>LPNX010256029.1:121889-170847 GCA_001517045.1 Pseudotsuga menziesii
TTCTCCAACACTCAGAATCATGCACTGGCTGATATAAAAGCCGCAATGATAAAGGAATTTAAGAAGCTGAAATCTGAGTCGCAGTGTACCACTGAATTGAAAGAGATTCAGCAGAGGCGTGGAGAATCAGTGTGGGACTTTGATCAAAGATTCAAAGTTCTGCTAGACGAAGTCAGTTTCCCCATTGGACCTGCGCAACATAAGGAATGGTTTATTGCAGCGTTGCTACCGCATATCAAAACTCCACTCATGCAACAGAAGGTTGCTGACTAGCAGGAGGCTCTGGAAATAGCGATGAAGCTTGAAACCACTCCTGTCGAAGACAACTCTGGTATTGCTCAAATCGAAGCGCAGTTGGTAGCGATGGCTCTGGAGCTTCGCGATATGAAGAGAGGAAAAACTGGTCGCAAAGAGGTTTGGTGCACACAATGTTGGACAGAAGGTCATGACAAGGAATAGTGCCCTGTGGTAAGGAATTACCTGAATATTGGTGCGCCAAACCCGTTCAACCCTACTGTTCTATATTGCGAGATCTGTCGGACAACTGGCCAGCATCGACCTGAGAATTTCTATCTGCTACAGAGGTATGTGCAAGTCCCGAAGAACCCTTACTGCAAATTAAGTAAGTCTATAGGACATAATGAAGATGAGTGTAACAGTTATGACCTCATGAGAGAACGCACCTACGATGCCTATCGGGTACAAAATGAGGGACCAAGTAATGACGGCTATGGATACCGCGGTAGTGCATCAGGTAGAGGTAGTTTTGGAGGCCGTGGTTGTGGTGGTATGGCTGGCAGAGGACGCGGTCAGGTGGTGTGTTATAACTGTAACCAGGTCGGACATCTGGCTCGCGACTGTCAGAACCCCACTACGACATGTCGGTATTGCCGGGCAGTAGATCATGTGATCGAGCAGTGCCCGCAGTTGATAGCTAATATTCAGGAAAGAAATAGTGCCCCTATTCAGAATCTTCAGATGATTTTCATCGAGCAAAGACCTGCCCCAGCCATTAATGTTGTTACCAGAAGTGGAGCTAGGATGCATATACAGCCTTCTGAGAATCAGCCTGCTGAGGCTTGGGTTCGTAAGGCCCCCATGAAAGTCCACGCCTTTGATATTCAAAGAGAAAAGGAGACCTTAATGGAAGCCAAGAAAGATTTTGTGGATTCTAGCCCAGCGGTAGCACCTGCGCAGCCACATCAGCAGCAGACGCAGCCGCACGAAGCTTCGACGGATAACGTAAGTACACTGTCCTCCTTTTTATAGAGTTGTCTTAAACTTTTAAGAAATCAGAAGGCTTTAAGTGAATTGCAGAAAGTTATTGCTTCCTGTGAACCTCAGCACGGTTCTGGCCAGGAAAAACCTGTTCATAGAGTCAGAAGAACTAGTAGGGAAATGAGGTTGAACGCTCAGATAGGAGAGTATGAGATGACTGATGTGATCTTGGACTTAGGGTCAGAATTCAATGTCCTAACCAAGCAGACCTAGGAGAAAATGGGAAAACCTACCCTTGACTGGTCCCCGATACAGTTGAGATTAGCCAATCAGTAGAAGATTGTGCCCCTGGGACGATTTCCTAATGTTCCAGTAGATATTGATGGAATCTGTACTATAGCATACTTCGAAGTTATTGAGATCATTGACGACAGCAATCCCTATCCAGCCTTGTTAGGTATCGAGTGGGCAATGGTAAATGCTGCAATTATTAACTTGAAGAAGAGACAAATGATTTTCGAAGGGAAAGAATTGCGAGTCATCGTACCACTGGATCCTTCACAAGGAGAAAGATACACAGAACCACTCAGAAATGAAGATCAGGATGTTCTGGAGCACATCTATAACATCACAGCGAAGGAAGAAGATTATATTGACCCTAGTGCTGAAGGTATTATGGATTGGCAGTGTGACAGCTCCTGTATGACAGACTTAGATGACGGTTTAGAGAATTGGCAGAACTGATTGTATGAGCTCCATGGACACAAATGTGCCAGAATTACCAAGTCTCTTAGATGGCTTACAAGAGCCTTACCCATTTTTGATGGTTCAACATACCCAGCAGAGTTTAGTGTGACATTCTCAGAACAGATGCCGGCTTCACAGACATGGGAGACTCTAGATTCAGCATTCCGTGCCACCGCAGCAAGATGGAGGGATAACCATAAGAAGTACATTCGTAGTTGGGAAGCTTGTCAGAAATATCTTTGCTTAAGATTCGTGGATCGGCTTCAGGAGGTGCGTAGCAGGTTCGATGGGCAGAGTGGACTGCAGGAACACTTGGAGCCCTGTTACGAAGTATGGAAACATGTACCTCGACGGGAACATAGGCTTGTCCATATCCGGGCATCTGTAGCAGCGAACTAGTATACAGTGGTCGGGCTTCGGCATGCTGATATGTCTGGTGACACAGAAATAACTAAGTACCGACCTGCGGGATTGAAGCTCACAGCTGGGTTGTAGAATTTGTCAGGATGTATCGAAGGTCAATATGGTGTCAACAGTCCTTATTGCGACACAGCTGCAGATCTAGTTGCGCTGTAGCCCAAAAGCCGACCGTTGGAACACTGCCGATTTGGCGGCGCCGGTACTTTAATTGCCTTAATTGCCTATCCTAATGATATCCGCCGAAACCTAGCGCCGTGGAAACAGAATCTCTGCCAGATTTGGTGCCTTCAATGCACATTTATGGCAGATTTGGTCGATGGATTGTATATGAAGACATCCGGGTACGGGGAAATCGCGTTCTGCATTTCCTTGAGTTTCACAATTGAACCCATGTCAGCTGAGCGTGAACTCCAGGACCTATTGAGAGAATTTGAACAGACGGGTCTGCAGCACATTTTCGCCCCCCCCACCTGAGCCTGCAGTCCGTGAAGAGACTCTACCAGCACCGACCCCGCCAATGCAGACACGATCTTCCAGGAAATAGTTTAAGCCTGAAGTTCGTTCTAAGCGAAACGAAGACAGACATAAGCCATCAGGGCAAACATCGGAGGATCCTGGGATGAATCCACCTGGCTCAGTAGAGATCCCACTTGAAAGGGATGAGGACATTGCCCCGCAACGACCACCATATCTTCAGCCTATTCGACCAGGAGTTAAACCGCCTCGGCGGAGCGCTAAGTTCACTGTATGCACCCCTTCGCTGCCACCGGGTGTGCAGCTAGTCGAAACGATGACAGGGAAAATAGACCGGCTTAAGTATGCCGACCACGACAGAATGATCGTGGGAAGTTTCCACAGTTCACACTAGACCAATACTTACACTTTGTTAAATATCGAGAGACTAGTGCGACAGTGCTGGAAGTAAAACAATGGGCTGCTGGCCTGGATCGAGCTGGTCTGCTAAAGATGCTTGATGTTCCCCATTTTGGTCGTAGCACACAAGTCACCATCGTGGTAAGTAGCTGTTGGCGTTAGTCCATGACGGCTACCTATGGATCGACAACAAGAAAATTGTTATTAATGGTGAGCTCATTCATAGGATCATTAGCTTACCAATGGCAGGGCCTGATCCGGGGATAGAATTTCCCTCAAAGCACGAAGATACAAAGCTCGCACAAAGCATGAAGGAGCGCTTTGGATTGACAAAGGGGAAACATGGGTATCACACTTCCGCGATTCAAGAGCAGAACATCCGCTTCGTAGCTGAGCTCTTAGCATGTAAAATTATGTGGAAATGTAGACCAACTGAAGTGCCTGCCCCGGTCATCAAAATTGCTATCAACTGCGTCGAAGGCTACAGCTACAACTGGGCAGTGTATCTTGCAAAGGAATTCCTTGAAGACTCTTGCGATGCACAGGAGAAGGGTCAGCCCTTCCAGTACTCATGGTTGATTGTCCTCATCGCGCTAGTAGGCTAGAAAGAACCTACTGAAACACAGTTTACTGTTGTACCGGCGCACATGCCTGGCGCAGCCAGGTACGCATCGCTGTGGGTTTCACAGGATAAAACCCACCAACAGATGAAAAACTATGTATTTTCCTTCTATATGATGAGTATCTCGTATGAGATTATAAAAACCCCACGGCTCAGTAATGAGTTGTTCTCTCAGTATGATGGAGCGGTCAATTTCAGGGCCGATATGCACCATATTTTTATCCAGGCTTGCGCAGATAAGAAGCATCAATGGTTTAAGTTGCCATATGTAGTGACTAAAGCTGACACCCTCGCAGTAGTACAGCAGTGGCTGACAGAATGGTTAAAAGATGCAGGAACAAAACCTAAGATTCCTGTTCCTCTTGTCACCGATATGGGCGTAGGCCCTAGTCACACGCAGTAGCAAGACCCTCCCGAAGAAAGAGACGAACAAACTGAGTTGCAGCAGACTAAAAGCGACCAGGGAGGAGATGGTGGAAATGAAGACGATGAAGAAGAAGCAGATGAGTCGGTTAAAACTACTTCAGACCCTAATAGGCAGCACAAGCGCAAGATGCCGGAAGCAGAGGAAGTAAACAAACCGCAGTCCCGAAAGAAAACAAAGGCGTCGAAAGACAAGAATATTGTCGAAGAGGATGGCCTGACAAGTGAGGAGCTTGCTCAGGCTCTGTCGAAGTCCACAGCAACTCTCACCTAGAAATGGTCTGAATTTGCAGATATGCACCTACATGCCCTCACCGGTGTAGCGAAGCATGTTTCGAAGCTAAAGGACTTAGCGGAGAAATCGCTGACTGGCGCTTCAGCAAGTAGTGCCCCGGTAAGTGCGCAGCCCGACCTAAGGCAATGGCCCGCTAGAGAAAACAAGGGCCGAGTGTCAAGTGCTGCCCTCATCATAACTGATGCAGCATCCCGCGCAGAGATGAGTATGGTAGTAGGAATCGATTACAGCAAGATGTCCATGATGGAATTGCATCTCTGCCAGTCATCTATTGCGAAGGAAATATAGGCTCGAGACCGCTATTCGCAAGAACAGTTGCAAGATACTAGGAAGCAAAATGATAGCCTTGCAGCGCAGCTGGAGGCCACGGAACAGAGAAAGAGGGATGCAGAACGTAAGCGGATTACCCTAGTTTGAGTTTTGGATGAGGCATGTCGAAGTCTTCCCGACTTCGACATACAGCTGGTGGAAGAGCCAAAACAAAGAGTAGTCAGGATGAAAGACTACGCACAACAGTCTCGCAGTGAGATTAAGACGCTCAAAGCAGCACATGAGACTCAGATCACGGAGCTTCAACTGCGCATCCCTTGGGAAACTCCCCCTGAGGTCAAAGAACAGCGCCGCGCAAACATTCAGGCATCGACAGCAAAAATCTCAGATATTGTGAGCAGCGTAGAAAAGCTGCTCAGAGACAGTGTCGAGGCCTGGACCACCCTGCAGAAACATCCAGAAATAGGACAGCTGCAAGAAACCATCAAGTAGCGACAGGCAGAGTTGGATGCTGTAAAAGTGGAAATTAAGACTCTGCCACCTATGCAGAAAATGCTCAAAGTAAAGTGCAGCAAGGAACTCCAGCAGGAAATTAAGTCATGCAGGGTGAAAGTAACAAAGTTGGAAAACTCTACACAGCCACTTGTCAGTGAGGCTTTGGAATTAAGTACTGCTGTGGATAGCCAATTCAAAATTCTGAAGGACTATGATGCATTCGCACTGGAAAAGACCCGCGAAGTATCATCCACAGTATTGCAGGAGTTGGTGGAAAAGGAGAAAGCAGCTGATGACATCATGCATAGTCTCAACACTCAGTTCACCATCCTCGCAAAGAAACTTCATCCACTAGAAGACCAGCAGAGTGTCCCGGGACGGGACACTGGTGAGTCTTAGGGGCCTGTTGGGGTGCGCACCTTAACAGTCCTTAAGATGGATAACTCCGCGTGTTATGAGAGTTTTTAAGCAGAGTTATGACTCAAGATAGTCTTAGGGGTGTCGGGGTTGAGTCAAAGTCCTCTTTTTGTAATAAACCCATGGTTTAAGTCTAGGGTTTAGGGTTCGGGGTGCCCATGGTTTAAGCCCATGGTTTTGTAATATGTGTGCTTTATAAATATGCACTCTTGTAAAGAAGTAAGGTTAGGATTTTTGTGTAAGAGGAATTGATGCGAAGCTAAGGCTATTTTGTAAGAAAAGGTTAAGTCCTAGCTGTGTGCATGGACGACCTCTGCAGCTGTGTGCGCAGAGGGTTTTGGGTGAATAAGGAAATCTACAGCTGTGTGCGCAGAGGCCTGCAGCTGTGTGCACGACTTTGAGGACTTGAAGGGATTTGCAGCTGAGTGCGCAGATCAGAACTGTGGTTTTTGTAGAAAGTTGAATAAAACACAGTTCTGTGGACATAACCCCTACACTCGGGGTGAACCACGTTATATCTGGTGTCGTGGTTTTGTGTGTTGTTTCTATTTTGTTCTTTTATGCATTAAATATATATATCTGATAAGTAAAGATCACTACTAGATAATAGTTTCGCTGTGAATTCCCAGTAAAGGGTTGCGCAAGGCATTGTTTGTTTATCTAACTGCAAAGCTAAATAAGTGAATGTTAAGCTCTGTGATTTACTTTTATAATCTGTTTGAAAGCTAAAGGTACAGTAATATCCCTCTTTTGCTTGCAGAAATCTGGTTCTGCGGCACCCCATAATAGTTTCGGGTGAGACTGCAACCTATTCGCAGGTTGTTGCCGAAAGGGCCAACTCTGTTGGTCTTTTGTTGGTGCGAAGTTAAAGGTATAAAACCCGGGTCTGACCTATAGCCCAACATGTCTAAATATCCTAACATCCCCACTTAAGAACAACTTGAGATAGGATTGAAGGATTTACAAAAGTGACACTATTAGAAGAAGGAAGGAGGCATTATAGCCTATCCCCCCTTAAGGACACATTCCTAAAATCCTAACATAGACCGAAGTTTAGAAAAATTCGCTTCTGTAAAAGACTTGATGAAGATGTATGCAACTTGATCATCTGTAGGGCAATAGAGAACTTCAATAACACTATCATGAACAAGATTTCTGATGAAGTGCATGTGTAGCTCAATGTGTTTGCTGCGCTGATGTAGAACTGGATCTTTGGCAAGCTTGATGGCACTTTGATTGTCGCACCAAAGTGGAGTAGGCTGCTGCTGCTCGAATCCAAACTCTGAAAGGATCTGTCGAAGCCATAAATCTTTCTGACTAGAATTAACTACAGCTCGATATTCTGCTTCTGCTGAAGAAAGAGCAAGAGCTTGCTGTTTCTTACAAGCCCAAGTGACAGGTCCAGATCCCAGATTGAAAACATAACCTGCAGTAGAATTTCGATCATCAGGATCGTCGGCCCAATATGAATCAGTGAAACCAACCAACAAAGGTTTCCCCCCTATACTGTAATGAATCCCAAACTGAATTGTACCTCGAATATATCGAAGTATTCTTTTTGCTGCTTTCCAGTGACTTTCATGAGGAGTTTGCATATAACGGGAAACACAACCAACGTCAAAGGAAAGGTCAGGACGGGAATGAGTCAAGTATAAAAGACTACCAACAAGCTGACGATACAAGGTGGAATCTACTTCAAGGGAAGTACAAGTGGCAGAAAGTTTGACTCCAGAATTTGCCGTACACCAAAACCTGTAGATGTTGGTGAACATTTGAAACCCAACACAAGGCCCTATCACTAGGAGTGGTGATTAAACCACTTGTTTTATATTCCCAGAGATGCGACGGTTATACTATGTGGAGGTACCTGATACTCCAACACCCCTCCTCCGGCGTAGCTCGGGGGAATTGAACTTGAGACCTCAGCTCTGATACCATGTTCGGGTACACAGGGTACTCCCAAAAGACCGAACACCTTTAGATACCGCTTCACACAAACAGATCACAGATCAACACACCGATGTTTGTCACGTGGTTAAAACCCTTGAGAGGGAAACAGTCCACGGCCCCAGCCAAATAGCTACTTGGAGCAATTTATTATGCAAAAGAAAGAAAGTTACATGAGCTTCTCATAATCGATCAACTAGCCAAGGACCCTCTATGCTCTTTAAATAGAGATCATAGACCAGTTGGGTGTTAAGCCACGGATCAATGGTAGGTATGATCTAAGAGAAGTTGAACCGTTAGATCACTCTATGTCTAGAACATATCATGACCGTTGGATTAGAATATTTACAAATGCATACTAATGCATACTAAAGAAACACACTTTTACCTAACAGATATATTACACAAGTTGATCTTAACTAACTCCTAAGTGTCTAAATATCTTAACAGTTGTACTTGACACATTCTTGGCCTGATATATGTTATGCCATGAATGATGTATCAAGATACATGCAAAAACCTCATGATCTTCATTGGAAGGCAGCCAACAGGATCCTCTAGTATATTCATGGAACTAAGATCTACGACATTCACTATGCTGCAGACTCCTAGCTAGAGCTGGTTGGATACACATATTTCGATTGGGTGGGTGATTCTATTGATAGGAAGTCTACTTCTGGATATGTATTCATGTTTGGTGGTGGGCCCATTTGCTGGTCTAGCAAAAAGCAGGCTTCCATAGCACTATCTTCAGCAAAGGACGAGTATCGAGGAGCGATGAATGCTTGTATCCAAGCAGTTTGGTTGCAAGGCATTCTTTCAGAGTTTGATCTTGGTAGTACTTTGTACACTGTCCTCTTTTGTGAAAATCAAAGTTCTATTAAGATATCCACAGATCCAGTTACTAGGTAGAGGACCAAGCATGTAGAGATCCACATGCACTACATCAGGGAGCTAGTGCATGACATGACTATCATTCTGCAATACTGCCCAACTGATGAGCAGATTGCAGACATCTTCACCAAGATATTTTCAGAAAATAAGTTCACTTACGTCTGTTCACTGTTGGGGGTGAGTTCATTAGGTTGATTCAGACTACTTTCAGTGTTCAGCTTAAGGGGGAGGTTTTCCCACTGGGTTTTCCCTCTTTTCCTCACTTAGTTTGTTTTTGAGCATTGTTTCAGTTTTAGCATTGTACAGGGTGACCTATGGCCTTAGTTGCTGGGGCCCTAACATTTTTATGCATTTATGCTTTCTAACTCCTCCTAAGTATAGCTTAAGCGGGGGTGTTGGAGACATTTACCACCATACACACTCATTTTGGTCAATTTGGCCTAGTTAAACCACTATCCTAAGTATTATTGACTTAATTGACATCAGTGGAGCATTAAATGACATTATCTAGATCACACCCACACCTACCTTCAGTCAAGGAGGCTAACTTATCCTTCTCCTACATTCGAGGAGGCGAACTGGAGCACTCTGGGGGTGATCTTAGTGTCATTAATGCCCCAAATTGCTAACTGATGGTTATAATTAGTTAAACAGAGCAGTGAAGGTGCCTCTCCTCATTAAATTTATTATTTAATGATTATTTAATGAACTGGAGTCAATAGGGGTGCCTCCAACCACTTCTGATGTTCAGTTACACTTCAGTTAACCTCATCGGGGTTCATTGGAGTCATTGAATCGCTACCACTTGATGGTTGGCTTGTTGTGACATGTGTCTGACCTCTTTTAGTTAGACTCAGTCATTTCTTGCACTTTGACTTCAGTTAGGGCTCAGTTGAGTCAATTAGGGTTTTGATCAGTGGTTAACTTGAGTGTTGACTGTGGCTTACATTCAGTTAAGCTAGACTCACTCATTCAATTCGAATGACCTCCTTGAGGATTTGAATTGCTTTGTCATTCATGCTTGCAGCATGGCATTGTAATGTAATTACTCATTCTTGAGTGAATATACAGAGCGGATACTCATTCTGTATCCCAATTACACCATTTTCATGTGTTATTTGTTATTAATCTTTGATGAGACTTGTGTTTAGTCCCTAGATCACTGTGCAGATTACTATGAAGATGTGACAGAAGATGAACACAAGTAGAAAGAGCTAAGAGCAGAAGAAGAAGATAATTCATGAAAGAAGAGAGGCCGTGATGGAAGAGGAACAACGAAAATAGGAAAGGATGCGAAGAGGTTAGCCATGTCAAATGTTGTGTAGTGGTGCAATGGCTAAAAAGTGATAGCTCAGAAAGATCATGGGTACGAAGTTGGCTAGAGTTGATGGGAGCCACGCATATGAAATCATATTTGTAAGTCAGTTTGTTAGTGCCTAATTTCATGTGTCGATTGAGTAGGCCCAAACATCATGTTGGATAATTGTATGAAGTCAGCTCAAAGTGACATGTAGGAACCTATAAAAGGAGGAACCCAAGTTGTATGCGGGTTAGCCTCCAGAGGGTCTATTGATGTTAGTCACAATATCATATGGTCATTTAATGATAGTCTGAGTTGTATTGTTGTTAGTCTATTGAGTTGTTGATTCATAGAAAAGAGTTTAATAACCTGCAGCTGAGTGCACAGGAGTATAGAAGAGATTGATTCGATCCAGGTAGTGTGCGGATCATTAGCAGAAGTCATAGTAGAGATTGAGTTGATCCAGGTTGTGTGTGTATCACTAATAGATTTAAGTAGAGGAAGAGCAGTGAAATAAAAGACTAGAGAGCATGAGAGGAGAAAGAATTATGTATAGATAAACGTAGAAATATCTAGAACAGAGTCTGCAGCTTAGTGCACAAACCAAAGGTGCCATATATTTCTCATGCTAGATGAAGTGCTCCTTTGTGGTTTTTCCTGGATGGGTTTCCACATTAGATTCTATGTCAAATGTGTGAATGATGAATGAGATTAAGTCATATATATATGTTACTGTGAATGTATGTTTGTATATTTGCTTACAACATAGTTTATATGTGTTTGCCACATGGTTATTGTAAATGTATCCATGCTGCGTTGGGTTTGTTGTTATAATGCATGGCAAAGGATAAGTTGTACCACATAATAACTATATCAACAAGTAGCAAGACCCCACCCACCATACTCTATCGAGCACCTTGGTAGCAGACCAAGGGACGTGAAATTCCCCCACCAAACTACGGAAACCTGGTTCTGGCAGTTACCCAATAGAAAGATATCTCCGGTGAAACTGCATCTGCGTTGGAGGTGCTTCCAACTGAGCCTTGCTCCATCGGGTCGATATCTTGGGATTTGTTGCACATAAGGGAAGGGAATGAACTTGGGTTGAAGGTAGGAAAAATTCCAATAGGTACCAAAATATACCATCATGCACTCAGAAGGGAGGACAATGAACCAGAAGGGCTTGGTAATGAATTGGAGGCTGCATATGTCTCTTTGGAGAGCACCCAAAAGGCTCTTCAAGAGTCAAATTTGCAATTATATCAACTTCAAAAGGATTTATATGTACCACACCTTTCATTTTTCATGGAAGGAAATGCATTGAGTATGATGGAGGAACTTCATGTGGAGGAGAAACATGAAGAAAGTTATGATTTGCAAGTGTTGGTTAAAGGAGATGCCATAGAATATCTTAGTCAAATATTTGACTTATTGCAGCAATACATTCAAGAAGACATACCATTCAGATATGCAAGTAAATGTACTTATTTGTCCATGGATTGGTTAGGAAATTGCATCACTGAGATGGAGGTCCAAGGATGCACAAGTTTTTCCTGCATCTATAGGGAGTTGTTTTACATGCATGAATTGGAGGACATGCCTTAGGAGATACCAGTTGAAATATTGTAACTTCGAAGAATATTCTATATGTATTTCTTTGTGGTCCTCGATGGTCCTACTGGGAGAACCACTTTTATTACTTTGTACCCTGATGCTCCTAATCGGAAGAACTAATAAGAGTCACGAGGCAGTCCCCTCTAATTGTAAAGGTGGGTCATTAGCACCCCAGTGTGGTTACTTGAGCCTACATGTGTAACTCAAGCCTACATGATTGACTCGAGCCTACATGAAAGATGAGTTAACTTAAGTGAACGAATGAATATAAATAGAGGTGTAGTGCTCCTCATTTAGGACACACACTCTCACTTGTGTAGCGCATCAGTGGAGAAGAGAAGTAGCTGGAGAAGGAGGAGGATCAGGATTTGATCTCCTTGCTGGTTTTATCTTTTATCTTTTTGGGGCATCTATATTGAGGAATTTTTTGCTGGGTTTTTACCTTTAGGGTTTTCCCAGGATAAATATTTGTGTTTTTTTTGTATGGTTGTGCTTGTCTATCTTTCAGTGATCCTATTTATATGCTTTTGTTATGAAAAATGAAATGAAATACTGATGTCTTAGCTAAGCATATGAAAATTTTAACAATACCTATATGGAGAGAAGACTTAGCTTTGCAGAGGGTGTTTGATTACATATCACATAAATCAGCAAGCCAAAGATTTTATTCATCCATGGATTGGGTGGATGAATACATAGCCAAGATGGAGATTCATCAAGGACAATAATATTTTTGCTTCTATTTTAAGTATTTTGGAATTGCTGATATTGTCCTACCCTGTGGGAAGCCACAAAGATATATTTTGAAGCCATCATATATCTCCAGTACATATACACAGGAGGTGCATTTTGATTTGCATGTGCTTGAAGAGTTTGAGAGAAAACAAAATGGAGACCAAACACTTGCACTACTTCTAAGAGATTTGGAGATGCCTCTTGGTGAAAGTCGTATAATTTTGGAGGAGGAACAAGATAGTACATATTATGAACCAATCAAATGAGTTAAGGATTCATCCACTTCCCTGGTGGATGAGTATTACCGAAGTTTCAATTTGGTTCATGACTTTTCATCCTCTACACTTTCTATTACAACTATAGCACACGAGGATGATAACTGGGTGAAGGGATTCTTTCTTTTGGTGCCAAGTAAGGAGCAGGAGGCTCCCACACTCCTCCATGGGGATTTGATGAGAGAACCACCCCTTTATTAGCAATAGAAAAGACATTCATTTCCTATATTTGATTCCTCCATTCATGGTGGTGATTGCATGACTGGTGGCAAAGAGTTGAGCCATTGGGATCGTGCACATGGGAAAGCAATAAGATTCCCATATGGACCTGACAGTTGGAGGATTTGTTCATCCATGGCATGGATGTATAGGTACTTGTTGGATTTATGAATCTTGGAGGGTGTACCTTTTTCTTACACCAAGGGAGTTTCAGAAGACACATCCTACATATTTTGTGAGCAACATGGGCATCTATGGTTGTTGGAGGATGCGTATAATTTTCTTGGGACATGGGACTCACATCTATGTCATTGCAGCAACAAAATTGTGAGCTCCAGTGCTTGTGTGAATTGGGAACATAAGAAATTTTATGTTGGGTGGGGAATTCTCACAGATATTCAATTTTGCATTGGGAGTTTTCAATTTTCAGTATGGTGGTGTGATTTTTACATCCTGCTTGATAATATATTCTCCCACTTGATTATTATGTTTGGGAGGATGCAATTGAGATATTGGGACCCCAACATTTCTTGGAATAGAATCTTTCCAAAAGTGGCAGGAAAATTTGGATCCTTGTAGAGGAGGCAGTTGGATCCAGGCATTCTACTCAATTATCTTAGGTGGGTTGAAAGTTTTGTTAAAAAGGGGTTAGTAATTGGGGTATGACTATAATCAGAGTGGTGCAGAAAAAACATGGTGGAATTTGGTATTGAGATTGGAATTGAGGATGTCAATTCTATACATACTGTTGGGCACCATTTTTTACCTATTTTGCCATCTAAATACCTTCCAGTTTTCTCCATAAACCTTCATAATTGATCCATAAAACCTTAATTTCATCCACAAAAATTTGGTCAAAGGTATAAATGTTGTTGCTTCTTAATAAATTGAATTATGAGATTTTTAAGGCATTTAAATTAAGGTTTTATTCAAAATTATAGAATGTGCTAACTTCCCGTAATTTCTCCTAGGTTGGATACTTGCAGGCCAGCTAGGCACAAACTGAGAGATGGGAGGAAGATCCTTGATGTCCAAGGATGGCTAAATTTCTAACGAACATATGATATGGCTTTCACATGTGTTGAGTCAATGCCGGTCAAAGACGACCACCTGTGCTACCACTTAGCATGAAAACATGACAGTTTCGATTTTGCCTATTTTGATGGATCTGATGGAGGACCTCGAGGGTCAAGAGAAATATTAGGAGCATATCATTATGAGTCTCACATATTTGCAGCATTTCAGTTTTTAAAAAATAATTGTATAAGTATTTGATTTGATAGAGAAAAAAAACTCCTTGGATAATAGACGTATGATTTTGAAATAAAGACCGAGGATTCGATAAATTACTGTGTATGTTCATTTCTATATGGTGAATGCAATTGAGTTTTAGAGCTCTATGATTTTCTTTACGTGTGTAAGAAAAGCATTGGAGGGCCCCCTTTGCCAAGTCTGCACACATATTTCTGCATCCTTGCGTATGGTATGTTTTAGTTGAATCCTGTAGAAGTCGATTTTATTTATTGATTACTCATACATTGTAGAACGAGTTAGATTATATGAATAGGGTTATGAGCTCTTTTATTTAAATGGTTGAACGTTGTAGGAGTGATTTCGATTGCATTGCTTAGTCGATATCGAACTACTGAAGATAGTTATACATTGCGAATTGTCTTCTTGTAAAGGAAATCAATGATTGTCTGCTTTCAACAGTGAGATATTAGGCATTGTATTGTGATCTATTTTTAAGATTTAGGTTCAGTATTTTTTATCTCAGAATATTTCATGTATGAATTGCTGGTTAAACTAAGAGATCGAATGAAGTTGCTTCTGTAAGGGAGGTTTTGCATTTCAAAGTTACGGCATTCTAGCATTCAATAGATTTGTTTCATAAGTAAATTGAATTTCCAGTTAGATCTAGCTCTGAGTCTCTATATCTGGGATATGCCTCTAAGTATTACAAACTCCAGATTGACATAAACTTAAGGTCTAATTTACACTAGTGGATTGGAACCCAACACATACCACAATATATTATGAGGATTGAAGTCATTGGTTGTCTTTATAAATGGTTCGATTTGGTTCATTGCTCGAGGACAAGCAATTTTGGGAGGGGAGGACTGTAAAGTCCCAATTTTTATTGTTAACACCATGGAGGAACCCCTAGCCCTTGAGAACCCCATGATTCCTAGTGGAATAATAATGTAATTAATGATGGGGTCATTTTGATAAAATAATTACCAATAGTAGGATTATAAATATTTCATTATTAAATATTATGAATTTATTTAATTTTTACATCTAATACATGTGTTTGGTGGATAAGGTGGCACATGGGGCCTTATGGACCCAATGAGTTGTTATTATAAATAGAAACCAGGGGAAAATAAAGAAATATCCGTAAAGCTAGGAAAAATATAGAAAGTGGTAGAAAAAATAGTCAACCAGAAAAGCAGTGCAAAAAGAAGGCAAGTGCATAAAAGTTGTCAGGATAAAAAGCAGGAAACTTTTGGAGGGCATAGTTTCTAAAAATGAAAAAAATGTTAGTCATCCTAAAACAAAGAAAGGAACATTTTATAAAGAGGATAAAAAAAGCAACTCTTGTTGGGTGCATTGTCCAAAGGTAGAAAAAGGCATGTCACGGGAAAAGCAAGAAAGGAAGCTAGTTTCCTTATTCATTCATGAGGGCGCATTGGGAAAGTGAAGTGGGATACCTATTGAACCAAATTCGACCTTTAAGGATAATTATTCTATAAATCATGATAACACATCACTATCACAAATTTTGGTCATTTGAATTTTGTCTTGAGAGCTTTGCTACACATTGGTTGAGTGATGTTCCTCAACTAGATTTGGGACATGTGCCCCTTAGCATTCCTGTTAAATATTGGTTCATGAAGTTGGTGCAGAAATTAATGGTATTTCTTTGCAGGTTCAGGTCATTCACAGAGTTTGGGAGGTTCAAGGTTCGATCCTCTTTGGTTTCCTAGCTTTGGAGCCATACCTTTGGGATATTTTCTATGAGAGGCTACCTTTGAGCTTCTTGTGAGATGAATTTTGACTCTCGTGGCATTATTATGATGTTATTTAATATATCTGCAAATTATACATCATTCTGATCAGTTTTCCCTGAGTTTCATAATAATCTTTTGCACCCTATCTAGATCTCTATGCAAAATTGACTAGTTTTCCAGTTTGAAGCAATTAGTGTATCTAAAGATGTCCATTTCATTTAATTTTTGTTTTGATCACTAATTAAAATTCCAATGATTACATTCAAGGTATAAAACATAATTTTCGTGTCCCTTTTAATTCATTTCGAAATCACTGGAATTTGACTAGTTGCATAGTCGCAGTGACTAGTTTTCAAAGTGTGACCCTTAACCTTTATTGTGAATATACAGACCTATTTTAAACCTGCACAGATGTATTTTATATTCTTAAATAGATAATTATAACCTTCTTAATCCTTCCTTATAATTTTGTTGCTTAGAATTGACTTTTAAGATCTCATTTTGCACCGGTTGGGACACCCAGAAGCCTGGTAATGCACTTCATCCTGGTTGATGCTCAAAACATAAAAGGGCCCAAAATATAGGTGATTAGGGATTTGAACTTTCAGTCTCCTAAATTTTCTTCCACAACTACTTGAACTATCAGTCTCTTACCTTTCTTCCACAACTACTCATACTTTTTTCTACTTTTGTGGCTTCCATAACTACCTTCCTTTAATTTATCCTGTTTCACCTCCTTGTCAGTCCACTTCAAAAATGAAGGAGCCAACAATCCAAAGCAATCTCTATGATTTCACACTTCTAGGATCCTATCAAGATTCCTAATGTTCGAAATGCCACCCCTTGTCATATTGATAATTCCATTCCTTGGGGATATTTTGAAACTGCCAATTAGCATAATGGGTCTCTTTGTGGTGTAGGTTATGTTCTATGTATTTTAGGTGACAATTGTCTTACAGTTGGGCAACTTTGGGAGAAGGGTAAAAAAAATATGGTTAATTGTCTGCATTGCTTCTTTTGGTGAAAGAAACTGGGAATAAAGGATTTCTCAACCTTACACGTACTTGGCCACTCAGATCTTTCTATCCAATGGGTGAATGGAAAAATTCAAATCCAAAGAGAAAGAATTTTTAATTTGGTAGTCCACTTAAGAGAAATTCCAGGGTTGTTTCATCATACTATATTTACTCACATTTAAAGCTAATACACCAAACAAGAAGACAACATGTCGAAGGAGGGAATATCTGGAGCTCATTCAGAAGTTACTGAAGAAGAGGTCCAAGATGGGAGAGTGATCTAGTCTCTAACATTTATTGTTCACGACTCTTAAATTTTTTAAGATTATATGTTTTTGTGTACATTAATATGTAATGTCCAACTATAATTGGATGAAAATACAATGCTCTTTTTTAGTTATCCTTTTTTTGACATAGTTAAGGCTATGATAGAAGAATCACCATGTTAAACAGTTATAACTTATAGTTGATGTGATCAAAATGCTCCTTATAATGACTTGATATATGAACTTTGGGAATTGTATTTAAATTTCTATCTAAAATATAAATCTTTTTTTTCTCTGGGAAAAAAATTGTAGAATGTTTTTTTGGTTGGTGTCTATAAATATTTTTTGGTTGCTTTATAAGCGGTTATGAATCTTATACTTTTTTTTATAGAAAGTTATATTAACATAGATAAACTATAATAAACTAAGGTACAAAACTAAGAGCATCGATGACGATCATCCATGACTAAATTGGCGGAATGGAAACTAGGTTCATCAAAGGATAGACTCTATTATGTGTCTAATTTACATAATGAAGTAGTCTAGAAAAATTGTATGTGTACCCTGCCCTTGGAAAATTGAGTTAATCCACCAAATTTTAAATCCACAAAACAACAAAATTTCATAACAAAACAACCCTGTAGACAGCCATGCTAAACTAATGAGAAGAAATAAGCCTAAGCATTAGGAACATGGGATTGATTCTCACTTCAATACCTCGAAAAATCGTCCATGTGGGGTTATCCTTTGAACGCCTTTGAACCTCAGCCATAACTAGTGCCTCACCCCAATAGACTGTGAAATGAATGCGCCATGGAGTACCTTCATTATACTTTCATTCTCGCTACTGTTGTCTCGTGCTACCTCCGCACTTGCTTCAGGCACGTTGTCTTACCATTTTGTTGCTAGTCTACGATGTGCCCAAATAATCCCAACAATCACTCACAAACAATCGAGAAATAGGCACCTGTGAAGAGTATTCCTTCTCCTTAGCACGCAGGGTGACTAAGATCCATCGATCAAGGCATTCTCCGATTCCTCCAATTTTCTTCTCATCCCAACTGCCCACAATAACTCATTTTTTGTATATTATTCCTCCGTTTGTCTCACACATTTGGCATAGTACCAATATCAACAATCTAGTACATGATAGCGTCCCTTGCTTGGAAAGTCATATAGATTTCCTTTAAATACATTGAGCTTGCATGTGGCAAGCCTTATCACCACCCTACCAAAACCTCCCAGCCTTAACTTCTCGTACATCCCACATTTCCCATGTTAAGCAGATCTAGACAAAGGTGTAGAATAAAAGATGAATGGGTGTACTCTTAAAGCACTCCTTAACATAAGGTTTCAAAAGTGCATAAGTGCTTGCTTACTATATATATAAACCCATATTTTTCACCAATACTTCTTTCTATAACTAAATATGTAAAATAACATTTCAATAAAGAAAATGATTAATAAAACAATATAGTTAATGCATACAAAGGAATTCAATGTTTCTTGGTAAAAGTAATATTGTATTTAAACATTTAATTTTTCTTTGAGTTTGGTCAATTGATTTAATATTTCTTTAAATTAAAAATAATATTGTATCTCAACATTTAGATTTTCTTTTGAAAAGTTATAGTTTTATTTAAGAGAGGTGTAAGAGTTAAATCTCAAGGAAATTGAATGTTTTATTGGTGAAGAAATCTTGTATTTAAACATTTAAAATTTAAAGTTATACTTTTATATAAGAGAGGTGTAAGAGTTAAATCTGTATTTTCATTAGTACTTATGTTTAGGTGAAGTTAGAGTGGGTATTGAAACAAACTATTCTTAACATGGATTTAGGTTCATAATTTTGATTAATTAAAAAAAAAATTTACAATTTTTTAAAGAAACAATCTTTCTAGAAATTCTCAAAGTAATTCTTATGATTTATGCATTGTAAACATGATAAACAGTTGGCCTTGATAATAGAGCCTAATAGGGGTCAAAAGAGTCAATTTCAAGTCTATCTCATGACTGCTTTAGTTAACATGCAAAGCAAAAATATTTTATATAACATAAAACAAAATTAAATTGTACAATGTTTATAATTATTATGATTTTTGTAATTAATGTATTTTTCCAACAATGACGAGAGTTTGTTATTTTATTTTTAAGGTTTTGTTATTTTATTTTTAAGGTTTTATGAGAAGGATAAATTTTAATTCCACATTCACATGGTGAAAGGCCACTATAAATGGGGAGTCGTCTAAGCTTTATCATTGATATGAATAGGACTATTAATACTTGAATCTAGGTCATTGCCATGATGATATGTATCAACCACTAAGTTATAATTTTAAGAAGAATGTAGCTTAAATTAAATTTAATGACAAAGATAATATAATATTATTTCATATACATGTATTTTATCCTCCATAGAAATGGGTAACACATATATTTAACCTTATGACACATGGAAGGTAAATATAATTTATGTAAATACAATCATTGTACAATGACTAAGTGTACTGAGTGTAGTTAAATACTTTGTTTAATAATGTATTATATATATATATATATATATATATATATATATATATATATCATTGTATAAGTAATTGCAATAGGATGAGATATATTGATTTCCTTTCCTATTGTGTGTTACCTTGTGTCACAGTATGGTTCATGATACCATGTACGTTCTTGACATAATATGACTATTGTTTTTTCATTAGTTCCAATATTTCCTCTCCCTCATTATCATTATGATACTCTTCTCTTATCTCACCTTCTTCTCATGCGATCTCATCTTCTTGCCTTGTAAGTGTTTTTAGGGGTTTTTAATTATTCAAGACAAGGGGAGGCTCACTACCCTTTGGTTAGGTTTCTTGATTTCTTTGTTGTTGAGTCTATTAGTAGTGTTGTGATTGGGTTCGAGACTATTGCTACTTTCTTATCATATTTCTTTAAGTCTTGAATTATTAGTCTTCTCGAGAAGTGGTTCTTTGCTTCTTTACTTGATTCTTCAAACAACCATTCATAAAATACCCATAGTCATGACATTTATTTCATTTGAAGGGAAACTTAGGCCAATCGAACTCTTGTAGGCCTGCCTAACTATATATGATTAGGACAAGGGATTATAGAAGCCCTTTCTCTAGGTCCACTTCTGCACGCTTTTTTTTTACTAAAACGATTATGGATCCTATTATATAGACAAAGAGCAAACCTTCTAAAAAGATTACAATTTCTGGTTTATATCAATACTAGAGTTGGAATTACCAATAGAGTTTAGTGCTTTCATCTCCATACAACTGCTAACATAATATTTTAATAGTAGGAGGGATAATCATTCTTGAATTCTAAATTAGTTGACGTAACTTCTTTCATCTTTTGTATTGATTGCTGCTTTTATTTTTCTTTCCCTTTTCCAGCTCACTTAGGGAGGGATAACTTGGGAAATTTGAAAGTTGGCATAAAGCTCATTAGTTTGTAGATTGATCACCTTATTTTTTGCTTGGTCAGCGTTGGTATTCAACTCCTGAAGAATATGTGCAAATTCAAGATGCTTAAAGGTTCTTGAAATGGATTGGATTCTTTTGATCAATATGGATAGTCTTAATTTATTACCTTAGCTTGTTCCAAACATAGCCTAGATTATTAGTCGGGAGTCTCCTATCATGATTGCTTCCTCTACCCCTATTATTTCCAGTTGTTTAAGCCCTTGCCAAATCCCATATGCTTCAACCATGTTATTTGTATCAATTCCAATATGCCAATAATATTCATATTCATCATTCCCTTTGGGAGACATGATGACTCCTCCCGCTTCGGCCACCCTTGGGTTCCCTTTTGAAGCTCCATCAAAGAAGAGCTTGAAGAGTTTTCTCTCCTTCATCCAAATTTGCATTTGGGAGTGATCCTTTCTTATTTCTCATACGCCTGGCCTTAGCTACCTCTAAATCTGCAATGCTGAATTTATGTAACCAGCTTGCTTCTTTAGTTGAAAGTTCATTCTTATTCATATGAAAACGAGTTTCCCTTAGAATTTCTCCTATAAGAACTTGGGTTTTAATTGCAATTTACGTTGATCCTTGAGCCTTATCATTGAAGATTCATTGATTACGTTATATCCAAATGCTCCACATTGCAAGTTTTGGAAGCATTAGCCAGCAGGCTTTAATCCCTACATTTTGTTTGAAAGTGCCTTGATAATTTTGATCCCATCATGAAAAAACTTGTTGAATACTTGTCGGAAGCTCTAAATTCTTGATCCATGGATAGACCATTATCTCCCAAATATTTCGAGTGAAGAACATTTTAGAAATACATGATGGCTTGTTTGTTTGCTTATCTTACAAAGTGGGCAACAGAACAGACCTTCATACCCTCTTCTTTCAAGATTCTCACTTGTTAGAGTGCTTCCATGCATGAGTGTCCAAATAAACATATCAATTTTCGGTCGGCTCCTATAGTTCCAGATTCTTTTCCAGATCAGGGGATTGTTTGGGGTTGTTGAGTAGTGTTTATAACCTTGACCTTATGAATATTGTCCACTACGGTGCCCCCAACAACGCTTATCTTTGGTTCTTCTTGCCAAAGGGTCCAACCCTAATAACAAAAAGAGGAAGAGTTTCTTGTCTTCTACTAGATCTTCCAAGAATTCAGGGAGGGACCAATCCACCCAACAAAATGGAGGATTCAATTCCCAGCTCAATATTTCCCACAGATAGCATATTCCTTTGTTTTCAATCCAAATTTTAAAATTACTGAGTGCTGGAAAGGATGTGAGAGGTGGCTTTCCTAATACGAAGTCCTGCTAAGTTTTAAATTTTTTACCATAGCCTAAAATCCAGAACAATTCCTCTTTGAATCTGGGCATAGTTGTTTTGCAGATTGTGAAGATTGGGGAGCCTTGCTTCATAGTGGGCTCATTTTCTAGACAGCACAACCTTGCTCTAGTGAAATATTTTTGTCGTATCACCTGAATGCTCCAAGAGGGCTTATCTTATAACAAATTCCATAAACAATTTGCCCCTATAGCCAGATTTTGATATTTAATATCTATTACCTATAGTCCCCCCTCCATCCATGGCAATTTTATCTTTTTCCAGCTTATTAAAGTGAATTTTTTACCTCCGTTGTTTTTCCCACCTTGCCATAGGTAGGCTCTCAATATTCCTTTTATTTAGTGAGAATTCCATTGGGATCCAACATCATGGAGCATTGATACAATGGATAGTTATTCAACACATATTTCATCAAAACCATTTTTCCTTCCATATTTAACCAGACCGCACCCCATGTCAGGATTTTTTTCTTAATTTTTTCTATCAGTGGATTCTAGTCAGTTGTTTTTGGTTTTCTTTTGAAAATTGGGACTCCCAAATATTTGAAAGAATCCCAGGAAGTTGCTCCCTCGATTCCAAGCATACGGGAAATTTCTACCGTCTCTCTCGGATTTGTATTCCAGCTATATATCAGAATTTTTCTTAAGTTTAATTTGCTTCCAGAAGCTTGGAAATAGATGTCCAGATCGTTCTTGAACCTTCTTGCAATATGATGAATTGATTCTCCTAACAATATCATGTCATCTGAAAATTGAGCATGGTTAATATCTTTAGTTCCATAAGCCATTCTCATTCCAATTAGGTCTTGATCATTTCTAGATTTATTGAGTTGTAGACTGAGCACTAAAGCTTGGATTGCATAGATCAAGGGAGAGACAGGGCAGCCTTGCCTAGTCCTCAGGTGGCTTGAAAGAATGTTGTTGCTCTTTCATTAATGAGAGGAGAGATCCATGGTTTACTTATGCAAGCTTTAACCCAACAGATAAAGCTAGGTGAAAATCCATACCTTAGAATCACCTATAGCAGAAAGGAATGGAAAACTTTGTCAAAATCATTCGCTAGATTTTGTTTCACCACCATACTTATTTCACGATTATTTAGACTGGAATGGATTGCTTCTTGTACCAGTATGATATTGTCCTAGATTTTCCTGCCTTTGATGAAACCTCCTTGATTCTCTGGGATGATTCACGGGAGTATGTCTTTTAGTCTCTTAGCCATAATTTTGGTGATTATTTTATAACGTATGTTACATAAAGAGATTGTTTGGAATATGTCAAAGGAAACTGTATCTTTCTCTTTAGGAAATACCGCTAGGAAGGTAGAATTTGTGCTTCTACCTATTTTTTCACATTCCTGAGATTTTATCACCATCTTGAGCAGATCCTTATGGATAATATCCCAACATATATGAATGAATCTAGCACTGAAGTTATCCAATCCTGGTGCCTTATATTCTTCCATGTCCTCCACTACCTCCTTTAGTTCTTCTAGCGTGATATTTTGGGCAAGTTTTGTGTTATCTTCTTAACCAACTTTGGAACTAAATCTAGAAGCCTTGAGTTTTCCAGATTAGTTACAGGATATGCAAATTAGACAGCACTAAAGTTTCAATTGGATTCCTCTTTTATTTTTTCAAAATCGGTGACAACTTGGTCTTGTAGCTGAATTTATTGTACAGTCTTATAGTACATCCTTTCCTCTACTTGTTTATGAAAAAATGTTGCATTCCGATCGCCAGATTTAAGACAAAGACTTCTTGATTTTTTCCTCCATAACTCTTCTTCTTGCCTACAAAAATCTTGAATATCGTGATGGAGAGATACTTCCCTTTCTATTACTTCTTTTATGATCGAAACTGCTTCCATCACTAGTTGATGATCCTCTAATGAAATAAGAGCTTTGACTTTTTTTTGTGCTGGTGACGAGATAGTCTTGGTCCACAGCTTGAGATATTTTTTAAGGCTTCTCAACTTTTCTTCCCACACATAGAAGGTTGAACCTGAGATAGGGACATACTAGGATTCAACTACCAGTCCCATGAAATATTTATGAGAAGTCCATAGATAACTAAATCAGAAATGAATTGGTCCGAGATTCTGTTCATTTTTTTTAATCTATAGACCGATTGGATTATGGTCTGATCCCCCAAATGATAGTATTTTGGAGATGGCACTCCAAGAAGTAGAAAGGAATCTTGGATTAAAAATATGTCGTGGTCCCAGCCTCTTATTAGTCCAGGTAAGCTTCCCTTTGGAAGGGATGGCATCAGAGAGTTCCCATTCTAAAATAAGATCATCTACTAGTTCCCTTATAGGGTCTCTGACCCAAGATATTCCTCTTTTATCAACTTGGTTTAGGATGATATTTATATCACCAACTAGGATGATGTTTTCCAGCCTAGTGTTGCTCCTTACTTCCCTCAAACAGTTCCAACAATATTTTTTTTTTTAGCAAATTTGACGAGTACATAAATATTAAAATGGCTTACCTGGATATTATTTTCTTTATGCAACATCTTGGTAAGGATCCAATGGATGTGGTGCTTGGATTCAATCAGCTCAAAATTTCGATCATCCCACAACGTTCCAATTCCTTTGGAGGATCCCTTGGAGTTGACTGCGAGTCCTCCACCTATTTTCCAAAAAACATTACTTAGTTGGAGGAATGTTGTTTCTTTCTCTAACTTTGTCTCCTGGATCAGTACAAGATCTGATTGGGATATTTGGATTAAATCTCTCATGGAATCTTCCTTAACTTTGCTTCCTAGACCTCTACAGTTCCAGGAGAGAACCTTCATTACTTACTTTTGGTAGTGGGGAAAATCCCTTTTGGGGATTGTCCTTGTTGTTGAGTATTTCTTGGATTTCGGAGGAGTTTTTCCAAGGTTTGTTGGGATCCTTGAAGCTTGTCTTTATATGTGGCTTGATCCCTTATTTCTTTGGTCGATTTCCTTCCTCTTGATTTTTTTTATCCGTTAGAGTCATCTTGATTTCTCCTTCCTCTTCTCCCTCCTCATCGGAGTAAATGTCCTCTTCTATATTCTCTTGATTTCCTCGTTCCTTTGTCTTTACTGCTCCTGGATCTGGATGGATCAGAGGGCTGACTTCATTCTCAGATTGACTCATTGGGGATGTTATTTTGTTTGTTTCTTTGTTTTCATCTGTAATGGTTTCCTCTATATTAAGCAATGGACCAAAACTATTCTCATTATCCTTCTATATTGCAGGATTTGTGTTCATAGAAGTTTTCTTTGGCACGTTTTTTCATCTCATTTCTTGGTAGTTACCCGCCCTTTTGATTCTCTTTTCTTTTCTTTGTTGCTTTCCATCCATATTCCTTTTCTTGCTAAGATTCTTGTTTTTGAGGGTAGTTGCAGAGGAAATGCCTGTATTCATGGCTTCCTCTGCACTTGAAAGGAAGTTGTTCATAATCCAAATTTTGATAATGGTACCAGGTTCCTATTGTTAGTTTGATTGCCTCTCGTAAGCCAGATTAGAGATCCACCTCGACGCAGATCCAGGCACAGGAATATTGGTCTTTAGGGATTTCCATGTGAATAAATATTCCCAGAACGTTCCCAATCGATTTTAGAGATTCTGGATTCCAGGAATGCATTGGAAAGATTGGTATCCTGACCCAGACTAGGACGAATTT
Source organism: Pseudotsuga menziesii (assembly GCA_001517045.1). NCBI lineage: Eukaryota > Viridiplantae > Streptophyta > Pinopsida > Pinales > Pinaceae > Pseudotsuga > Pseudotsuga menziesii. The sequence goes on from LPNX010256029.1 coordinate 147,436, forward strand.
AGGGATATTTTCCTCTGGGTCAAAAGATGGTGTCCATCTGTTCAGGTAGAGGCCTTGTGGAACCATGAAGTATGGGTTGTTTCGGAAGATTATATCTTTATCTATTTTTGATTCAAAATCAAACAAGAAATATCCACATCCCATAGAATATGAAGCTATGTTTGGAGAGATCAAGGGCCTCCAATTCCTCTGTACCCAACTCTCTGTGGTTTTGGGGGATTTCCATAGACCGATGGACTTCCATATCAACGCCCGATATGCCAAAGAGAGTGAAAACCTGATGGTATCCTTTGGAGGCAAGGATACGACAGGAACATATTCGATCCTCTTAACAAACTTCGGTAGAGCTCCATTGGTTGTCTTTTTTATTTGTGAGGCAATTAGTCTCATGAATTCATCTCTTTCATTTGGGGTAGAGATCCTCCCTCTCTAGGTGACATTTATTCCTGCATTGATCTAAATCAAATTAACCATCCTATAGATTTCACTGAGGTCAAACTCTATTAGATGGCTCAGAAGTCTGCCCACCTCGATCATAACAATATAGCAGCAATCCAGCGACCGATCCATTAGCTACAAATATAGGAAGAGTTGACCAACAATCTCCATCATCTGCAGGTTGAATCTCTGTAGTCTACAGTTCTTCTAGTACGAAATTGAAACAAAGTTTCCCAACTCCTCGTGAGCGATTAGCGCGTAATACAAGAAGCCGAGAGCGTTTTTGCACGTGTTCTTACACAAGCTTAGCTTTTGGTATTGAATTACCATAGTATTGTACCCAAGTATTTCATATTTTTATCAACAATTGATTATCCCATAACATAATAGGAAGGTGGAACAATTTAATCCATACAATAATTGATTTTAGGATTTCTTCTATAGGATTGAAATCTATGGACCAAATATTTAGATATATTCCCCTATCTCCCATTAAATAGGGGTTGCTTATAAGAATGACATTTTGGTCTTCTTTTATCTCAAAGTAAAACATAAAGAAGCCTCTTCAACTGAAAAAAGTACTCATTATGCCTTTTTATAAGGTGATGTAATTTCTTTTATGTCTAGTCCCCCATCGATTCTACATTGGCCATAGTCTCATGCACTATTTGACTATGTATTTTTAGAGTATGTCACTACATCCCTTAGGGGTTAGCATCGGAAATGGTTTCCTTTGGTATTTGTTTTAGCTACTTAATAAATATTGAAGGTAGTTTCTTGGATTTTCTCCTATCAACCATTGCAACATCATAAAAGACTCATTAAGCTCAGAGATGAAGTTAGATGGTTGGGTGGAAGTAGAGAGGTTTTGCCTCCCCCACCATGAAGCGTTGTGCCAACACCTTAGTTTTGTAAGGTTTGTGAGGGAGTCACTTGTAAAGAACTTCACTATGGTAAATAAGTTTAATGAACTTGACAACATGGACCTTTAATTAAATACTAAATCAAGGTTTCTATAAGTACTTGCTTACTTATTCTTGTTTTGAATGCAATTAACCATGTAAAAGAGTAATGTAATAAAAAAGGTCTTTGGAAAGGTACTTATTCATGTTTAGGACTGAAGTTAGATGGCTTGAAAATGTTGGTTGTGAATGGTTGTGTCAGAATACATGGATTTGGAGTTGGTGCTTATGGTAGAATACGAGCCTATAGTTGACTACAATAAGGAATTATTAACACAATATGAAATATTTGTACAGGTGGAAAGTGCCAATAGGCACATGGAAGGTCTTTCTAGCTACTAGATCACATATGAAGGCACAATGCATGTGGGTTTGGTTAGATATTCAGAGTTTCATATTGGCTCTTTGGTTGAGGGATCGACACTTGTAAAAGGGAGATCCTTTTCAAATGGAATATTTGTCATCTTGTTGCCATCCCTAAGGAGATCGTGCATAAAAAACCTCTTCTCTTGCACAGGTTGAGTCTAGTATTCATTTGGAGGGAGCTTGATTGAAGGGCAATAATACAGTGTCGGACGATACTTTGAAGATAGTTGAAGTGAGTGTTTTGGAGTTGTCATTAATTGTCAAATGAGGATTGGGAGGACTATGGTTTGGAGGACCCTAAGAAGGTACTGGCGATTACAAAGAAAATAAGATGAAAATAATTAAATCCCAAGGTTGTGCCATCACATTAGTTGTGCATAAAGAAATACAAGTTGAGCAAGTTGGACAGTTGCTTGGTAAGACCCTAGTAGGAAAAAGTTTTTGTTGCAAGATGAACCCCGACAAATTGATCTAGTGGATACAAAAAAATTGGGTTCATGCCCTCAACTCTAGACCAATTTTTCATCTATTAGTGAAAGGATGGATTCGTTTCATCTTTCAATATTCTGAGGATGCGAATCAAATTATAAGAGGACATTGGTTTTATGATAAATACTATTTGTTGATAAAGCCTTGGCATGCAGGATTTGATGCATAGGAAGACTGTGTCAAGACATCACTAGTCTGGGTCAAATTGCCAAAAATCCCTATGGAGCTGTGGAACCCATCCCCGAAGGATATCAACAATAAGTTGGGTAAGTTCATCCTTGTTGATGACTCTTATAATCAAACAATACTTGTTCAGTTGCCAAAATTTTGGTCAACATAAAAGTTCGCTGAGGGATCTATGAGGACATGGAAATTGATGCGGGGTATTCAAAATGAGTCTAGATATTAGAATATGAAAATATCCCATTCCATTATGTTTGTTGTCATAAGTATGGCCACATTGTAAAGGACTATGATGAACCTTTTTGTGAAGAAGGACTAGAAGGTAAAAACCCTTAGGGTTTCGTTAAGTTTAGGCGAGAATAATTCCCCTTCTATGGAGCTCCTTGTTACCTCCCCTACGGAAGAGGTTAATCGTGATAAGAAGAAGAAACTATATTTATTTCTTGTAAGGTAGATCTAGAAAAGAGGCAAAAGGCTGGGGTTGGATCCTTAACAATCCCAATGGATGGACAAGGCTCAATTCTTCCTCTGTCACCAAAATTCTTAGACCTTTATACCTCCCAATTACAAAAACTTGATGAAATTTGGAAAAAGAGCTCAGTCCATTTAAATTATGGGATTAGCCCCTATGTATATGTTGAGTCCTCATGGAAAATAAATTTTGTAGTAACAATAGAGAAGTTTTGTTGCAAGAGATTGATCCTGGCATTTTAATCCATCATTTGTGCTATATAGTGGGAGATAACTGTATTCCCACTAGGAACCCAAATGTAAAACCTAGAAAAATATATTGATTCATGGGAAAATGGTGTTATGCCTAACTTGGGGGCATCACAAGGTCCTAAATTTGAGTTTTTGTCTCCAATGAAACAAGGAAGCAACCACTATCAACTTCAATTCAGATCCACCCTTCTATCTCACAACAACATTCAATTTGGAGGGCTATGTCTTGATGCTCCAAGGGATCCAAGGGGCGCTAGGGTAGGTTGTAAATCGGCCTTGAAGCTTGTATAAGCCTGGTCTATCAGTTAATTTAATCAAGGAAAACACATACTACTTATAGGGGTACTTAACGCATTGAACACCCCTTTCCAATTTGACCAATGAAGATTCTTTCCCTCAATATTAGAGGCTTGGGGGGGGGGTCAATCCAAACATATGTCCCCCAAACAATTGATGCTTAACAATAAAATAGATGTGGTGTTTATACAATAAAATACAGTGGTAGGGAAGGTTGTTGTCTCGACAATAAAAAAATTATTTGTTGATTGGGAATTTGTATCACCATATGCCAATGGGTTCTCGGGAGGCCTAGTGACAGGCTAATGTCCATCAATTTCATTAACTAACTCCTTTGTTGTCTTTTCAATACTGTGTACAATGGTATATAGTCATGAACTGGGTAGAATTATACAACTTATAAATATTTATGGACCTTATGAAGCTCGTGGGGATTTCTAGAATGATTGTTAGCAAAGGGATGGATTGAGACTGATCATTTATTTATAAGAGGTGATATTAATTTTATTATGAGAAGAAGAGAGGTTTGGGGAAATTTTTCTCAACCTGATCGGCTGATAATTTTATTTTTAAACAAGTTTGAAGCTATGGGTTAAGTGGATATAAATCCTTTTGGATCTAAACCCACCTGGGTGAATAATCGAGTTAGTTTTGTGGGAGTAGCGAACAAACTTGATGGGTTCCGTGTTCATCATCCACTCCTTGAGGTGTTGAGTAGTTTTTTACACCCAAGTTTTTTCACTATGCTTAATCCCTTGAAGTTCCTTGGACAAAGTATCTTGGAGGAGCTTTTTTCTCAATTCTAGGTGTTAGGATTAATTAATCCTCATTTGTTCAATATAGTCTATTTGGTCATATTTCCTAACTTAGGGAGTTATTATTACTGTACTAGAGTGTGGGGGACACACATAGAGGTTAACTACCACTTAATGCATGTGCATGCATGAGTTTATGTGCCTCTGGGAGCAATCCCTACATTATAGGAGCCCACTCTAAGTGCCACTAGCAACCTGCATCAGTTAGTTGTGGTAGGTAAGCAATTATGTTTAGTTAACCTCCAGTTACAATCAGTTAGATCACTTGCAGTTAGCCTAGCGCCAGTTTTTCATGCATGAAGGGAGAGTGGCACCATTTTCCCACCTACCTCATCTATTAATTGATTGTATACTGATTAAGACATCCAAAGTTAGACTAGTGAGCTCCAACAGTGATTTAGACACACTGAGTTAGCTAACCATACAGTTAGAACTGATAGATTCGAACCCTATCTTTAGCATTTGAATTCTATTTATTATATAATAATTTTATTATTGATTAATGAATCAATATTAATTTTGTGATTATTTGAGCAATTCTTGTCCAATTTATTTGAAATTTGTGGCATGAATTTCATGTTCAGTGTACATTCTCTTTGATTATTCCACTACATAATTCCCTTCCTGTAGCTTTCATATTTTCTTGTATCTCAATGGTTCACAAATTCAACATGGTATCATGTCCTTTTTTAAGCTAGCAACAAACCTTGTCTGACCTCCATTGTGCACCAAAAGCAACTGAGTTTCCACATAATTCCTGTAATTATTGCCTTACTAACTCTGAATTTTGTCTAGAGAAGTTTCTACAAGTATGACGGACTCTGAAAAAGTGCACATGTCGAGGTGGAAGGGTTTGAATTGACACATGATTGCGAATTGGTTTGTTTTGCAGTGATATTTTCTAGGTAAAACTTCAATATAGATTAGAGATTATCATTTCCTCCTCTTACTCCATTCATAAGATATTCAGAGTAGAAATTGAAGATGATTTCATCTCTAAAGAGACAAGGTCTCTATGATGTATATATTTGACTTGGTAAAGAGTCTTATGAAGATTAGAATGACTGGCTAAATGATGGTGATATACATTTTGGAAGTATATGTCTAGCCTTTTCTCTAAGCTTGCGCTACCTTATCAAATCTGCTGAATACCCAAAGGATCTCTAGATGGAATTGGATAAAACCTTTGGAAAGCACAATGAGGATCATTCTGTAAATTTGGAGAGCACACCCAGCACTACAATATTTCTTTCTTCAAATGTCTTTGCCTCTATTCTCTTTGATGAAGTTATTCAAGATGAAGAAGAAGCAAAATATTCAACACAGTCAATTCAAATTATAGAAAGTCTCCTTGGAGTGACTCCTTCTCCTATTGCTAAGGAAGTTTATGAGATATATGATATCTCATCTTCTCATATAGCTAATCTAGAACAATACATTCGAATCTCTGTTATTGAATAAAAAATCTCCTTCCATTCTACTCAGGCATTCTCTAGTAATTCTTCTATTTTAAATTTTGTACAAAGTTTGACAGTTATTGCTTCAGAAAATGAAGAGGAATTCGATTTCTCTCTCTCTCTCTCTATTGCTTCTATTGGTGTGCAAAAAAGTAATACTTTGGATGTTTTGGAAGAAATATCATATTTTATGAGTGATCCATTCACTCTCATCGATCTAGATATTCTAGCAAATTCCTACATGATTGCTTGCACCAATACTCAGAGTTTTGTTGAATAATGAGAAAATTGTGCACCTACCATCTTAGTGGAGCACTTGGAACCTTTGTTCCACACTATTGGATCTGATATGACCTTATTTGGTTCGCATTTTAAGTTTCAAGAGCCTTCAGTCATGTGTGTATGTATTCTCATCAATTTTCGTGTGAAAAATCAAGTACCTCAAGTCTCTTTCAAATTTTTTGCTAGGCCTTATGTTAACCCAAAAAATACCTCATTGAGCTCTACATGACCTACACCACCCAAGGACATCCATGCACGACCCTCATTTGACCCCCACACCCTCAAAAAGGCTTAAAAATATGAAAAAGGGCTTAAAAACCCCTAAAAATAGACAAACTAGCTCCCATAGGGGCAAAAACCCCTCAAAGGAGCTTAAAACCCCCAAAGGAGCTAAGGATTGGGTGAAAGCGGCTAAAATGCCAAAAAAGGGTCTAAAGCCCCAATTAGGGACTTAAAACCCTAAAAATCCCAAGAAAAAGTATAAATAGAGGGGTGGGGGTCACTCTCAAATCACTTCTCATCTCCCTATCGTTACACTACCCATGTGAGTGCCTTGAGACCCTTTGCCTCTCAAGTCATTCACCCTCCCTCTCCTCCATTCCTCTATTGAGCCATAGCTCCCCATCCATTGAGAGGTGCTCTCCAAAGCTAGGGCATGGTGGCCCATTCCAACCAGAGAAGGTATACTTGTCTTTTGCTTTAGTTATATTGTAGTTTTTTCTAACATATATTTGTTTTGTAAGTTTATTGATTAATTTTTTGATTGCAGGTTGTTGTAGGTTTTGCTTGCAGCTAATTCTTTGTTCTCTAACAGTTTGATGCAGGGTTGTGGAGATTAGCCCTAACCTTGTGTGTAGGGTTTCATTTCATTTTCTGTTTGTTTTTCTTTCTATTCTTTCATTCTCACAGGGACCCTACCCTTCCATCCTATAGACATAAGGGATTCGTTCCTGCCTGTAGCAAGGAAGAAAGACCTACTACAGATTTGGCGACCATATTGGGCAAAATACCTACCGTTGAACCTCGGCAGATCCTGCCTTGCACCGTCTGCGAAGAATAGGGCCATCCAAATCAAAACTTCCCTGAGATTCCCATAATCCGTGCACATTTGGATGCCATGGATACAACGAAAAATCTCCCCATGGTTGAACTCCCAAGCGGGCCAATAGTGGGAAGCAAGTAATTGACAATAAACCATGCTTGTGCCCTATGTGGATTGTATGGATACTATTCTCACCACTGCCAAGAATTATCCAAGTTCTGAATGGCTCTAGCCAACCTTCGACAACATTCCCTTGAATCTGAGATCACTCTGATCGAAGAAGTTCACCCCCCACCTCCTTCTTCAGAGGGCAATGTCCATTTACATGATTTCCAGTTCTACAGACCCTCTTGTCTCCACCATCACCGATGGTCCATTAGACCCGTCTCTTCATTGCTTCTACAATGATGAGGAGATACTTGAAGCCCTAAATGCCCTAGAATACTCATGGGATGACATGCACCATCGCTCATTCTTCCTCCCTGAAGAACTTGTATCACAATTTGATCAATTTTCTGTGGAAACCAAAGATTTCATTCATGGAAAAGTCGGTTGGTTCAAAAATCCCATTTTGGCACCAGACGCTTTCGAAGAAGGGAACATGGCCAACATTTTTCCAACCATCAAAATCAACATCTCAACCAATCCTGAGGTTGTTGAAGAAATCATGCTAGGGGCATCCTGCTCCCCAGAAGAAGTTGCTGCCTACAAAGCCCTCTTCCAAGAATTCTGTGACATCTTTGCCTGGTCATACACTAAAATTCCAAGGTTAGATCCATCCATTGTGGAACACCACATCGACACATGGCCCAATGTGCCCCCCATACAACAAAAGCAATGGCCCATCCATCCCTCCAAAGCTGTCGGGATCAAAGCTGAAATAGAGAAGCTGCACACAACCGGCTTCATTTACCCCATTGCGTACACCACTTGGGTTTCTAATCCTATTCCCGTCAATAAAAACAGGGTACCATCCACATTTGCATAGACTTCCATGATCTAAATGGGGCATTCCCCAAAGACAACTTCCCAACACCCTTCATCGATCAGATTATCGATGCATGTGCTGAACATGAGGTCTTTTCCTTCATGGGTGGATTTTTTGGATATAACCAAATCCAGATCCAGAAAGAATATTGTTACAAGACTGCATTCACAACCCCGTGGGGCACATTCGCCTATCGAGTCATGCACTTTGGTATGAAGAATGCTGGAGCCACCTTCAAGCATTCCATGAAACACTGTTTCCGCGACCTCTTCCACATCATGTTGGTCTATCTTGACAACCTCATTACACGGTCACAGAAGAAAGCACAACACATAGACGACTTGCGACAAACCTTCCTACGATGTCACAAGTACAAAATCTACTTGAACCCTTTCAACTGTGTTTTCTACGTCCCAACGGGCTATCTCCTAGGGTTCATCATGTCACACAAGGAATGACCGTTGATCCCCTGAAAGTCCAAACCACTTTCCCTCTAATGTCACCTCTTTAAGCGACAGTAGTTTAGCTTGTAACATAGTCTTGTCCTTTTTTGTTTTACACATTTTTAAATTGAGTCTTATGTATTGTTTCCCCTCATTGCCCCATGTGGATCCTACCTCAGATCGGTACATTGGATTTGCTGATGGAGCAAGAAGACGGTTTCCAAACCTCGCCTCGGCTGCATGGGTCATCTACTCTCCGTCGCACGAGTTGATCCATATCGATGGAATATGTGTGGGCAATGCAACCAACAACCATGATGAATATGATGGTGTCAATGGCCTCTTTGTCACTGCTCTCCAGTTATGTGTTTGCCATCTCGATGTCTTTTTAGACTCCCAACTGCTTGTCTCCCAGTTGAACAACTACTACCGGGTACGCAATCCCTGCCTCTTTAGAAAATTCCTACACACTAAACAAATGGTTAGAACATTTGAATCCATTACATTCACACATGTTCCTAGAAACCTCAATAGTGTAGCAGATCAAATGGCTAATGAAATTCTAAATTGGTACATTCATAATCACATATAGGAAACATACAAACACAACATCATGCATAATCATATATAAAAAACACACACAAGTGTAAAAATACATTATATAGGCATTGCATTTCACATCATCATAAAAAGACTCACATATAAAACCATAAAAAGTGCATCCACGTGCGTCAAAAATACATATATAAATAGATAAGTCGCATGTCCACAATATGTTCAGTACAAAATGAGAAGCAACATATGCTTTCTCAGCTGGATATACATAGCGATGCAAAAAATCCTAAGTGCACCAACACACTAGGGTTAGCCCCACTAGCTACTAGTCTGACTCAGAATCCTCCGCATAATATGAATCAATATCATCACCATATTCTTCCTTAGAAGACTCATTGCCCTATGCAGGAAGATCCCCTGGTTCCGCCCGACGAAAGTAATCACAAGCTACGGCCATCCTCCTCATCACAGATGTCCACTCCGGAGGCACACTATGAATGGCAGTGATCAGCTCATTGTCTAAATGCTGCCAGCCGTCGTCAGTAATCCCCTCATCCAACTACTCCAAGTGCGGCAAAATAGTCTTTGCCTCCCGTCGTCACCTGCGAGGGTTCCTCGCAGGAACCGCCACCTCAGCAATAGCGACCACCCGCCTCTGATACCCAGGTGGCAGGTAGGGACCAATATCTGCATACACAAAGAAAGACACCATCAGTCTATACATATAATCATCAACCAGCTCAACTACACTATGTATAAAGATGAACATAAAAACATCAGACATACATACCAGCTGGTCCCCATGCCTGACCAGGAGCTTGGGGCATCTCAGGATCCCCACGATAGTCCATACCCACATAAGGGTACTCCTCAATAATCACTGGGAGCTACCACCACTGCTCAGGAAACTCCTCAGTGAAGAAGTTGCCCACTCTGTCGGCCCCCTCTCGTACCATCATCTAACACCACCTGTGCATCCATGGCTCCTACGGACCACCATCTCGCACTGCTCAGTGCGGACGCAGATTAGGTACTTTCTCAAAAAAAATAAGCACATAATAAGGACCCAAAACAAAAGTCTCCCCCATATGCCCTCACATTGTTCAGCTGACACCGAATAGCCTAAAGGTACATCTGGGCCCATGCATAGTAAGTTCCCCCCATGGCACGCTCTACTATCTGCAACTGCCCTCTAGATATCTTGTGACTCCCAATAGAGCCCAAGATGCACAACAACACAGTAGCAATAGCCCGTTTCGACACATCCTCTATGTCACACATTAGAATGTGTGAGCCATGCACGTACGCATTCGCGTAACAGTGCCTCTCACACAACTCCTCAAGTGTCTCCCCAAGAGACAGCACTGGCACTAAGTTGCCAACAAATCCCAACATAGGGAGTCTAGTTAAAAAGTATACATCCAACAACGTGATCTCAACATGCTGTCCCTAGATCAGAAAGGCCTCCTCCCCAATATCCCAAAATCTCAACAATGTTTGCAGCAACAAACGCAAGCTCTTCATGACGGGTATCCACATGAACTTTAGTAAACCACAACGGGCTAGTGTAGCACACATATTCCTGTCACAGAATGCCTCCTCCTGGAGGTCTTTTCAGTCTCTCTCATGCCACTTTGCCTCAGGAATCCTGCACAAGCAAAGTTTAGTTGTCAACCACAACTCTCATAAAAAAATGTCACCCAGGGACCAAGTCGCACCTGCTTGGCCAAAAAGAGCGACCAGGTCGCTCAAAAATGCCTCACAGGTGTGACCCAGTTGCTCTTTTACCCTCGAAAGGTGCGACTTGGCTCATTGAAACCCTAACAGGCTCATAGAGGAACCCCGGGTGACCAAATTCAAAATGTAAACCATTGAAAAGGATAGATTTTGCAAGAGCTCTTACCTGCAAGTCGTGGAACTTGAAACCGCCAGTCGGAACAGGAGAAATCAGCAAAAGAAAATCTAGGGCCCACCTCTCCAACTCTACAGTGAACAGTGGCAATGACACTTCACAATGTGGTCCCCACCCATATATAGGCCCCATTTGACCTATTTTTTCTTTTCGACATAACAGGACCATACAAAGTCCATTTGAGACGTTGTTCACACCACTGGTTTCAGAATTTTGCCCTCTATCTCCTTATGAGAACATCATCTCATGTATAACAAGTAATTTTTGGGACCACTTCCTAAAAGTTACCTCGATTTACGAGCCACATCATGGTGATGCAAGTGTCTTCAGACTTGTACTTGCATCACACTTTCCTACCGCCACTCATGCGACTTCTCGGGCTACCTCTTAGAAGGCGCATCATTTCATTTCAACATATAACTATTTAATTTGCCCACCTCACCTTACGTGGGTTTCTGGACCATTGTCCGAAGAACAGATCATTTCCTTTGCATGCATTTGGCATATAATTGCCTTCGGACTTGCACTCACATCACATGTAGTCAATTCCGTCCACCACAAATCACACATGAATCTATTGACCTCTATCCAAGAGCCACCTCATTTTGCGTGCCTCTGTTGCATCGATTCACGTGCCTCTGTCGAGATCTATCTTGTGCATGTATTGGTATGTTTAAGAGACACCTACTCCATCCATACTATAGGGATGACCTTTGGACCATTGTCCACTGTCCCGACATGGGGCACCACCTGTGCCACCACGATTGGTTAACCATACCAGAGTTTCTTTTAAGCTCTTTTCTGACTCCTAAAAGAATGAAAAGATTGTCGAGTGCAACTGTTTCCTTTCCCACTTGTTAAAGTATAGGAAAGGGTGTCTACATCATCTCGTTTATCTCCTTTTGCGAACCATGTAGAATACCATATGAAAAGGACCACCTTGGAATATTCAAGCCAAGACTGTTCCCCTCTGCATCCTTTTATGCTTTCTCGGGAAGATGGGCCAAACTTTACAAAAAAGATCAACATGGGTTGTCATTAAGCTCTTTTCCAACCTTCTAATGAAGAAAATATTGCCGAGCAAACTTGGTTTCGTTCATGCTCGTAAAAGTATCTAAATGACCGTCCAGTCAGTATAGGTTTAACCTTTTTCGGCCTAACTAGACTACCAACGGTAAAGGAGTCTCTCATCCCCTAAAGGATGGGTGAGTTCTCCTGTCTATACTTTGTCTGAGAGTACTCTACAATGTGTCTTCCTTGGATCCCATTAATACCAAAAGTATCTACCTCCCCCAAGTATCTCCCATCTGTAGTGACATTCCTGGTATTACAGCTATGATCCCTTTCCCATGAGTCAGTTTCATTTATTACCTGGTCTGCCCGACCGTCATACTCTGAAAAAAGGAAGTTTGAGTCTACTACACTCCCTCTGCCCCTGTTCAAATCCTTCCCTTCCCCCCCCCATTTCAATGGGTTAGTCCTCAGATTGTCTCACATCTTTCAGTTATCTCCCTCGTGCTTGTGGTCAAGGAAACACCATTGCCTTGACCAGGGGAAAGTCTCCCTCTGTCGACGACAACACATGCATTCCACAGGATAGATCTAGAGGTCCCTATATCCTGGTTTCATTAACCTCATTGATGTGTTCCTTGGACCACTTAAGAGGAATCCCTAGTGCCTCTCGGGATGGTTTTTTCTCACGTGCTCGACTCCAGCTAAATCATCACACCATTGAGATTCGTACAGGGTATTGGTTTGTGCAGTATTTGGTCAAAGACCCCAGATGTCACCTGACTCTAGCACATTGATGAGTCTATGAAAGGGATCCTAACAGGTTCATGTCCCTTGTGATTTTCAGGTTGCGTTGGAGATAGTGTTCAGAATCCCTAGCAGTGCTTCTATATAGATTTATGATTGATGCAGCATACTTGTACCATAGATACTTTGACCCTCCGTCAGTAAACTATGTACTGTCCTATATCCAGCAGACCATCAGTCATGAAGATATATCATTCCATGAGAATGCCATGGGTCCAATGTAGTAGTTCTTTATATTAGTAATGTATGCAACCTCTCATTGAGGCAACCATTATTGTAACAACAGTTGTACATTATCAACTCTTGTATTATAGAGCTTAGATCACATTATTATTTTGACATTGTTACGAGCATGGGGATGCCCACCTTGTCCATATACATGTCACACATTATTTTTATCTCACCCATTTATGGGAACCATATTAATACAAAAACCAAAAGACACCATGCCCCATCCCAGGAAGCACCACCTCTCCCCAAGAAAATCCTATGATGTTCGTCGACCATATGATGAGCTCCTGCCCTCACCCATCAGGGGGCAATTTGTTAACCCAAAAAATCCCTCACTAAGCTCTACATGACCTACACCACCCAAGGACATCCATGCACGACCCTCATTTTATGCCCACACCCTCAAAAAGGCTTAAAAATATGAAAAATGGCTTAAAAGCCCCTAAAAAGAGCCAAACTAGCTCCCATAGGGGCTAAAACCTTCAAAAAGGGGCTAAAACCCCTAAAAGGAGCTAAGGATTGGGAGAAAGGGGCTAAAATCCCAAAAAAGGGGCTAAAGCCCCAACCAGGGGCTTAAAACCCTAAAAATCCCAAGAAAAAGTATAAATAGAGGGGTGGGGGTCACTCTCAAATCACTTCTCATCTCCCTATCGTTACGCTGCCCATGTGAGTGCCTTGAGACCCTTTGCCTCTCAATTTATTCACCCTCCCTCTCCTCCATTCCTCCATTGAGCCATAGCTCCCCATCCATTGAGAGGTGCTCTCCCAAGCTAGGGCATGGTGGCCCATTCCAACCAGAGAAGGTATACTTGTCTTTTGCTTTAGTTATATTGTAGTTTTTTCTAACATATCTTTGTTTTGCAGGTTTATTGCTTAATGTTTTGATTGCAGGTTGTTGCAAGTTTTGCTTGCAGCTAATTCTTTGTTCTCTAACAATTTGATGCAGGTTTGTGGAGCTTATCCCTAACCTTGTGTGCAGGGTTTCATTTCATTTTCTGTTTGTTTTTCTTTCTATTCTTTTATTCTCATAGGAACCTTACCCTTCCATCCTATAAACAGAAGGGAGTCGTTCCTACCTGTAGCAAGGGCGAAAGCCCTACTACACATTCAATGTTAGTTTTCTCTCATGAGTTTGCTGATATTAGATTTTTTGAATCATTGGACATTTTAGAATATATATCAGATTATTGAGCTCAACCATTCACTCTCCATGGTCCCGGGACTTCTCTACCTTTCTACTTGATCACATTCCCATCTCCTCACAATACTAATAAAGATGAAGACATCCTGCATTCACTTGGACACTTGCTCCTAAGAATTAGAGCTGATTTTACCTCATATGGTTCAATGTTAAAGGATTTAACATATAATTTTCTTGGGTTTACCTCACATAGTTCGAATTCTCAATCACTTTTTCTCTCTCATCAGTTGATCTCAATTTCTCTACATGGGTCCACTTTTCATCTTGCAGTTGTCTATGTCCCTGATTCGAATGAGCATATTCCTCTTCTTCCAAAGAGGAAAATTCATCCAAACATAATCATTTAGTTTGGAGAGGCTCACATGCATAGTCCTAGGATGTTGATGGACCAAAGAACCAAGATTCTTCATTACTGCTTCACAGAGTTGCAAATTGCAACAAAATTTCCTGATTCCTGCTTATTTTGAGGGGGGGGGGGTCCCATTAGGTTTTCCCCATTTTCCTTACTTTATTAAGCAATATTTTATGTCATTTAGATTGTATGGGTGACTTTTACAGTCCTAGTCACCAGGGCCCAAGTTGTCCAAAGTTAGGATTAAGGGGGGTGTTAGGAATAATTAATCATCCTTTGTCCAATATAGTCTATTTGGTCATATTTCCTAACTTAGGGAGTTATTATTACTATACTAGAGTGTGGGGGACACACATAGAGGTTAAAATACACTCATTGCATGTGCATGCATGAGTTTATGTGCCTCTAGGATCAATCCCTACATTATAGGATACCACTCTGAGTGCCACCAACAACCTCCATCAGTTGGTTGTGGTAGGTAAGCAGTTATGCTGAGTTAACCTCAAGTTACAATTATTTAGATAACTTTCAGTTATCCTAGCGCTAGTTTTGCATGCATGAAGGGAGAGTGGTGCCTTTTTCCCACCTACATCATCAGTTAACTGATTGTAGACTGATTTAGATATCCAGATTTAGACTAGTGAGCTCCAACAATGATTTAGACACACTGAGTTAGCTAATCAGTCAGTTAGAACTGAAAAATTCGAATCCTATATTTAGAATTTGAATTCTATTTATTGTATAATAATTTTATTATTGATTAATGAATGAATATTAATGTTGTGATTATTTGATCAATTCTTGTTCGATTTATCTAAAATTTGTGGCATGAATTTCCTGTATAGTGTACATTCTCTTTGATTATTCCACTGCATAATTCCCTTCCTACAACTTTCATATTTTCCTGTATATTAATGGTTCACAAATTTAACACTAGGAGGCCTAACGCACTCTGTCTTCTGACATAGAGTGTCATCCCTACCCGACACCTTTTTCCCAATGACAAGAAGCGTCAGTGACACTTGTTTTCTATGGACAAGGAGCGATGGCCCTCTCTGACGCCTTATGTTACTGGGAAAGGAGCGTCAACACTGTTAAAATGTAAAAAAGAAGATATTTTGAGAACCTTTTAGATGAAAGTCCTCATGGAGGCTTATCCCAAGTACCTAGAATAGGTGGCATTCGTACCCCTAGCCTCTAGGGATGATCCCTCATGTAGTGGATATTTCTCTCCAACTACGTGCAAAAGCACCTACCTTAGATCAAATGGATCTAAAGGTAGAGTTCATGGTGCAAGGGAAATACTCAACCTTGCTTACAAGCAAAAAACAACAAATATTTTTAGATTTTCTAATTTTAATAAAGCAAATGGACATACCTTTATAAAATGGGCCACTACAATCATTTGAGGATGCATTCCGATGGCTTCTGCGATCTGCTTCTCTAATTTTCTCGACCTATGTTTGTCAATGGGAATTCGCATCAGAGAGTGTATGGAGTAAAATCAACATACAACATGGAGAGGTGTGGCAGAAAGGTGAGTAGTGTGACTAAAAGTCACTAAAGAATGAAAAGTGTGAGAAAATTTTGTCAATGGGAATTCGCATCAGAGAGTGTATGGAGTAAAATCAACATACAATGTGGAGAGGTGTGGCAAAAAGGTGAGTAGTGTGACTAAAAGTGACTAAAGAATAAAAAGTGTGACAAAAGTTGTTGTGGGGAGACCTTCACAATGTATTTATAGGGTGATCCAAGATTCTGTTGCCCATGGCATTGGTCCATGGTTTTTCATAGTGCATGGTATTTGTCCATGGGTTTTGACCCGTTTTCATTTTAGGGTTTTTTGGTCCTTTTTTGAGAGAATGGGGTTATGTTGCAATAAATTCTCATCTTCCCTGTATTTATGAGGGAATAAATAATGATCTTTTGGAACAATTTGGGTGGAATTTAATTATGAAGGTCAAAATGGAGGAATCATGGTGGGATTATGATGTATAATTATAGTATGGACCATAGAGAGTGTTGGGTGTTCTATTGTCTTAATTAATTCACCAAATATTTAATTATCGACCGAGGTTTGTAATCTTAGAGTTGACACAAAATATATGCAAAGGTAGAAGGGTTCCTAAGGTGTCATGGAAATATTTTAACAAAGAAAAGATCGAAATATCTTTCAAAATGAAAAACCGAGTCAAACTCCAGAAATTCAACTACTAACGGTAATCAGATTGGGACAAGACTACTAGATTATAATAGTATCAATCTATACTACTCTACTCTATAAAAAATGAATATATATATATATATATATATATATTATCCTAAGAAAGTAAACTACCCTCCAATGAAACCTATTAATTAATTATTTTGCTTTTTAATCTGTGAATTAGAAAGGCTAAAACAAATTCAGAACTCTTACTATAGGAACACAAGAGATTATATTATTTGAGACAATATTACAACTACTTAATTTATCTAAGAAATCCAATAACTAAACTATACATGTGATTGAAAAATATACAATAATTAAACTAAATTGTTTATGTCCATTCTCCTTGAGGATTATGAGGGTATGCATTCATTGTGATCGCAACTGGAGAAGGAGGTGTATCAAAATGGATTTCAAAAGAAATAAAGAAACTGAATGGGATTAAATCTAATTTGACTTCTACAAATATATGTAAAGTAAGGAGTGTCCAATTACAAGTGATGGTAAACATTTGATCTATTCCATAAGCAAATGACTTTAATTGAAAAAGATGTTAACAACTACTCTATTAATTAAGAAATGAGATTCTTTTAATGATTATTTTGAAATTAAAAGTATACTGCTCTTGCATGAAACAAATGTAAGGAAAATATAATTTAGAAACAAGTAGAAAACTTAATAAAGATGTCCTATCTCTAAATCAAATCCTATTCTATGAATCTTTTAAGTAACTACAGAGAAATGAAAACAAATCCTATGCTAGAAATGACGAGCAAACTATTAAAGAACCAATGTTCTTTCTCTGTAGAAAACTTAATAAAGATGTCCTATCTCTAAATCAAATCCTATTCTATGAATCTTTTAAGTAACTACAGAGAAATGAAAACAAATCCTATGCTAGAAATGACGAGCAAACTATTAAAGAACTAATGTTCTTTCTAAAATTAACAAGTTTAATTCTAAATGCAATCTAAATAAGAATGAAGTACACTAAACTAGAGATGTACTTAACAAACTCTAAAACAGTAATGAATGAAGGAGTTAGAGACAAAAAGGAACACAACTTAAAACATGCTAAGATAAAAGGGAATGAAAGATAGGAATAATTATAGGACTTAATAGAAGATCTAGGTGGTTTATACTAGGGTTCTAAATATATATGACTACTGTTTAATTATATGACATGACATAATTCAAAAGCTAAGAAAACCAAACTTTAAACAATCAAAAAACATAACAGGAAATATTAAAGGTTGAATGAAGGTCTGAATGACAGTATAAACAGATAGTCTGAATGGCAGTCCAGATGGGAAAAACAGTTCAAATTACGAAATAGATAACCTGAATGACATTAACATCAGCTAATTTATGCACATGAGAAATATGCAATGCAGAAAAGACCATGATTAAACTTATTCAATACCTAAAATGATAGAGGAATAACTTGTGCTAACCTATAGTTAAGAAAAAAAGAAATCACTTCCTATTGCATAATAAGACAAACTAAAATATAACTGAAGCTAATCTACAACTATAAAAGAATTAACAGAACTAACCCTACACTAAGATAAGTCTGAAATATTAAAGTAATCTAACTCTATCTACTTGCAAATATGAAACTAGACAACAAGCTGAAAGAAGGGATGGAAGCAAAACTAGAAGTAAACTACGTGCGACCGGTCACTTGCGATACTAGAAATGGAAAATATGTTAAGAACACAATATAAATTATATTACTCACATCAAACACACGTTACAAGAAACAAGGAAATAAACACCATTAATTTATAAGAGAATCAAACTACATACATAAATTGGAAATGTAAATTACTTAGCTGTAAAAAGGAAAATAATGAAAACACACAGAAATGGAAGACCGTTGGTTGTTGAGGGGCCCTCTCAACAATCAGGGTTGTGCTTCAACTAATCAACCACTCACAAAAATAGAAACATGTATGCACATCTGGAAATAGAGCTTATATTAAATTCATAACAATGTTTACAGAGCTTCTTTACTAATGGCAACTAACTAGCTAATTCACTAACTAGTATGATTCTCGCTTGGAGACGACTTTATATAGTTTTTACATGGATGAGCAGGTCGACCCTTTCAGTGGTTTACCGCTCCAAAAATATTCAACCTTAACTGCTAACAAACAACCATGTGACGATTGGCAACAGTGCACAACCACCTTCCTGATCCTTTGCGCGTCGGTTCTCCTCACGCGAGCTATGGGTGTATGGATCTTTGTCGATGTGGGAATGAAGCATGGTTTCAAATGGAGAGGGAAGGATCCCAAGACTTCTAGAGCAAGAACCATCATAGCATTAGGATGCGTGGATAACAGAACAATGAAAAACTGTTCTGTGCTTTAAATGTTTGGGAATATCCCAACTAACAGCGCGCTGATTGATCGGAGGGTTGTATGGAGAGCTGGATGCGATCTGTATGTGTTTAGCATGAGTGCGTGTCCACATAGGGGCTCATTTGGGAACCATCATATGCAAATAAATTCTATGTATATAAATATCATAGAATTACTAATAAAATCATGAAATAACAGAATTAAACTAGGACTTGCATAAAACTCAAATACGTTCGTACCTGGGGTTGAATGATAAGATGAATGACAAAAAGTATACCAAAAGGTAAAAAAAGTGATGCCAAAAGAATAAATTAAAGGCCAATAATAGTGACAAAATCGGGATCAACACTGCCCCAAATCGGAGAGATGCCAAGTCCCACTGAGCAAAATAAGAATAAATTTTAGGAAGAAGGCGAAGCTGCGTTAGCAGCTGCCTTCGACTTAGCAGAGGAAATGGGAGATTTGAATTTCAATTGCTTGTCATGTGCCTTTAAAATAGTGTGCCTCTCCTAGAGAGAGTCACGTGAAGAGGTTATGGCCTTGTTAAGTTCCTCGACGGCCTTGACTTGTATACACAACTCCTTGTTCTCTTGGCGAAGATTATCAATTATCTTGGCATATTATTCATTTCGACTTGCTAACCGTGCCAATTCTTGAGTTAGTTTGTCTATTGTCTATTGATGAGGAGTAGACGGTTTTGTGGGGTTCTTGAAATCTTGAGGCGGACTCAATTCTCTAGGTGGTGTCTCAAGGTCAATGGAGGGAATTTGTTTTTTAGGGTCCATGCCTTGAGCAGAGGGAGAAGTAGTCTCAAGAGTAGCAGCCTTAATCAAATCAGTCAAGACACTAGCTAATGTATACAGGGGTGAGTAAAAAATGAGTCCACCCACTTCAACCATACGATCTGGATGATCATCCTGAACGGTAGGCTGAACAATGGTTTGAATGGGCTTCTCCTTCCTACTCTTGGTTCAAATTTGTGGAACATGTAGAAATTCAGTGGACACAAGGTTGACAGGGGTGGGTGAATGGGACGACAGAATTGCTTCTAGTGTATCTTCGTCAATATGCACAATTTTGGGGCTTTTCTTTTCTGTAGGAGGGCTCTGACTGGGCTTACGGTCATGAATGTGCCAAGGGAGTTTTCAAACATTTAAATGAGGGTTTAAGACCTTAAACAAGAAATTCTCCTAGGTCTGGTTCCTCTCCTTCAGTTGATGCATGATCAAGAGCTTAATCAGGTTGTGGTGGTATAGACTACCCATAGGATTGACTGTATTCTTCCTAACTTGACTTGACATTTTTCCAAGATTTTGAGGAAATAAAATGGGAAATTAAGAAAATGTTGATTAACGAAATGTGCCAATAAGCGAAGATGGAAATATTTGAACACAGTAAACTTACCCTCATAGGTTATAAGGCATATGATGATGGTCAGAGGGTTGAGGTATTCTGGCTTAACCCATTCTATGTGAAACCCCTTCATTCCTGTTGCATGTTGGAAATCTATCTTGAGAACAAAATTGTGGGATGACTGAGGGAGAAACAAATGTCTATGCCAACAGGTGCCTTCTCTTGGGAGCTTGGTTGCTACTGCAATGGTCTCCTCAGTTACCGAAAAAGTGAGATAACCAACCCTATCCATCTTACCATCAAATCCTCTCACAAATAACAGCGAAATATTCTCATCAAATCCCTGCAAAAGGTGGAGAAATGGATTCCACCCTGCTCGGAAGAATATCTCTTGGCATTCTTGAAATTCTAGGATCCGGAATAAGTCCTAATAGCTTTCAGTCTCTAGACGGTTAGGCATTGTTCAAACAGAAGCAAAAATGCAAGGGTTGCAGAGGATACAAAGAATGGCGTCTGAATAGCCCTACGAAGATGAAAGTAAGTGAGGACAAAGGTAAATATCATGGGTTTAAAATGTAATCTATGTAAGCATCTGAATGATCATGAGATCTTGGTCTCGCATGCTCGACCAATCACACTATGGTTCAATACTTTGAGTTGTGTGCCACCATAAGGACGCGTACGTTGATGAATTCGTAAGGTTTTGATATATTCAACCATGTCCAAAGTAAACTTTGGGAAGGTTGAATGATTTATTTACTACATAATCCATAAAAAATGCATTTAAAACCATAATAATTTTAATCAATAGGATGATAGGATACTTGACGACTTCCGCGTGTGATTTGGTGAGAGGTTAAAGGAGATGACAATCGAAAAGATCCTAAAATCATATCATATCAATATAGAGTTAAATGCTATCATATCATATCGAAATCATAATTAAAATAATAGGTCGAGGTGAGTCCTAATAAAATCATAATGCTTTTGTAAGCATGTGAATGAGACCTAATAATTATGGGTATGATTCAGCTAATTAAATTCTTTTCCCATGAAAATTTAAAAGAAATTGACATTTTGACATCATGCCGCTATAACGTTATAATTTTCATTCGGATCATCATTTGGAATTCCATTCGGACCGGCATTCGACCCTTCATATGGACCTTCTGTTCAAAAATACGCTTTACTACATTTGGTTATGGTTAATTATGCAGTAAATTTTATGGGTTGTTCAGTACACAATATGATGATGTAAACCAGCTTTATTAAACCTTCGTTGCATTGTCCATCATAGATTAAAACAATCTTCCGCTAATTGAATTATCCTGAAAACACCTACACTTTTGTCAGAAATAAACGAAACT
Source organism: Pseudotsuga menziesii (assembly GCA_001517045.1). Taxonomy (NCBI): domain Eukaryota; kingdom Viridiplantae; phylum Streptophyta; class Pinopsida; order Pinales; family Pinaceae; genus Pseudotsuga; species Pseudotsuga menziesii. The sequence goes on from LPNX010256029.1 coordinate 169,285, forward strand.
TTCTATAAATATTTAGAAAGTAAAAATAGTTCTAACCTTCTCCCAAACCAAAAATATGACATGTCCTCAAGCCATCAAAGAAAAACTGATTGATTTCCAAATAATTTAACAAATAGTTCTAAAATGTTGTTATTATTTATGTAAGAAAAATAAATACTAACTAGTAAATGGAGATGATTCATATATGTATTTTCATAAAAAGTAACATTAGGAGGATCATACGAATAATGATAGTATAACTAATGTGGAAAATGCCATAGGAGAAACTAGTCATCCATGCCTCATTTTAAGGATCTCTTGTCACCCAAAGAATATTTTAAGTTCACCTTGGAGTTCATGAGATTTCTATAGATATGTGTCCCATTTCTAGAATAATCATATCCTATGTATTATTTAATTAGATGACCGAGTCCAAGTCTAACTTACAGCCATTCTCTAATGACATGATAAATAATTGGCCTAAAACATGTGTTTTTCCTTTTTTCCGTGTTTTTACGAACCATGTGCATAGTGATGCATTAACCAGATCTCTTTTACCCGATATTTCCCTACTACCAACATGCATGTTCAATACCCCGACGGGTTTATCTTGGTACCATGCAATCATAGCCCCACTTCCAGCGAGCCTGTTCAGTACCCCAATGAGTTTACATGCACTTACCAAGCTTCTTTGTTTAAATATGTTACTTGGCATGGACCTGATGTCAGTAAGATTGTTCATTACTCTGGCGAGTTTGCTTCATATAATGATTTTATTATGTGGAAGTCGGTTGGTACTTAGAGTGAGTTAAGCCTGCTAAACACATAATTCAAATTTTTGAGAGCGAACCTTATAAGTAAATTTTTTATAATGCCCTAAATTATACATCATGTCAAAAGATAATAACTTAAAGTTGTCTCTTGACTTATCAGCCTATCTTCTTCATAAAAGAGAATTAATGTTCCCCACAAGCAGAAATTTCACTTACTCTTGAGTTACCTCAAAAATGCTTAAGAGACAAATTTTGATAATGAGTACAGGATGAACTAGTAGTCCTTAGGTGTAAAATAAAACTTTGAATAACATGATGATTAAAGTAGTTCTTTAGCAACTGTTTTAATGATAAGTCAGAAATGTGCATATCTTAATCAAATACCATATATAAAATCATAAAGAATCATAGAAGAAAGCGGTTGGGAATGATATAAAGAACACTTTAACCTTTCACTATAAATTTCAATTTTCAACAATAGCCAAAAAAAGGGAAAGAGTTAGGATATATTATGAGTCTTTTTAGAGTACTTCCCTTTTTGGATAATATTTCATGAGTTTCTTATAGAGATGAGGTACTTGTAATCAAACTACAAAACCATTTGTTAGATGATTCATATTTATTCATAACAAAAACATATATAAAATTTATCAAAATTAAGGAAAGGAAAAGAGTCTTTCCTGTTTTAATTGACAAAATTCCATAGGGTGATCATTAGAACAAAACCCTTGTATAAATGCAGTCAACTTGTTAGAAATGACTTTTATTTATTCGAAGAAGCAAACACATATATATATATATATATATATAT
>LPNX010256029.1:171056-184849 GCA_001517045.1 Pseudotsuga menziesii
AGATATTGGTTGATGGTAAATTCTAAGTCTATGTCCATTTACGACAAAGGAATTTTATGAATCATAAATTGTATTAATTTGCACTTACCCGTTATCGAAGGTTGTAACTACCTCATATGGACCCATCCAACGGGTAGTTAATTTTCCTTTAAAATTTTTATACCTTGAGTCAAATAGTAATGCCCAATCCTGGGTATTAAACTGCTTTTGCTTAATAAAATTATCATGCCATTTCTTACATTGATTTTGTATTAACATTGTCCTTTGGAGTGCATCTTGCCTAATCTCATCTAATTCATTAATCTGTAAAATTCGTTGTTTTTGTGCTTCTTCCAAATCCATACCTAATTGGACAACCATATGAAAAGTCTTAATTTGGAATTCAATAGGTAAAAGGACTTGTTTCCCATATACTAACTCATAGGGTATATGTCTAGTAGTGTTTCTCGAAGTTATTCTATAGGCCCACAAAGCCTCTGGGATTCTATCTGCCCAATCCTTATGATGTAGGTGAATGGTTTTGGTTAAGATAGCTTCATATACCATGTTAGTTTATTCTACCTGGCCATTAGCCTGGGATGATAGGGTGAAGTGTTACAGTGTCAGATGCCATACTTCGTGGTAAGTTCTTTCATTAATTTAGAAGTGAATTGAGAACCTTGGTCAGTGACAATTTCCCTAGGCACACCAAACCGAGTGAATATCTCTTTGTATATAAAATTCTACCACAGATTTTTCCGTGGCTTGAAACAAAGCTTTAGCTTCTACCCATTTGGTGACATAATATGTGCAAACCAGGATGTATTTCTTCTTGCGGGACATGGGGGATATTGGTCCTACAAAATCAAGAGCCCATTTCTCAAAAGGCTCAATCATGACTTGAGGCTGTAAATGCATCTAGTCAAATGACGTAGGTCTACCCATTCTTTAGCAACTGTCACATCCTCTAACATACTTGGAAGCATCCTTAAAAATGCTTGGTCAATAATACCTGGAATGCAACACTTTTTATGTTGTCCGCTTGTCGAAAAAGTGTCCTCCACATGGCCCATCATGGCATGCACAGAGGATTTATGTCATCTCATCCTCCTATACACATCATCAGATAATAAGATATGGGTTGGTATGAAAAAGGTCATTATCAATCCAAGAGTAATTAGAACTCTGGATGACAGCTTGACATTTCTCATGTGGGGACAAGTGGTTTGGTAATTTCCCAGTTGCTAAATAATTAGCAATGTCTGCAAACCAAGGGGTTTGAATAGACACAACAAATAGATGTTCATCAGGGAAAGTATCATTGATAGGTTTAGCACCATCATCATGTTGAATGTGAGAGAGGAATTCTGCTACCAAATTCTCTCTACCAGGTTGGTTGACGACGATGATATTAAATTCTTGTAATAAAAGAAGCCATCGGGTCACCCTACCATTGGTAATTGGTTTATTCATAAAAAATATGATGGAAGAATGGTCCGTATGCACAAACAATTCATATCCAGTGGTGTAATGGCAAAATTTATTGATAGAGTAGATTACTACCAGAAATTCATTTTCAGTAACAGTGTAATTCAGTTCGGTAGAAGTCATATTTGTGCTGATAAAATATATGGCATAAGATGCTTGGCCCTCTTTGTGACCAAGAACTCCTCCTATGGCCATGTCAGAAGCATCAATAGATATATGAAAAGGAATGGACCAATCAGGACCCCTAAGTATTGGTGCCACTGATATTTTAGCCTTTAAGACCTCAAAATCACTTTGACAGGGTTCAATCCATTGGAATTCTATATCCTGCATAAGCAGTTTAAACAGTGGTGCAACTATTTTAGTAAAATTTTCAATAAAACAACGATAGAAACTTGCATGGCCAAGAAATATCCTTACCTCCTTTTGAGTTTTTGGAGAGGGGAGACCGACAATTAGTTCTATTTTAGCAGGGTCTACCTTGATCCCTTATGAAGAGACATGATGCCCCAAGACTCTACCTTCTGTTAATAACATCTTACATTTTTCATGGCTAAGGGCTAGGTTTGTTTCTTGGCATCGGATCAGGACCTTCTCAATATTATCAAGAGCCTCTTGAAAGGTATTACCATAAGCTGTAAAATCATCTGTGTACACCTCTACACGGTCTTGTATAAGATCAGCAAATATTCCTAAAACTGCACATTGAAAAGTAGCAGGTGCGTTACATAATCCAAATGGAAAAACTATATAGGCATATGTCCACCAAGGGCATGTAAAAGTAGTCTTATCCTGATCCTTACGTGCTATCAAAATCTGATTATATCCACTATACCTGTCGAGAAAAGAAAAGTATTGTTTGTCGGACAGGGTATCTAGCACTTGGTCGATAAAGGGAAAAGGAAAGTAGTCCTTAAGCATGGCCTTATTTAGTTCTTGGAAGTCAACACAAATACGTCATTTCCCTGTGACTTTATTTGGGACTACCACTACAGGAGATACCCACTTACTATATGAAATTGGGTGGATGAAACCAACATTGAGGATTTTTTGTAACTCTTCTTTAACTATGTCCTTCAAAGCAAGATTCATCCTCCTTTGAGGTTTCCTTATAGGGGATTATTAATTTGTCACAGTGGTTTAGGAACTGAAAACACAGTCTCAAAAAGAATTCAGACAAATATGCATAAAATTGTCAAAAAGGTGCTGCAATGGAAGTAGTAGCTCTGTATAATCAAATGAAAGAATGATGATACGATACAATGATCAGGCCAGACACATGAATTCCAATACAATTCAAATTCCCAAGGAGGTCATTCGAATTGAATGAGTGAGTCTAGCTTAACTGAATGTAAGCCATAGTGAACACTCAACTTAACCACTGATCAAAACCCTAATTGACTCAACTGAGTCCTAACTGAAGTCGGAGTGCAATAAATGACTAAGTCTAATTGAAATTAGCTCACACACATGTCACCGCAAGCCAACCAACAAGTGGTAGCACATAAATAAATCCAATGAACTCCAATGAGGTTAACTGAAGTCTAACTGACCATTAGAAGTGGTTGGAGGCGCCCCTGTTGACTCCAGTTCATTAAATATTAATTAAATAATCAATTTAATGAAAGGAGGTGCCTTCACTACTCTGTTTAACTCATTGTAACCATCAGTTATTAATTAAGTGCATTTATGACACTCAGATCACCCCCAGAGTGCTCTAGTTAGCCTCCCCGAAGGAAGGAGAAGGCTTAGTTGGCCTCCTTGACTGAAGGTAGGCATGGGTGTGCTCATGATGATGTCATGCAGTGCTCCTATGATGTCAATTAAGTCAATAAAACTTAGGATAGTGGTTTAACTAGGCCAAATTGACCAAAATGAGTGTGTGTGGTGGTAAATGTCTCCAACACCCCCCATAAAGTTATACTCGGGAGAATTAGAAAACATAAAATTTATAGGAATTATAGGGCCTCGAAAACAAAGGCCATAGGTCACCCTATACAATAATGAAACTCAAACAATGCTCAAAACAAACTAAGTGAGGAAAAGAGGGAAAACCCAGTGGGGAAAACCCCCCCTCAAGCTGAACACTAAAGGTAGTTGGATCACCCTGATGAACTCACCCGCAAGAGTGAATGGAGGTAAGTGAACTTCTTTTCTTAAAATATCTTGGTGAATATGTCTGCAATCTGCTCATTAGTCGGGTAGTATTGCAGAATGATGGTCCTGTCATGCACTAGCTCCCTGATATAGTGCATGTGTATCTCTACATGCTTGGTCGTCTGCCTGGTAAATGGATCTGTGGATATCTTAATAGCACTTTGATTGTCACAAAATAGGACTATGGACAAAGTACTACCAAAATCAAACTCTAAAAGAATGCCTTGCAACCAAACAACTTGGATGCAAGCATTCACCGCTCCTCAATACTCGGCATCTACTGAAGACAATGCTATGGCAGCCTGATTTTTGCTAGACCATCAAATGGGGCCACCACCAAACATGAATACATATCCATAAGTAGACTTCCGATCAATAGAATCACCCGCCCAATTGGAATCTGTGTATCCAACCAGCTCTAGCTCGGAGTCTGCAGCATAGTGAATGCCGTAGGTCCTGGTTCCCTGAATGTACTGGGGGATCCTCTTGGCTGCCTTCCAATGAATATCATGGGTCTGCTGCATGTATCTTCATACAGCATTCATGGCATAATAGATATCAGGCCAAGAATTATTCAAGTACAACAAGCTACCAATCAACTGTCGATAAATAGTGCAGTCCATGGGAGGTGTGTTTTTTTCTTCTTCAAGGTTGATCCCTGAAAGGAAAGGCAATGGAGCAGCTCTACATTCATCCATGTTAAAATTTAATAACAGGTCTGATATGTATTTTTATTGAGTGACCATTATCCCATCATAATTTTGCTCAATTTCGAGCCCCAAAAATTGTTTTAAGAGCCCCAAATCGCTCATTTCAAATGCATTGTGGAGAGCAGTTTTAATGACTGAAATAGAAGCAACTATGCTACCTGTGATCAGTAAGTCATCAAAATATAAAACATAATAATCAAATAACCATCAGACTATTGTATATACACATTTGGATCTGATCTACACCTTTGGAAGTTTTGCGAGAGAAGGAAGGCAACCATCTTGGAATACCACTCCCTTGGGGCCTGTTTTAACTCGTATAGTGACTTCTTTAGCTTGCAAACCAAAGATGGATCAGAAATTTATCCCTCATGCTGCTTCATGTATATATCCTCATGAATATCTCCATGTATAAAGGCTTACTTAACATCCATATGATGCACTTCCCAGTGCTTAGATGCTGAAATTGCCAAAACTAGGTGGATGGAGTCCATTTTTGTAACCGGTGCAAAAGTGTCATGGTAGTCCACACCTTGGACCTGGGAAACAAATTTTTCCACCAGAATTGCCTTATATTTGAAGTTTCTTCCATATGCAGCAGCCTTAGTCTAAAACACCCACTTGCATTGAACCAATTTCCTTCCCAGAGGAAGAGAAACTAGCTCCCAATTAGTGTTTTTCTGAAGAGAATTCATCTCTTCATCCATGGCAACTTGCCATCTCAGATCCTTCCGAGCATGGTAGTAAGACTTAGGTTCTGAAATTATCATCAAATAACAATATTCAGACAGCAAATAATCAGGACAAGAGAGCGCAATACCTTCTCTTTGGAAATCAGACCAGGTTCTCCTTGGATCATTCGGATTTCCAATGTTATCTCCTACGGAGGAGAGTGTTTGTCGGGCCCATGTTGGGAGATGATTTTGTACTTTAGGTTCTGATTCAGCATCTGATTTTTGCTGTACACTGATATCAGAAATCAGAGAATCCAAATCAATTTCATCACCCCCAATTTCATCATCCAAATATTCAGTAGAATAGGAAGGAAATTCAACAGTTTTCTCCTTGACTAGTTCCACCTCCTGAAGAGGCTCATCGAACTTGACACTCCTTTCGATGATGATCTATTTTGTTTTGATATATAGGAGCTTGAAACCTTTTTATTCATCAAGATACCCAATAAACATACATTCTATGCTTTTCGGTTGCAAAGCCCTCATTTTATCAAGTGGAATTCGGGCCCATGCAATGGATCCAAACACCCGCAGATTCGACACATCCAGATTGTGTCCGAAGTATACTTTGAAAGGGGTATTACCTTTCATGGATGAGTGTGGCAATATATTTCAAATATATTCTGTAGCATGCATGGCTTCCGCCCACAAATTTGCAGCCAACTTCCTTGATTCCAACATACAGGTGGTTATCTCCTTGAGAGATCGATTCTTCCTCTCCGCTACACTGTTCTGCTGGGGAGTGTAGGGAACTAAATGTTTGACCTGAATACCACTTTGGGAAAATATATGTAGTAACTCATTACTGACATACTACCTACCATTATCATATCTCAATATCTTTATCTTTTGGGCAGATGCATTCTCAATCAAGGCCTTCAACTCAGTGAATTTTTCACAGACTTCCGACTTCTTTTTGATAAAGAAGACCCATGTGTACCTGGAAAAATAATCAATGAAAGTCAGAACATACCTTGATCCATTCATGTATGTGATAGGTATGGGACCACTGATATCAGAATGTATCATTCCCAAGATGCATGATGCTTGACTTTCCTTCCCCAGATCGAACTTATGCTCAGGGTGCTTTCCAACAACATAGCCCTTGCAAATTCCAGTGGTTGCCTTGATGACCGGGAGGCCTTAAACCATAGAATTTTTCAGTAATTTCTGCAAGTATTTGAAGTTTAGATGGTCTAACCTATCATGCCACATTCTACTAACTTCATTTCCATGATTCAGCAATGCGGTGGGCTTTGCATCTGCCACAAAAGTGGAGAACTCATAGGATTTTGCATGATGGTTTGCAAGGCCTTTTGCAACAAGTTTCCTGGATGCAATTTCTATGATATCTACATCATCCAGGATAAATGAGACTCTCTTGGGCACTCCCATATGTGTCATTTGCTAAACACTGAGGAGGTTTGATTCCAGAGAGGGTACATATAGAACATTTGAAAAATAGCTATGCTCAAGATCAACAGTACCTTGTCCTTTGGATATGATGGTGGAGTCATCTCCCATGTGGATGGGAATGTATTTCCCAGTCTCCAAATATGAGAAGGAGTCTCTTTCAGCCATCACTTAGTTCGAAGCTCCAGAATCTATCAATAGTGCTTTGCACTTCGAAGTGCTTTCCATGAGGGCATGACCTCTTTCATGATGTGGTTCCCAATCTTGTTGATCTCTCCTCCGAAAGCTTTCCAGAATATTGATGCGATTTCTCTCAATGAGAGGGTAGCTTCATCAAGTTTCTTTTTCATGCAGGCATGTTTAGGGTGGAATCCCTTCCCGGAGTATGAACACTTGACTTTTTCCTTTCCATGATTCCCTTTTCCTTTGTTCTTCTTTGAGACAGAAGACTCTTCATGCTGCCGGTTTTCAAATTTAGGATTAGAAGCTTCGAATTTGGTTTTTGGGTTCTTCTACTGCTTTCCTTTAGCCTTCATATCTTTAGGCCCCAAGACATGGAGGGATTGATCATGGGAGGATCTGATGATCCCCATCTGGACAAGATTATCATGTTCACTTGTTAGGGACTCAATGAAGGCATTGAGTGAAGGCATCTTCCATATAGGGGTTGTGAGCTTCCTCGCATGGAATGTAGAGACAAAAATTGAATAATCAGCTCCAAGTTTGGAGAGTATGGTGAGGATGAGCTGATCATCATCCTTCTCCACCTTACATTGCTTCAACAGTAAGACAATGTGCTTGAACTTTGTGAAAAAATCATTCAAGGTCTCGAAATTGGAAGGCTAGAGAGACATCAACTCACTCTCAAGCTGGTATACTCTCAAATGATCTTGCTTTCCATACAAGGTTTCCAATTTGTCCCAGATTTCCTTTGGATTCTTCAATCCCAAGAGATGGAAAAGAAGATCTCGGGAAACAGAGAGGCACGAGAATCCGAATGCTTCATCTTTCTTGTTGAAGAATCTAGATTTGTCTATCACAGAAGCAGGCTCTTCTTTAGTGTCCATAGTGACCCTATAGATTCCTCTGGCATGTAGTTGGATCTCCATGTCTCCTTTCCATGAGTGGAAATTGAACGGAGTCAAGAGTTCTACGGAAGAAGACATATGAAACTGCTGGAGTGAATGCTTTCACCTGTTAAAAACCTGCAAATCACAACAAAAGGGGCACCATAAGGTCAAAAAGCCTGCACATTTTAGGCTTTCATCACACCTAGCATAGTTGATCAAGCAAGCTTGACCAACAATTTCCTTACTTGGGGTATTAAGTGGTAAGCCTTGGATTTTGGTGTAGTGCTAGAATTTTTGAGATTTGCTCAATTTTTCATGCAAGATATATCAAAAACCTTGTTTTTGAGAGATCTAAGCTTCATCCCACCGTGAGCTCTAATACCATATTAATTTGTCACAATGGTATAGGAACTGAAAACACAGTCTCACAAAGAATTCAGACAAATATGCATAAAATTGGCAAAAAGGTGTTGCAATGGAAGTAGTTGCTCTGTATAATCAAATGAAAGAATGATGATACAATACAATGATCATGCCAGATGCATGAATTCCAAGACAATTCGAATTCCCAAGGAGGTCATTCGAATTGAATGAGTGAGTCTAGCTTAACTGAATGTAAGCCACAGTGAACACTCAAGTTAACCACTACTCAAAACCCTAATTGACTCAACTGAGTCCTAACTGAGGTTGGAGTGAAATAAATGACTAAGTCTAACTAAAAGTAGCTCAGACACATGTCACTTCAAGCCAACCAACAAGTGGTAGCGCATCAATAACTCCAATGAACCCCGATGAGGTTAACTGAAGTCTCACTGGCCATCATAAGTGGTTGGAGGCGCCCCTGTTGACTCCAGTTCATTAAATATTGATTAAATAATCAATTGAATGAAAGGAGGCACCTTCACTGCTCTTTCTAACTGATTGTAACCATCAGTTATCAATTAAGTGCATTTATGACACTCAGATCACGCCCGGAGTGCTCCAGTTAGCCTCCTCGAATGAAGGAGAAGGCTTAGTTGGCCTCCTTGACTGAAGGTAGGCATGGGTGTGCTCATGCTGATGTCATAAAGTGCTCCTTTGATGTCAATTAAGTCAATAAAACTTAGGATAGTGATTTAACTAGGCCAAATTGACCAAAATAAGTGTGTATGGTGGTAAATGTCTCCAACAGGGATATACTGGCATCCTTGTAAATATGGTGAATACAAGTGTCAGGGTGTATACCCTTCATATCAGTGTACTCCCATGCAAATGCTTCAAATTGAATTTTAAGGATCTTAAGCAATTGTTCTTGCTAATTCTTAGTTAACCATGCATTTATGTGTAGAACTTTTCCAGGGATAACTTCACAAGGTATGGTATAAGACCCTATATGCTCTTCAATTGCAAAGACACATGGTGTATCCAAAAATGTTGAGAGGGCCATATTTTCTTAAAACTCATCTCCAAAAATTTGATCAAATTGAGCAAAAGACTGAGGAAAGTCTATACAGGTTGTTGAAGAAACAAATTGGTTTAACACATTCTCAGTAGTCTACTCCTGAAGTGCCCAGGAGTAGTCACTGGGAAAGAAAATATCTTCAATATTTTCATCCCCAAAGTGGAATTCTAACCACAACAGGTTTTCAGCTACAGGTTGTGCTAGGGGGTATAAAGCAAGATTTTGTGTGGACAACCCATTATATTGGTCATTTCCCCATCCCTACATCCTATGAAGCCATTAGCGGTAGCCAACCATGGTCTTCCCAATATAAGAGGATGTCCTTTAGAAGTATCCTTTGATTCTACTACCATGAAATCAATAGGATATTCCCATGAAGCTACTGACACAACAATGTCATCCAGAACCCCAACAGGTTTCATCGTAGTACGGTCTACTAGTTCCAGAATTGAGGGGGTCGATCGAAGAAATTGTCCCAACTGTAAAACCTCTACGACTGTGGTGTTCATCATATTAATAGCAAATCCTAAATCAATAAGTGTATTTTCTATGGAAATATTATTTACAATAACAATTACTACTGGGCTCCCTAGATTTGTATACTTTGCAATTCTAGACTGGTCAGTCATACATTCAGACATCTCTCCTATAACATGAATTGTATGGGGGTCTTTTTGTTTCTTTCCTGGTTTCTTAATGCAAAGTTCCTTTATTAATTTACTGTGAATTGGTATATCCTTAATAGCTTGTAATAGAGGGATCTTGACATAGACATTTTTTAGTTCACTTAAGATATCGTACTCAGGATGAATTATAGGTTTTTCTATTGCTAGTCGTTCCAAAAATGGAGGGATTCTTTGTTCCTGATTTGGTTCTTGCTGAAGATGGGTATGCACTAGAATCTTTAAAATATCCACATACTGCAAAATAACATCATTCATGACTTCATTGGGATCTTATTCCTCTTCATTCTCTTCATTATTTTCATGAATGATGACTGATGACTTGGGTCTGTCATTCACAACTCTTCCAGATCGTAATTGTATCTCATGTACAGGCACATTCGAAATAACATAGGATGGAAGAGTTTGCAACTCAATGTTTTTAAGAGCTTGAGTTGGCTTATTGTTTGGGTTAGGTATCGATTGTGCAAGTAATAATGTAGGTCATGGAGGGTTTGTATTCTAGAAATTATGAGGTTGTTTTCTAATAAGGGGAACTAGAGGCACAAACCTTGGCAAAAATTGCTAGGTATTGGCTGGATGGTGAGGATAAGGATGATTAGGTGCAGAGACAGGTGGTGCTTAGGGGTAGGATTGTCCCCTCTACCCCTGTGTCGAATACTAATGCCGAGTAAAATAAGGAGGAGGATGATACTGGGGTGGCCAATGCTGTCAACTTGAAGTATTCCATTGTTGAGGTTGTTGGTATGGTTGGTAATAAGGTGGGGGTTGTGGTGACAAATTCTGATATGATGGCTGGTCCCTTGGTTTCCAAGGAGGCCTCCTAGATGTTTCACCAATGTCCCCACTTTTATATATGGCTTGTAACCCAGGAAACGATGCGCAATTGTTTGTTGGATTCTCCTCCGTACAGATGTGACATATGGAGATATTATTTAATGGGAATTCCCATTGGGGATGTTTAGTCCTGTATCTTGGATAGAAAATGCTCATTGCTTCACGTTCTTCCTCTTGCCTCTTCTTAGCTTGTAACACATCTAGTTGGGAACCCATTGCTCCTAAAATATCAGTTTTGAAGTTTTCCAATAGGTTTCCTAACTCTATCCTTGTGAATCCTCCAAAACTAGAAGTGTTTCCTTTTAGATTTCTATTGTAAGGTTCCCGAAGGTCTCTCCCAAATTCCCCCCTTCTTCTAGAGTAATTTCTACACATCTCCCCAATTTGTGCAAAAGGTTTATGAGAGATATAACCAGATGCCATCAGATTGAGGTTTTCTACCATGTCTTCTGAGATCCCTTTAAGGAAAAGTGTTCGTATTGCATCTTCTTGAAGGTCATTATATTTATATTTATGTAATGTATAAATAAAACTCTCGAGATAATCTTCCAAGATATCATCTTCGAGTTGCTGTATCTCAAAAATATCGTTTCGAGAGTCTCTGGGTTTACAATACTCTTGATATTTCTGCAAGAATGTGGTTTTCATATCTTCTGAAGTCCTAATACTATATTCTCCTAATCCCATGAACCATCTTAAAGCGGAATCTTTCAATGTAGCAGGGAAAAGTTTTAATTTGTGAGCATCTTATAGATAATTATAGCTTCTACGAAGGATGTCAAACTCGAACAAAAATGTGTCTGAATCTTCATTACTCTTCCCATAGAAAGTTGGTAAGGAGGAAGGAGGGATTTTCTTCATATTTACATCCCGTGCAGTGTCGAGAACAAGGAACCCAAAGGTAGCGTCAGTTCGATTCTCTCCTTCTCCTTCGTCATTTCTAACCTCTTCATGATCTTCATTCTCTCCCTGTCTCTCCATGTAGATTTGATTCTTAAAGAGTGTGTACCTAGGATTCTCCTTCCGATATGACAATGGGGCATCCCAACGTTTATTTTTGGGGAAAATATTCCTCCGACAAGAGGAGTTGTTAGTCGTATCTTTATTAAGTTCTACAGAAATAGTAGGTTTTACTGTGGATGTTTCAATCTGTGAAATAACAATATCAGTTGATCTTCCAAAGAGAGCTTGTACCTGAGAAGGATCAATGAAATTAACAAATTTCGGGTCTCCTACTAGTGAAAAAGTTGTATCATTTAGTTTTGGAACTAGTGGAGGGTTAAGGGTTTCCAATGGTTGGCCCTCAAGAACTTCTTTAGAAATGGGGTCCTTAGGACCTCCCATCAAGATTTCTTCACCTTCTATGGCTTCTCCTATCTTTAGGGTTCCAAGTAGAACTAATTCCTATGTGTGTTCTCCGATACCTTTTTATTGAGTTAGTGGTTGGGGTGTTACGCCCCTTATAAAGGTTAGTAGGGATTTTAACAAAGTTTTGGGAACTAGTTCTAACGTATCTAGCTTTCAAATCTCTAGGTCTTTTCATGAAAAGCTAAACTAAATGAAAACCTACAATACTACTAATATTGTTGGATTTGGGGGCACCTATTTTAACAGATGCGCAGGTTCTTACCTCTCGTCTTACCGCTCCCCCACCACTAGCATATTGATAAAATTCATAAGGGAATTCTACTTATTCTACCTTACATAACAACTCCTCGGCAACGACACCAAAATGGTTGGGTGTTTTATTGTCTTAATTAATTCACCAAATATTTAATTATCGACTGAGGTTTGTAATATTAGAGTTGACGCAAAATATATGCGAAGGTAGAAGGGTTCTTAAGCTGTCGTGGAAATATTTTAATAAATAAAAGATCAAAAGATCTTTCAAAATGAAAAACCGAGTCAAACTCCAGAAATTCAACTACTAAGGTAATTAGACTAGGACAAGACTACTAGATTAGAGCAGTATCGATCTATACTACTCTACTCTATAAACAATAAATATATATATATATATATATATATATACACACACACAATATTATCCTAAGAAAGTAAACTACCCTCTAGTGAAACCTATTGATTAATTATCTTTCTTTTTAAATTGTGAATTAGAAAGGCTAAAACAAATTCAGAACTCTTACTATAGGAACACAAGAGATTATATTATTTGAGACAATATTACAACTACTTAATTTATCTAAGAAATCGAATAACTAAACTATACATGCGAATGAAAAATATACAATAATTAAACTAAATTGTTTATTTCCATTCTCCTCGAGGATTCTAAGGATATGATTCATTGTGATCGGAACTAGAGAAGGAGGTGTATCAAAATGGATTTCAAAAGAAATAAAGAAACTAAATGGGATTAAATCTAGTTTAACTTCTACAAATATATGTAAACTAAGGAGTGTCCAATTACAAGTGATGGTAAACATTTTGATCTATTCCATAAGCAAATGACTTTAATTGAAAAAGATGTTATTAACAACTACTCTATCAATTAAGAAATGAGATTCTTTTAATGATTATTTTGAAGAAAAAAGTATACTGCTCCTACATGAAACAAATGTAAGGAAAATATAATTTAGAAACAAGTAGAAAACTTAATAAAGAAGCAAGTAGAAAAATTAATAAAGATGTCCTATCTCTAAATCAAATCCTATTCTATGAATCTTTTCAGTAACTACAGAGAAATGAAAACAAATCCTATGTTAGAAATGACGATCAAACTATTAAAGAACTAATGTGCTTTCTAAAATTAACAAGTTTAATTCTAAATGCAATCTAAATAAGAATGAAGTACAATAAACTAGAGATGTAATTAACAAACTCTAAAACAGTAATGAATGAGAGTGTATGGAGTAAAATCAACATACAATGTGGAGAGGTGTGGCAAAAAGGTGAGTAGTGTGACTAAAAGTGACTAAAGAATAAAAAGTGTGACAAAAGTTGTTGTGGGGAGACCTTCACAATGTATTTATAGGGTGATCCAAGATTCTGTTGCCCATGGCATTGGTCCATGGTTTTTCATAGTGCATTGTATTTGTCCATGGGTTTTGACCCGTTTTCATTTTAGGGTTTTTTGGTCCTTTTTTGAGAGAATGGGGTTATGTTGCAATAAATTCTCATCTTCCCTGTATTTATGAGGGAATAAATAATGATGTTTTGGAACAATTTGGGTGGAATTTAATTATGAAGGTCAAAATGGAGGAATCATGGTGGGATTATGATGTATAATTATAGTATGGACCATAGAGAGTGTTGGGTGT
>LPNX010256029.1:185064-285845 GCA_001517045.1 Pseudotsuga menziesii
CTAAAGTAGAGATGTAATTAACAAACTCTAAAACAGTAATGAACGAAGGAGTCAGAGACTAAAAGGAACACAACTTAAAACATGCTAAGATAAAAGGGAATGAAAGATAGGAATAATTATAGGACTTAATAGAGGCTCTAGGTGGTTTAGACTAGGGTTCTAAATATATATTACTATTGTTTAATTATATGACATGAAATAATTCAAAATCTAAGAAAACTAAACTTTAAACAATCAGAAAATAGAACAATAAATATTAAAGGATGAATGAAGGTTTGAATGACAGTATAAACAGACAGTCTGAATGATATTCTGGATGGGAAAAACAATGCAAATTACGAAATAGATAACCTAAATGATCTTAACATCAACTGATTTATGCACATGAGAATTCAATATATAAAAGACAGTGATTAAACTTATTCAATACTTAAAATGACAGAGGAATAACTTGTGCTAACCTACAGTTAAGAAAAAAAGAAATTACTTCCTATTGCATAATAAGACAAACTAAAATATAACTGAAGCTAATCTACAACTATAAAAGAATTAACAAAACTAACCCTACCCTAAGCTAAGTCTAAAATATTAAAGTAATATAAATCTATCTACTTGCAAATATGAAACTAGACAACAAGCTGAAAGAAGGGCTGGAAGAAAAATTGGAAGTAAACTACGTGTGACTGGTTACTTGCGATACTGGAAATGGAAACTATGTTAACAACACAATATAAATTATATTATTCACAGCAAACACACGTTACAAGAAACAAGGTAATAAACACCATTAATTTATAAGAGAATCAAACTACATACAAAAACTGGAAATGTAAATTACTTAGCTGTAAAAAGGAAAATAACGAAAACAAATAAAAATGGAAGACCGTTGGTTGTTGAGGGGCCCTCTCAGCAATGAGGGTTTCACTTCAACTAATCAACGTCCACTCATGAAAATAGAAACATGTATGCACAACTGGAAATAGAACTTATATTAAATTCAGAACAGTGTTTACAGAGCTTCTTTACTAATGGTGACTAATTGGATAATTCACTAACTAGTCTGATTCTCGCTTGGAGACGACTTTATATAGTTTTTACATGGATGAGCAAGTCAACCCTTTAAGTGGTCGACCACTCCAAAAATATCCAACCTCAATGGCTAACAAACAACCATGTGATGATTGGAGATAGCGTACAGCCACCTTCTTGATCCTTTGCGTGTCGGTTCTCCTCGTGTGGGCTATAGGCGTATGGATCTTTGTCAATGTGGGAATGAAGCGTGGTGTCAAATGGAGAGGGAAGGATCTCGAGCCTTCTAGAGAGAGAATCATCATAGCAACAGGACCCATGGAAAACAGAAAAATGAAAAATCGTTCCGTGCTTCAAACGTTTGGGAATATTCCAACTAACAGCGCACTGGTTGATCGGAGGGATGTATGGCGAGCTGGATGTGATCTGTGCATGTTTAGCGTGGGTGCATGTCCACATAGGGGCTCATTTGGGAGCCATCATCTACAAAGAAATTCTATTTATTAGACACATTTATAAATATCACAGAGTTTCTAATAAAATCATGAAATAACATAATTAAACCAAGACTTGTGTAAAACTCAAATATGTTCATACCTAGGGTTGAATGATAAGTTGAATGACAAAAAGTATACCAAAAGGTAACAAAAGTGATGCCAAAAGAGTAAATTAATGGCCAAGAATAGTGACAAAATTGGGGTCAACAGAGAGCTATGTGAATTTTTTTGGGTGTTAACATATTTCCCCCTGATGTGTGAGGGCAGGAGAAAACAGAGAGAAATGGTGACAACTATGGAGAAAACAGAGAGAACCATGGAGATTTGAGTATCCTCATTCAAACTGCAATGGATTTTTATTTGTATTACTTCTCAAAATGGATGAGGTATATATAATCTCAAACATATATATGGACGAGGCGGGCATACCCATGCTCGTATCAATGTCTCAATATAAAAATGGGGATCAAATTTCAAACAATGGGAGCCATTAAATACATATAACTGATGGTACATAATGGTGGACTCAAGAGGAGGTTGAATACAAATACATATCTGAAGAATGGGTACATAAAAACAATGGTATTCTCTTTGAATGCAATATCACAATAACTGATGTTATGTTGAATCTGAGGGTGTACATAACTGCATGGACTCAATGACCGAGAGTCAGAATATTTGAGGTACAATAAATTACATCTGATACTATAGATATACGAAATCATGATAATGTGGGGCTTCTGAGCATTGTCGCCAACACAACATGGATATTGTTAGGATTATTAATCCTCCCTTGACCATACTGTCTATTAGATTATTTATCCTAACTTAGGAGTCTTTATTAATTAATTGGGTCCAGTAGTATCGTTGGGTCCACTTGTCCTAATGGGGCCACATGTACCAGTTACTAGAGTGTGGGAAACACTGCTAGAGGTTAACTGACACTGGATGCACTTGCATGCATCAGTTTAGGAGCCTCCTACCCCAATCCCTACATTTTAGGAGCCACTGGGAGTCTCGGCACCAACCTCCTTCAGTCAGTTGGAGTTGGAACTAGTTAAGCTTAGTTAGTTTCCAATTACATTTAGTTAGTGCTAGTTATGCATGGCTAATAAATGGCTGCATGTGGGATAGGTGCCTTTGCTCACCTACCACTGCAATTACACTTAGTTAACTTCTTATTACTAATTGCATTAGTTGGTTAGACATCTGGAGTTGGCTATTTAGCCTCCGATATTGATTGAGACACCATGATTTAGCTAGTCAGTTAGGTACAGTCACATCCAGTGGGGAGATTTGAATTCATTCCTAATATATTTGAATTATTTTTCTATGTAAACTATTGTAACACTAGATGTAATTAATGACAATGATACTATAATTATCTGAGCTATACTCATATGTTTCATGTGTGGTTTGTTTTGTTCAATGTGTATCTTCATTCTCATTTACTACAACAATAATATTTGACTCATTGCTTGAATATCTAAATGGCACATCAATTTTAACATGGTATCATATCCATCTCAAGCAGGCTTCATGTTTGTTTCTCTCCATTGAACATCAGAAGCAGTTGGATTTCCACAGAAGTCCCCAATCTTGATTTGCTAAATCTGAATTTATTCAGAGTAGCAATGCGAGCGTGACAGACCCTGAAAACATGTTCATGTCGAGAGGAAAAGAATGATTCTAACATAGTTCAAATGTTTTAGTGTTTTGGAGTGAAAATCTACAGGTGCTATGTAGCTTGTATGAATTTTTGTGATCTTTCAACCAAAGAATTATGGATTCTTGACCTTCTACTCCTTGGATCCTTACAACCTCCAATTATCTTGATTGGAGGGATGATATACAGGTTTCCTTACGCAATAATGGATACTTCAGGATAATACTTGGAAGGGAGGTTGAGCTCCATCATCCATTTGAGAAGAACATGTTTCTAAACCACTTAGATGAAGCTTTCGGTTATCTATGCGCTCATATATCCAGATATATCCTATTCCACCTTGAAGGTTTGAGGACACCCAAAGAATCCTAGGAGAAGCTTGGGAACTTGTTTGGAAAACAAGATGAGCTTCAGGGACACCTCCTGGAGAATGAGATGGTAGCCTTACATTCCAACAGTTTCAAGACTATTGAGCAATTCTTTACTAAATTCAAGTCTCTTGCACTTCAATGCAGACAGTGTGGAATAGAAAGGAAGGATGAGAAAATTTTCCTCTCCATACTCAACAAACTCGGCCTTGAGTAATATGTAGTTGTTTCTATATTTCATTCCAAGTGGCAAGGATTCCATGAATGGAAAATTCCTTCACTTGATTCATTTTCCGAGTCCTTAATCAAGGAGCAAGAGAAGTTGATTCAAATGGGAGTCATCAAGACCTCCAAAGATCAGGCTCTCCTAGTTACTGACTCTAGAAAATTCAATGCCAAAGGAAAATCAAAGAAGAAGGAGCCTAAAGTAATTGATTCAAAGCCTAAACAGAATCAGCAGACTTCCGAAGGAGCCTCCATCTCTAAGAAAAATAAGAAGTTCAAAAAGAAGATGTGTCCCTATTGTATGAGAGGTTTTCACCTTGAAAACTCCTGTATGAAGAAGCAAGTAGATCAGCTGACTTCCCTCCTCAAACAGAACAACATTTCTCTCCCATAAGAAGCAAAGAAATCTGACAATGGACATGAAAGGTTCCATGCTTTGAAAGCTGGCCTACCTCGGTCAACAACCTATTTGATTGATTCTGGAGCATCCAACCACATGGTTGCCTCCAAGTATTTCTTATCCACTCTCAACATCAAAGAAGGGCCCACTATTCACATGGGAGATGATTCCCAAATTCCAGTAGTAGGAAGAGGCATCATCAAAGTTCAGCATGGTGTGTTCAAAGATGTCCTATATGTGCCTTCTCTTGTAGCTAATATGTTGTCTGTATATCAGATGACTCACACTGGCTCACGAAAGTAGGTGTTGTTTGGACCTGACTCAGTAGAAATCACAAAAATATCAACTAGGGAGATTGTAGTGAAAAGAATTGTTGATCATGCCTCCAAGGCATATATTTTCTCTCACCCCATGCCATCCACAGTTCCAGCATCACCATAGATTCCATTCGAAGATGATGAAGGTATAAACATTCGTTCACTTCCTATTGCAGATTCAGTTTCAATTCCTGACATTTCAAATTCAGATTTAGAAGAGGAGGCATCCCAACATGATCCAGACATTGAGCTTACACCTCAAAGGGATCTAGATTGAGATCCAACATCGACCTCATTTCAACAGCCTAAATGGGCTTAGAAGCTCATAGAAGCAGCTGGAAATGGTGTTGGGGATCCATATGATAAGAGAAGAATGAGGTCCCAAAATCAGAAGGAGAGTGTTGCGTTGTCCCACACAGATCCTCTTCTTCCTAAGAGGTGTTTTATGATTCTTGGGTCAGATCCTCAATCCTTAAAGGAAGCTTGACATGATCCTAGATGGCAGGAATCCATGGATGAGGAGTTTGATTCACTACATGACAATAAGACCTGGGAACTTGTCTTCTTACCCCCGGGAAGGAAGCTAGTTCAGTGCAAATGGATCTACAAGACCAATATAATCATTGATGGAACCACAACCAAGTACAAGGCTTGGTTGGTGGAAAAAGGATACTCTCAGGTTCAAGGCTTGGACTACAATGACACAATCGCTCCATTAGCTAGAATGGACTCCATCAGGCTGGTCTTGCCTATTGTTGCTTCCAAAATATGGGAAGTAAATCACATGGATGTGAAGAGTGCCTTCCTCCATGGTGATTTGGAGGAAGAGATATATATGAAACAACCTGAGGGGCTTATTGATGATCCTTCCCTAATCTGCATACTGGGGAAATCAATGCATGGACTCAAACAAGCCCCAAGGGCATGGTACTCCAAGATGGATTCCTTCTTCATCTCTCAGAAGTTCGAAAGGTCCAAATCAGATTGTAATGTCTACATGAAGAAGAAAGAGGGGTTCTTACTTCTAGTTGTAGTATATGTGGATGACTTTCTCATTACTAGCATCTCTGCCGCTGGATTGAGCAACATCAAGTCTACTCTTAACAAATCATTCGATATGACTGACTTAGGAATATTAAGACAATTCATTGGTCTCAAAGTAGGTCAAAATACTTCAGGAATCATGATCTCACGGTCTAGGTATTCATCAGACATTCTTAAGAGATTCCACATGGAGTATTTCAAGGCAGCCCCCTGCCCCTTTCTATCAGGCATCAGGCTTGAGGAAGGTGGTTCCACACCCTTAGTAGATAGCACTCTCTACATACAGCTCATTGGGAGTCTTCTGTATCTCACACATTAGAGACCAGACATATCCTATGTTGTGAGTGTTACTTCCATATACATGCAAGAGCCACATGAGATGCACTAGAAAGCATGAAAGAGGATCTTGCACTATGTGCAGGGTACTATAGATTATGGGATCCACTATGCAGTTGGAGCACAACTGGATCTCACAGGATTTACAGACTCAGACTGGGCAGGAGATGGAAATGATAGGAAATCTGCCTTGAGTTTTGTATTCATGATTGGATCTAGGCCAATTTGTTGGTCCAACAAGAAGTAAGCACCACTTGCACTCTCTTCAACAGAAGCAGAGTATCGGGGAGCTGTGAATGCAGCTATTCAAGCAGTTTGGCTACATGGCATATTGACAGAGTTCAAGTTTCAAACTTCATCTACAGTTTATCTTTATTGTGACAACCAGAGTACAATCAAACTTTCCAATGATCATGTTCATAAGCAGAGGACAAAGCACATATAGGTTCACATGCACTACATTCAGGAATTAGTGCATGGCAGAACCATCACACTACACTACTGTCCTACAGAGGATCATAATGTAGATATTTTTACCAAGTCTTTTACTGAAAAGAGATTTTCCTTTCTCATGTCTCTTTTAGGCATTAAGGATTGATTCTTAGTTCCTATTTTGAGGGGGGGGTTCCCCTATTACCTCGGTTGTATTATGCAACATTACTGTCTTTTAGATTGTATTTGGGTGACTTATGGCTTTGTTACCAGGGCCACAGTTGTCCAAGTTAGGATTTAGGGGTTTGTTAGAATTATTAATACTCCCTTGACCATGTTGTCTATTAGATTATTTAGCCTAACTTAGGAGTCTTTATTAATTAATTGGATCCACTAGTACCATTGGGTCCACTTGGCCTAATGGGGCCACATATACCAGTTGCTAGAGTGTGGGAAACACTGATAGAGGTGAACTAACATTGAATGCACTTGCATGCATCAGTTTAGGATCCTCCTATCCCAATCCCTACATTTTAGGAGCCACTGGGAGTCCCAGAACCAACCTCCTTCAATTAGTTGGAGTTGGAACTAGTTAAACTTAGTTAGTTTCCAGTTACATTCAGTTAGCGCTAGTTATGCATGGCTGCATGTGGGATAGGCACCTTTACTCACCTACCACTTTAGTTACACTTAGTTAATTGTTTATTACTGATTGTATTAGTTGGTTAGACATCTGTATTTGGCTATTTTTCCTCTGATATTGATTGAGACACTATGAGTTAGCTAGTCAGTTAGGTACAAACACATCCAGTGGGGGGATTCGAATTCATTCCTGATTGTTTTGAATTATTTTCCTATGTAAACTATTGTAACACCGGATTTAATTAATTATAATGATACTGTAATTATCTAAGATATACTCATATGTTTCCTGTGCATTTTGTTTTGTTCAGTGTGTATCTTCATTCTCCTTTTACTGCAACAATAATATTTGACGCATTGCTTGAATATCTAAATGGAACAACAATTTTAACAGATATCACAAAGGACATAAAATCATATGGGTCCCAAAGAGACTCACCAATGTGCTAGAGTCAGGTGACAACTAGGCTCTTCAACCAAATAATGAAGGAACCAATACCCTGTACGAATCTCAATGATGCGATAATGTAGTTTAAGTCAAGCACGTGAGAAACAACCAACCCAAAAGGCACTAAGGACTCCTTTCAATTGGTCCAAGGAAGTCATTAATTAGGTGGATGAAACCAAGATACAGGGACCTTTGGGTCTATCCTTTGGAAAGGATGTGTTGACGTCGATAGAGGGAGACTTTCAACTACCAAGGAAATGAGGTTTCCTTGATAGAAGCATGAGGGGGACAACCAGAGATATGGAATAACAATGGGAATATTGAGACACTGAATGGGGAATAGGGGCAGAGGAGTATAGAGACTCAAACTTCATTTGTTCAGATTAAAATGATAGGGTTATCTTGGCAGCATATTACATTGACTCATGGGGAGGGAATCATAGTTGTGGAGCCGAGGAGATAACTGCAATGGGAGATACTCGGGGAAGTAATTGGACAAGTGATATCCAGGGGATCCAAGGGAGACTCATCGCAGAGTACTTTTAACAAAGGCGACCCAGTGGGGGAAAGATGCCATAATGTGAGACTATATGCAATCTGTGTGGGAACTGAAAGGCATCGGTTGGACGTTCTTCATAGTTTAGGGAGCTCGAAGAAGGGATAGAAGTATGCTTAGTATGGTATTGTCTCGCGGATTTTTGTCTAGCCCAAGACGAAAAATGCTTGATGGTGTTTTCATGTTTAGAGATTCTAAGAACATAAAGAAGATTCCAATGGGTCTATTTTTCGTATAGTAGTCTCCTAATCCCGAAAAAGGATAAAAGTGTAAAAAGGGGAACTCTCCCAGCCGAAAGGGGCAAAGAGACTTTTTTTTCATAGGTAGTCCAACCAGGCTGAAAAGGGATAAACCTAAATTGATTGAACTGTCATTCAAATAATTTTACAAGCATGAATGAAACCAAGTTTTCTCAGTGATATTTTCTTTATGAGAGGTTTGGAAAAGAGCTTAAATACAACCCATAAGTGAGTTTCTTCATAGAGTGCAGTCACAATGTCTAAAAAAGCATAAAAGGATACAAAGGGAGCCGTTCCTAGTTGGAAGGTGCTAGGGTGGTCCTTTTCTGTAATTAGTATACATAGTCTGAAAAAGGGATAAACGACACCACATAGACGCCCTTTCAAATAATTTAACAAGCATGAAAGGAGGCAAGCTTTCTCGAAAATATTTTCATTCTTTAAGGATTCAGAAAAGAGCTTAACAGAACTCCATAATGGTCAGTCAAGCAAGGAGGAAGTGTTCAATGTGCCAAAAGAGATGATGTTGGGATCATGACTGACATGGAGAGAAAATAATAGTGGAACACTGGTGTGGCCTCCTTGCGGGGTGGTGAATGGTGATAAAATAATGTAAAGTTTTCAGTATGGATGGAGCAGAGGGCTTGTGAACATGGGAATACAAAAGGGGTTCGACTTTCTTAGTGGCACACAAATCGAGGTAATCCCAGGAAATGGCTTGAAAAAAGTAGGGAGAGCATGAAACATGAGTCCCATAGGTGGATAGAGCGCGAAAAACCGAATCTATCGGTGCAGACGGTGTGAAAAATGGACGTCAAATGAGTTGTGGTGCACAGAAGAAGAAGTTAAACAAATGGAGGCCTATAAATAAGGGGGAACCAAATGAGACATGTCATTTTCATTTTTTAATGTTGAGTTGTTGTTGAGGACCTTATAAAAAAGGTTTTTATTTCTTCTGATTGGACTAGCAGTTTCGCAATCTATTAGTGGCAATTAAGAGCTCTCACCTAGCCCATCATTTTCATTCATCGTTTTTGTCATTTTTTCATTCTGGGGGCCTTAGCCAATCCCAATAGGGTTTGGGGTTGGGTTGCACCTTTGGAAGGAAAAGGCACAACCCAGGTCGCATCGATTAGGGAAACATACACAATTTGGTTGCACCTATCGAGGAGATAGGTGCGACATGGGTCGCATCTATTCAAGAGATAGATGTGACCCAAGTTGCACCTGTCAAAATGATTTGCACGACCCAAGTCACACAAAAAGGCCTGACATGAGTGACCTAGACCAAGATGTAAAATTTGTTGAACATGGTCTAACTAGGACTTTGTTGGATGTGCAGGATGCCTCAAGTTGTATGGTAGGAGAGAGACATCAACGACCTTAGAGATGAGGTTGAGGAGGATAATGCAGTACAGGATACACTATCCCAGAGTGGGTTGTTGAAGTTCTTACAAATTCCTCTTATGTGTTTAGCAAAGTTATTGTTGAACAAGCTAGTGAGATTTTGGGACATGGATGTGGAGTGCTTCTTGATATAGGGGGAGCGACTGGAGATCACACTCAGTGATGTGTACTTTTTTACTGGTCTACCATTGTTGGGAGTTATCGATGATATCTCGTTGAAACTCCCAAGAGGGGTGTCCATGGATGACCTGTGCACTCGAGATTGCTACGCCATGGTGTATGTGCATGCGTCATACATACTTGTGTCTGACATCAAAAGTCTGGAGACTCATGCAGTGACAGTGATGGTGCTATGGATTCTAGGATCTAAAGGTCCACACAAGATGTTGAGTAGCGAGTTACTGCTGGTCGAGAGTGTGTTGAGGGGAACATACTATGGGTGGGCCCAGATGCACCTGACATCGGTTCAGCATAGGATTAACTAGGATAGCCTTGCGAATGGGGATTTCTGCTTCCCATCCTTTTTGTGCTCATTATTATTTGAGTGTTTACTGACACTATGAACGCATCTAGAGGTGCACGATAGGGGACCATGCGAGCCTAGCGGTATGAGGTGGTGGTGTGAGATGATGATTCGAGAGGGAGGTGTTCTAGTAGGTTGTTTCTTCACCCTGGACCTATTTACACAGTGGTGGCAACTTCCTATCCTCATCGAGGATTATCCATATGCAAGTATAGACTACCGGGGAGATCCATAGATGCCTTGACCTCCTGGACATGTCTGGGGACCAGATTGTATGTATACATGACTCTCTGTGGTTTCAGTCATATATTTTGGTTTACTATTATGCTTGGTAGCTAGATTATACATGTGATTGATGTTGATGACACACTATGTTCATGTGTAGATGTGGGACAGCATCCTCCAGCGGGATACTAGCGACGCAGGGGAAGGGTGGAGGGGTTTGATCCACCTGCTCACAGGAAAAGGAGGTGATGGAGCGCTACTTTAGACTCACTATGGCTAGACATGGAGAGGGTACTAGAGGGAGTCACCGATGATGGGTGGCAGTATCTGGATGAAAACTTGATCGCCAAATGCTATCGAGCTCCACCTAAGTGGATCACTCTGATGAGGAGGATCATAGTAGATTTTGAGTACGTCAGAGCAGTAACACGGGGAGATGTGTCGATGGAGGAGGAGATATCGGATTATGAGGAAGATACTGAGGAAGAGACAAAGTCAGAGGACTCTAAGTCAGATTAGCAGCATGTGGTGTTTCCCCCCAATGCATTTGAGCATGGGAAATTTTGTATTATATGTATTATTGGATGAGAATGCCTATGGGGCTTCTCTTGTTTGTATTTGTTTGGAGATACCAAACTGATTATGATATTATGATAGGGATGCACGTGGATGCATATTTTTGGTATTTTTATGTGTTATATGAGTCTCTTGTTATGATGATGAAAATGCCTATATGATGTATATGAAATATGTATGCATGACTATATAATGATGCATGATGCAGTTTATTTCCTATATACGATGATTGATGTGTCACTCTAGAACGTCATTAGTAATTTGATCTAATACACTATTGAGACTTCTTGGAACATGTGTGAATGAAATGGATTCAAAATGTTTAACCAATTGTTTGGTGCACAAGAAATTTCTAAATAGGCAGGGATCATGTACCCGATAGTAGTTATTCAACTGGGCGACAAGCAGCTAGGAGTCTAAGAAGACATCAAGGCAATGAATACCCAAGTGAAGGGAAGTGGTCAAGAGACCAGCGACAGTTTCATACTCAATCTAGTTGTTGGTAGCAATACCAACACACATTTTGTCGATATGGAGCAACTCATGTGACAAGGAATAAATGACCCACGCAGTCGAGGCGAGATTAGGAGACCATATACTTGTGCCATCAATGAAACCAACATAGGAGGGTGAGGTAGGTTCCATCTAGAACAACCAAGGAAATAAACTGAGTGAATCGTGGTAAAAACAATGCAAAATAAGGAATAAAAACTACGATACAAGGGTATTCAAGTTGGTCAGATTAGGCATAGAATCTCTTGAGGTGGAGCCCATTGCAAGGATTCTTCAAGAGGTGACCTTCAAAGTTAGCGAAGAGGTATGCCCCCTCGCCGAGACAGTGATGGATGACATAAGGGGCCTGCCATATGGATTCAAACTTCCCTTTTCCAATCTTATCATGGGCTTGATCGTAGATGAGGATGAGGTCCCCCTCATTAAAGGTGTGTTGGTGGACATAGGAGTTAAGAAGGCATTTTTCCAATGGTGAAGTATCAGGTATAAGCTCGATGGTAAGGTAGAGTGATAGAATATGGAATTGAATGGGAAAAATTGACTCCACATCATGGGCCAGAATTAGGTTTTTGAACCAATCGAAACTTCCATGAATAAAATATTTCAATTCGAAAGAGAACCAATCCGACGATGTGGAAGGTTCATCGAGGATAACAAATGAGTGATGGTGTAGGTCATCCAAAGGATACTTAAGAGTTGTGAGAGCTTCAAGGATCTCTTCGTTGTTACAAAATTGAGGCCTGAATAGACCATAGGTATCTTCTGCGGTCGATGAGGGGGGAGGAAGACTGGAAGTTGAGATCATAAAGTATTGGAGGAAGAAGTCGAAGGGTGGATTTCCTTAAGGACAATGATTTCAAACTCAAGGGAGTTCTTGCGAAAATTGGTGAGGAGGGACCGATGCTATGGCAGGTTTGGTAAATTACGGGAATAATGAACATAGAGGCCATAAACTACACACGAGTGGTTTGTACGTAACAATTTTTTCTTAGTCACGAGGATTTTTGGTACCATAACAACCAGAGTGTCGTCGACCTACATTATTGTGTGTGTGTGGTTGCAAAGAAATGAAAATTTGGGACAATTTTGAGTAGCGTTCGGGATGTCGCATAAGGCATAAGTAGGAGGTGGACATGGTTCTACATGGGATTTTGGTTCCTTACCCCTAGTCTTCGTAGGAGGAGGGGGTGTAGAAGTGATGTAGGAGCAATTGGTTATGTACTAGGAGGTGGATGTGATATTGTCTCAATAGGTTGGACTAGTGCCAACATTATTTCTGGTGTCCGGGTGGGGTTGGGTGGATTGAGATACCATACTGTAACACCCAACATTAATCTAGAAGGCTAAGAGTAGCCATGAATTTTTTACTCATGATGCCAGAGGGTGGAAGGAGAAATGGGATGGTGTGTATGGGAAATGAGCCCCAATAATTCCCTGGAGAAATACTGGGGGTGGGCGCGGTCTACAATTTGGGTTGCGGCTAAGATGAGATCATAAGTTTACTGGATGCGATGGTGCAAAAATATGATATTTCAGCCATATAGGGAGCACCTTGGGAGGAGGTGGTAGGGAAAAAAAGGTGTTATTCAAAGGGGGGCCAGTAAACTGGCCTAAACCAATGGAATATAGGGAGGTGATGGATACACTATAGATGGTGGTGTCCATGGTAGGGAGGACATGCTTCAGAGTTTTTGGTCCTTTGGGATCATAGTATGTCAACTGATAAATAGTCACAATCTTTGCATCATGGAGGAACATCAGTATTTGGAAGATGGTTGATGTAATGACTCGCATTGTGTACATGTAACTACGTCCAAGGAGAAGGATATAATTTAGCTGGGTGTTTACAACCTCAATGTCGATCAACACAGTTTCACCTACCAACTCAACGGGGAAATTCATGAGAATGCCTTGTGGTTGGGCAGTATGGCCAATGTAAGCGCATAGGGCGGTGGTTGAGAGTTGAAGGGTTGGGAATCCTAGCAATTCCGCCAACAAAGGTTGACATGACACAAGTGGATCCATCCTCATCGATGAATGACCAAATTTCGAATGGTGACAGGGACTTGGAAGGCTACAAATGAAGTTATCCGAGGTATTCCTTAATCCAAGTCGAAAGTGATCAAACTGTAGTTAGATGGATCGACGACACCTAAAGCAGATATCAAGGATTTGCGTTGTGAAGGACAAGTTCTGAGGACTTCCAGAGCGGACATGGTAGAGGTAGATTGGGCAAATTCATTGAAAATATTCTAATTAAGAGAATATCTAGTAGTGGGATTGTTCAGAATGCAATGCAAAGGGAACCTCGGGACTTTGGCAGTCTCATACATGGGGGGTCTCGACAAATGTAAGGACATATCAAGAGTAGCAAAGGTAGATGTCGTGGAGTAATTAATAGTTTTGTGGTGGAGTCATATTGGTTGCATCGAGTTTGAAGTTGACGTCATATGACAATATCATAAGATGATGGACACCAGGATCGATGGGTTGACTCAAAGAAGTGGTTGCGGTATTTTGTGGTACCAAGGGTTGGGTTGCAACCATTCCTTGATTTGATAACAGTTTTTGTAGCACCATAGGTGGAGGACCTTGTGTTGTTGGGATTGGTTGTGTCGGAGCAGCAACATTGGTTTCACGTTTATTTTTGGCTTGTAAGAGGTGGCAATATCAGTGCATCTAGGGGAACTAGTGTGTATAATGGCCATAAACATCACAAATGGTACACGAATGGTTAGTCAATAATTGAGGGTTCTTCCCAGGCCTAGGTGGATGTTGGGGGGTATGTGCATGGGCCATAAGCTCAGTTGTTGTTTGGAGGGTTGGGTTGGAGACCTCCCCCTTGAGGGAGGTTATTTACCCAATTCCTACCTCTTTTTATTCTTCCCTACCCTTGTTGGTTATTGGGGGTGGGTTTATTAGGGAGGTTATGCTAAGTGTAGACTTGTCCTTGAGGAAGAGGAGGATTTGGGGCTGAAGCAAGTGTAGGTTGAACAGGTGGTGGCTAAGAGACGAGAGTGGTTGGAGGGGATGCAAAGCCTACAGTATGGAAATTACAAGTAGGTGACAAGAAATTTGGTCCATGAACATGAGGAACAGGTGCAGGAGATGCATGTGAAGGTGTGTCTCTGGACTAATCCATTGTGTGTGAAAAGTCAGGGGCATAGCCGGGTTGGGTAACACTAGAGGCATTATCAGAGTGAGGTAGCATCAAAGGAGAGCTCATGTACAGGAGTGAGTTCTAGGTAATGGAGCCAATGACTCCATCAGCAGCATGGGATACCCATAGTATATCTCACAGTGAGGATCCGGCACGAGGAGCATCAAGTATGATGGTGTAAAGGTAACCTGATTGGGTATGGATAAGGTAACACTGTTGTGCTTTGAGGATTGCTTCTTCCTCATTTTGTGGGTGCTTGGACACAACATCCTTGGTGATAGGGGGAGTAACTTTTAAGAATCCAATCAAGGAAAATCCTATCATCTAACTGGATTTTTCACAAACCAAGGTGACAACGCCACTCATGGATGTGATCTGTGATGTGGGTAGCAGTGTTCTGTCTACAAGATAACACGATTTCAATTCCCTTCGAATAATAATAGATGGGTAACTAAAAGTACTGGAGGAACATTGATGCTAAAGAGGAAAAATCAAGATAAGGGGAAAGGGGAAACTCAATGTACCATTTGGCTACAACACTAGTGAGCGTGCGTTGGAATAGCCATAATAGGATGGAATCGTCCACTATGTTGTTGGAGGAACACCATAAGTGGAATGACATGATGTGGTTTTTAGGGTCTTCTCCCACCTTTCCCTCAAACTTAGGGATGTCTAAAGGGAGTTTGGTAGGAATGGGAGGCCACAACGGGTCATGACGGATGGGTCATTCATTAACCTCAACAAATTGAAAAGGTTGATACTAGTATTGAATGTCAGACCAGGACCTGGGCTAACACTAGGGGGAAAAATGGTGTTGGAGCCAGTGGGCATGTAGTTACCGCGGGAAAATGGGGGTTGGTAGGGATGACTCCTGATAGTAGAAGTAGTCATTGGAATGGTGTGAATAGATAGAATAGTAGTAGAAGGGCCAGTGCCCCCATGTATGAATGTAGGAATGGTGTGAACCATGGTGGCTAGAGTGGGGGCATCACTAGTGGGTAGCGAACCAACAACAGGGTGTGCGGTGACTAAAGGCCCTGTTATCACTCCAGGAAACTCCTCTAGGTTGTAGCTCGAGGATTCCTGGTAACTTAAAATGTTTTTAGGGTTTTTTTATATGGATCAAGTCAGTTGACCTATATAACCTTTCCACTCTCAAGACATGCATAAAACTCACTCATTTACAAGGCTTTTANTAACTCATCAGGCTAGCAGATTTACATACAAAACACATGCATATAAATGGCTAAATCCTGATAAGGATGGCACTTATAAATCAAATTGTACTAACAAAAAAATAGGATGACAGCTATCAGATTTTTAATCAATCTAAAAATGACCTAAATACACATTCAGGCATAAGTGCAGTAAAGAAAGAGATGATGGCTGAATAGATCATAACAAAAGAGCTTATATTCATGAATAGTAAAATGAGAAGCATGAAAGCATTATAGGCTCATAAATCCCTGAAGTTGAACCTTTTTTATAAAAATAGTCTTAGGCTTTATAGCCTTTTACAAAATATGCAAATCCTAAAAATCTGGATCTGTCTTTTACAAAATTTAAACAAACTAGCAGTTTTTTTCCAAATTAGGGTTTGAAACCCTGCCTAACTACTTATCTAACAAAAAGTGAAGCTTTAGTTCACTGACTAAATAACTGAAACAATGCTGGTTATCACTGCTGTTGGTTCCCTGTCAATTAACCCATTGATTTCTCCTTGACATCTAGGGTTGGTGTCTTTTGGCGTGGTTATGCCATAGTGGATCTCACACAGCCCCTTTTCTGATGCGTCCCTTAGCACCCTTTGTCTTTAGATCATGTCCATGAACCATCTACAGTTGCCCAAAACCGGTTCTGTCTGTCAAAAACTTGCCTTTAAGCCTCTGTTCGCTTTCAGTGGTTAAGCAACCAGTCTATTAAACCCGTTAGCTGCCGAAAGTGGTGCTTTCGGTGGCTAATGAACTGCCCTAGCATCCACCTAAGCCACTGAAATCCCTGTTTTACAAAAATTATTAGGTTTTCCTCAAAAATGCCTTTTCATGCCTGTTTTCTCAGTTTTCTTCTTCTGCAGGCTTCATGTTAGGAGTGTTGACAGTGCCTTGGTTAGTTTCAGAAGGTTGGAGACTAACTGCTACTTTAGCTAGGGTTGATAAGGCAAGGTGGTTGCTAGCGTTTGATTTTACTTCTTTCAACTGCAGCCTTTGGAGCCTCATCATCCCGAGGAACCTGGTATTGTCCTTCCGGTACCTGGTGTTCAGCTTTTTCAAGAAAACTTATATCTCTCTCTGCTCCAAGTAGGACTTATGCAATAGCTTGTTTCTCCTAGTTAATGTTTCATTGTTTCTCTTCAGTTCTCTTTCCAAGACCTCCATTTCATAAACCTGCCTTAGTAGATGATTGATCTTTTGACTTCTAGGTTTCCTGGAGGAAGCCCTTTCAGCTGGTTCTTCTTGTTCCTCTGGTGTGGGGGATGGCAATGCTTCAGTAAATGGAACAATTTGCAGAGCTATGGCTGCATCCTCTCCTTGTTCTTCCTCAAAATCTGAATAATTTAGGTTGAAGACATTCTCATGGTGTGCTTCTGCCCCCTGACCTTTCTCACCAAAATCCAAATTCCTTTTTGCCTTCTTTGTTTTGGAGGAGGAGGGAGTTTGTTCAGTTGCTGCAGCTGGGGAAATGGCCCTCCTCCTTCTTCTCCCACTCCTTGGAGTGTTGGATTTCTTGACATGAGACTTCCCTTTGTCCTCTGGCTGAAGGCTTGTCTCAAAGCCATTCCAGACTAGAAAATAGGGCCAAGCAATGTTTCTTTTCTTCAACAACTCATAGACCAATAGCTAGATAAGACCATGGTGGCACAGCTTGCCAGAAATCTTGGATGGTTGGGATTTCACTTAATGTGCCATATTCCCTAGACTCTTGTGTAAATAAAAGGGTGGATTAAGAGGATTCTTACCTGTGAAGTGGTTCGTGAGTTTGAAATGATAGATCATTGCTCTATTGTATCTCCCTTCACATGTCAAATAGACCACAATGGCTTTTAGCAGCTGCTGCCAGTTCTCTTCCAGCCATGATGATGGCACAGCCTTCTTCCATGTTATTCCCCTATGCTTAGGCTTGAGACATGATCTAAATTCCACATCTTTGGGTATGGTGGTCTTGAACCACTTCTCTCCTGTGCAAGGGAGTTCAGTCACCTCTGAGATTAGTGCTTCATCTATGATAAATTCCTCCCTTCCTATGACTACTTTTGAACCATCAAATAATAGGGCAAAAGATTCAGCCACCTACTAATGAAAACCCTGTATTTTTTCACAGTATTTGTAGCAGCCTACCTCCTGGAACAGTCTGCAAACCTCTGGATGGGCTTCTAAATAATTGAAATCACCTAGCTCTTGCCTGAGAGCTGATCCACTTTTCTTCATCCTGATGGGTGTATCTCTTGGGTCCTTGCAAAACAACTTTTAGACTTTATATACAGTGGCTTCAGCAAGCTGCTCCTTCAGAGCTCGTTTTTTTCTGGTCAGAACAATGCCAATTTTGACAATGAAATTCGATAGAGTCCCAAGGTACTGATTATGAGGGATTTATGTCTTTTATGGAAGCTGAGGTCACCAAAATGATGACAGCAGCTCGATCATTGAGATCTCTTTTCCCATATCACCGTAACCTGCTTTAGCCAGAGCACTCGATGGCTATTTGATGATATTTGGGATAGGTGGAGGAAAACTGCAAGCTTGCAGTCAGATTAGTTTTGGCTACTTGCATAATGACCCTTTTCACTCATTTCACACGCAGTCACCCGACTCCATATCTTTTTGGTGGGTAATCATGCTCTAAAATGATCTTTTGTCTTGATGACGGGGTTGGATGTGACAGTTCCCAATCATTTCCCTATTTTGGCATTTTCAATGGTTTAAGATCCTCTGTGATTTTGTCAGCTAACCACTGAAACGTTGTCTTTTGGTGGCTAACTAAACGTGATCTTTCTTGCTTAAACTGTTGGAATCGTTACCCCGTCGTCGTGTTGAATCTCTACTTTCGGTAGATCTTGACTTTGAAAAAACCCTTTTTAAGTGCCGTAGTATCAGTGATTCAAACCACTAATGAACCCGTCGGTGATCGAAACCTCTAATCACTAAGGATCAAAACTTTAAACCTGAATGCTGTCGTAGTGTCGGTGATTCGAACCACTAACAAACCCATCAATGAAGCATCGGCGATTGGAAGCTCTAAACACTAAAACATCAAAACCTCAGACCACTAATGCGTCGAAACTCCAAACCACAAGACTCTTCGTAGTGTCGACGATATAAAGGACAAGCCCTCTAAAACGTCGGCATCGTAGAGGACTAAACCTCCAACCGCTATCAAAAAATGTTTCGATGGTAGTCAAAAGATTTAGTGATGAAACAAAAAGAGGTAAAGGCCATGGTTTGGAGCTTGCGTCTAAACCGCCGAAAGGGTTTTCTAGCTGATATTTATCTTCTAGCTTTCAATGGTTAGTGTATATGTTGCACCCCTTTCTAACCCACCAAAAATGACCCTTTTCGGTGACTAATGAAATGTTTTGAGCCTCTCCTAAGCCACCAAATGTACCTTTCCCGATGTTGCTTGCTCCTTGCTTTCAGCGTTTTAAAACCTTTTTATCTCTCTTTCTAGTCTGCTAAAAGCGTCCCTTTTCAATGGCTAATGAGTTTTCTGTAGCCTCGCCTAAGCCACTGAAAGCTAGAAATTGTGAAATTTTCATCCGAATAAAAAACAAAGGCTTTCAAACTGTCAGTGATATTCATATCCTTCATTGCATTATTTAAATTCTTCATACTATCAAAATAAATTATTTTGGGAGATAACATCTGGCTCCTACTTGGGGATGGGAACCTCCCAGTGAGGTCCCAAGAAACCCAGACCAAAAATGCCTTTCCCTAAAAGCAACTAAGTAACTTAACACTATCATTTATTGTTCCATTGGGCATGGATTTTATTCTGAAAGCAAAACCAACCTACTATCTACTAATTTACAATAATAAGGCCTCAGAGCCTCAAATAAAATAGAGTTTCAAGAACCGTCGATTCACTGGGCCATCAAATACCTCTTCACCTTCTAGATTCTGCAATTTGAAGGTGTTATTTTTATGTACCTGGGCTATCATAAAAGGGCCAATCCACAAAGAGTCAAATTTTCCATGTTTTCCCTTGTCCTGTCTGACAACATCCCACTTGAGTACCCAATCTCCCACCTGGAAGTTGTCTACTTTTTTCTCTTTTGTCAAACATGCCCTTTATCCTCTGTTGATGGGATTTTGATTTTCCTACAACTTGCTCCCTTGTTTGTTGTAACTCCACCAAATCCATCATCCTTCTCACCATATCATTTGGTTCATGTTCCGCTTCCTGAAAGAAATTTTCCACTAGAAGGATGAGCCGGATAGGAAAATGGCCTCAGTGCCATAAACTAGCTTGAATGGAGAAGTCCCTATAAATCTTTTGTATGTTACCCTATCAGCCCATAAAGCAAACTTAAGCTTTGAATCTCAGCTTTTCTAATTTGTCTCTAGTAGTTTCCTGATGATTCTGATGAAGCTTTTGTTGGATGACTCAGCCAGGCCATTTCCTTGGGGATAATAGGATGTGGAGTGCACCAATTGAATACCCATTAATTCACACATTTTAACTAATGCCCCAACCTTGAAAGTTGGTGCATTATCAGTTACTAACCTTACCGGGCATCCAAACCTGCTAAAGATATTCTCATCTAAAAATCTCATGATGACTTGATGAGTGGCATTTCGGGTGGGTACTGCTTATATCCATTTGGTAAAGTAGTCAATGGCTACTAAGATCCATTTATGCTGTCCACTGGAAGATGGATTTATTTCACCTATGAAATCTAGACCCCATTGCTAGAAAGGCCCATTCACCACAATAGGCCTAAGGGGCAAGGACTTGAGCTGTTGCTTCCCTATAAATCTTTGGCATTGGTCACAGGCCCTTACAAAAGTGCATACATCAGCAAAGAGGACTGGCCAATGGTATCCTGCTCTTAAGATCTTATGGGCTATGGTTTTCTAATAGTGGTGCCCCCCACATGTGCTGGAATGAAAATGATGCATGACCTACTCTGCTTCCTCTTTATCTAAACACCTTAACAAAATTCCAGACTGATCTCTCCAATACAACAGTTTGTTAATTATGCAAGACTTAATAAATTTCAACCTAAGGGCTCGTGCTTGGTTAGGAGTGAGATCAGGAGAAACTTCTAATTTTTGCAGAAATTGAATGATACCTGAGTACCACTCACATGAAGATATGTTTTCAGCTACTGATGGAATGTCATTCTGATCTTGATTCACTTTTTCTTCTGCTACTACCATAATCTACACCTTTTCTGATTTGACATGTGTGAAGTTTATTCCCATCAGCTCACAGTTCTCTTTGGCCATGAGTTTGGCCAGACCTATTCCATTTACCAGCTTAGTGGGTTTCACCTCTATATCAAACTCAATGAGTTTGGCAATCCACTTAGCTCTCTTCCCATCGATGTCAGGCTGAGTCAAAACATCCTTCACAGCAGCTGAAGGGACATATGCAAGGACCTTTGCATGGAGAATGTAGATTCTGAAAGTCCTCAAAGATTTTATGAGAGCATAAGCTTGCTTCTCAAATGGGTCATACTTCAGTTCAGCATCTCTTAGGGTTTTGTTGAAGAATGCAATTGGATGATCAAGACCCTCATCATTATTTTGTAATAGTATAGTTGCTACTGTGTCATAATATGCAAAAGAGAAAATATAAAAGCCCTTGGTGTAGTCAGGACTGATCAGGGTTGGGGCCTCCATGATATCCTTCTTAATGTCTTCAAAAGAGTTTCTTTCTTGGTCAGTCCACTTTATTTCTGCATCTTTTTTCAGCATGATTGTTATATGCTTCACCAGCTCGGAGAAATTAGGAATGAACCTCCTGGCAAATTTTATATTTCCTAAAAAGGACTGAATGTCTCTTTTTGACTGGGTGTTGAAAGCTTCTGAATTGCTTCCACTCTTACCAGATCGACCTTTACACCTTCGACTGAAACTATATCGCCTAGGAGCTTTCCTTCACTGAGTGAAAATTGGGACTTCTTAGGGTTCAGTGATATTCCATACCTTTTTCACTTCAGAAAGACCTTCCTTAAATTCTACAAGTGGTCATGATGGCCGTGAGAGTAAACTGTTAGGTCATCCAAATATATCAGCACAAACTTGTATTTTAGCCCTACAAAAGCTAGGTCCGTGGCTCTCTGGAAAGTATCCGTAGCATTCATTAACCCAAATGGCATTTTAGCATACATGAAGGTGCCCTATGGGGTGGTAATGGCAGTCTTCTCTTGGTCATCAGGGTGCACAACAACTTGGTTGTAACCAGAGAAGCCATCAAGGAAGGACATAACCCTAGCCCGTGAGACTTTCTGCAATAGGTGTTCCATCTTGGGTAGTGGATAGTTGTCTTTCTTGGAACACTTGTTCAAGTTCCTAAAATCCACACACAACCTGATTTCTCCATTTTTCTTTCTTACCACTACTAGGTTTGCAATCCACTTAGAATACCTGAGGGGGATTATGATCTTGGATTTGAGGAGCTTGTGGATTTCCTTTTCAATCACTGGTAATAAGAGAGGGTTGATGGGTCTCAGCTTCTGCTTAAAAGGAATGGTGTCCTTATCCAAAGGAATTCTGTGTTGAATGATATTGATGTCATAAGTTCTTAGGTCACTATACTCCCAGGAAAAAACATCAGCAAACTCTTTTATCAAGCTGCAAAATTTAGACCTCTAATCAACATTCAACCCCGTGGAGATATTTATCAGTTTAGGATGGCTTTGGCTCCCTATGTTTTGCTCTTGGATAGCAGGATCCAACTCCTTTTTGGCAGGCTTGAAATGGATCTCATTGTGATCAAACAGTTCTTCCAATGGTACTAGACCTCAGGGTATGTAGTTGTTGAGCAATTGGACAATGTTCTGATCAGTCACTTTATCTCTTAACTTGACCTGTTTGGATTCCTCCATGTTTAGGTTTTCCTGGTCCATTTGTATGTCAGAGAATTCATCTACTAACTAAAGGAATTTACTAAGCTCATCATCATTCTCAAAAACCCTCCAAAATTTTACATTATCTAGCAGAGAGGGTCTGTACTTGACCTAAACATCATAGTTGAGCTTAGGGGGTAAAGGAGGAACAAACAGACTTGCATAGATAGCCAGGGAATCAGCCAGGTGATTCAAAACACTAGGAATATATGACAGTTCAAAAAACATAAAGGAATCTCTGAGTTTCCATACATCATCCCTGTAGGCCTTCAGTCTGATGTTTTTTGTCTGAAAAGTGTTATTGACATGCTGTATCATGAGGTCTGCATCTCCAAAAATCTTCATGCACATGATCCCCATCTCCTTGGAAGATTTCAATCCTAGCAGCAAGGATTCATGTTCTTCTATGTTGTTAGTGGTTTTAAAATCAAGCTTATAAGACATATCGATGTTTTCCTTAGATGGGGAGATCAATACTACACCTACACCTGCTGAGCTTTGAGTGCTAGCCCCATCAAAATACATGGTCTAGATTGGTGTGGTCACTTCTTCGGGTTGCTAACAGGTGGGCTTAGTGAGCTGGACTGATGTCTGCTGAGAATCATCTATTTGCAAAATGCATGACCCAAAATAAGTTTCCACTGCATAGATCGGGTGATTCAATGAGTTGCTCTCCTTGCTTATAATGTATGCCTACTGATTTTCCCTATAAAGCCTCTTAGTCTCTCCTCCAAACATGGGAACGGTGGAATATGTGAGATCCATCTGAAGGGTGCCACCTAGTCTTTTTCTCCATGACTGAGATAGCAAGAGACCAAATTTTGGAGGTATATCAACCACTACAATGTCCATCATGATGCTTTTCGAAGGTAGCTGAGTTAGGTTCACAACAAGGTCTTTAATGAGGCCCAAGCACTTGACCTTCCTAGAGTCGAAGGAGAATAAATCATGGTAGGGCTTGGTGATGTTGAGGCCAAGTTCATCCATCACAGCCTTTGGCATTAGGTTATGAAAGGCTCCTAAATCCAGCAAACAGTTATGAAGGATTTTATCATGGATATTCAATGATATGTAGAATGGTGGGCATGAGTCCTTTAGGTCTTCGATCATGGGGCCCAGGGTTACAACAGGATTGTCATATTGCAGGTTCACAAACTCAATGTCAATGTGCTCCTTGGGCTTAGGGGAATTTAGAATGGAGGACTTGAATGCATCATTCTTCATTAGCTCAATTAAAGGGAAAGGGATTTTCAATTTTTGAATTTCAGACTCAAGGTTGAAAGAATAATGCATTCTATCTGGAAATATTACCTCATGAGTTGTAGGTTTGGGTTGGACTTGATCGGGTATGGCTGAAGTTGCTAGTTTTTGCAATGCTTTGGATGTGACAACCACCATCTTAGGTAAAACAACAACCTTTCTAGATGATGTAGCAGGCTGCTTGACTGGTGCAGCATTCTTCTTGAGAGGAGTGACCAACCTAGACCTGAGTTGGTAACCTCCCTGATTATCAGCTTGATAGATAGCCTCTTCAGTGATCTGCTCATCAATTAGGGCTTCTTCATATTCTGCTTGTGTCAGAAAAGAACAATCCACCTCATCTTCCATGCAATGGATGTTGTCTTCAGCTTCTCCTTCTTCTTCAATGAATTCTGGCTCTTCTTCTAATACAACATTTTGGAATGGAGCTCTTATTCTCTGATCTTCCCCTTGATTCCTCTCCCTTCTAAGAATCTGAACTAGGGGTTTCCTCTTCTATAAGGAAAAAAATTAGGGTTTCAAGGAGCAAAGTCACTTGGCCCTTTACCCCTCATAGGTAGATCTCCTTGGTCCTTCAATTTAGACATTTCAGCAGTCAGGTTATCTAACAGTTTGGTCATTTTGTCAATCTTGTTCTCTGATGCAGAAGCCCCACTAGGGTCTGCTGGCTGCTTCTTCCTATCTATCTTCCCTTTGACCTTCTAAGATGCCAAAATGTTTGACTCTACCTCAAAGGCAGCATCCTGCATGAGTGATAAGGAGGCAAGCCTCCTTTTTCTAAGAAGTAGGCAGAAGTCAAAGTCAAAGGCATTTGCATAGGTTATCCTAGCTGAGGTATCAATGGGCTTAATTTCAGTAGGGATCTTGCTGTACATATTGTTGAATCTCTTGGTAAAGTTGGAGACAAACTCCCCATTTTCTCTTTTCAGGTTGCTGAATTCCGTGATATAGTAGAGGTGTTCTCTCCTTTCTCCCCAATGCTTTAGGAAAATATCATCTAGGGCCTCTATGCCTACCACTGATCCAGCAGGAAGTTCCTTCAACCACTTCCTAGCATGACCATCTAGGCTTTGCACAAAAACCCTAGTCCATACATCTTCTTGCTCTATGTTAATATTTTCAGCATAGCTATAAAATTCCTCTAGATGTTCTTTAGTAGTGAAATCCCCTTTCCCTGTAAACTTAGGCATATACTTGAGATAATCCCTAGTAGGGGATTTGGAAAAACTAGGGGTGCATACCTAGCTACCAGGATCCTTTCCATCTTGGTCAATTGAGGGGCAGCCATATTGGAAATGGGTATGGACAGGGTTGAGGAAGGAAACATTGATGGAGATACTTGCTGAGAAGGTGGTGGTATACTTATCCCAGTGGAGTCACCAGGGATTGGATCTTAACAAGCAACAGTGCTTGAATATTCCCAAACCCTAGATTTTTCTGATGTATCTAAAAATTCCTGAGAATTAACAATTTTAGCAGAAGAAATATTAGCAGAAAGATTCCTTGAAATACCTAATGTAGCTTTTTGTGCAACATTGTTGGTCTATCTTAGTAAATACCTAGCTCTTCTCAAAATTTATTCTGGATCTGAAACTGGTGTTGCTGGTGGCCCCTTAGGGTTTGCTCTGGTACTTAGTCTTCTTGAAGCCACCTTATATCAATGGAGTCACCAGATAGATGGTTACAACCATAATAGTGTCCAAGCTTTGTCTATCATCAAAGCATGGATCTATGTCGTCTCCCACGGAAGCTGAGCTTCAGTCTCCTCTCCTCGGCGACGGCGCCAATTTGTTATCACTCCAGGAAACTCCTCTAGGTTGCAGCTCGAGGATGCCTGGTAACTTAAAATGTTTTTAGGGTTTTTTGATATGGATCAAGTCAGTTGACCTATATAACCTTTCCACTCTCAAGACATGCATAAAACTCACTCATTTACAAGGCTTTTAGTTACAATTGATCAGAAGTTGACAATAAGGTGCAGGGATGAAGAACTCATCAGGCTGGCAAATTTACATACAAAACACATGCATATAAATGGCTAAATCCTGATAAGGATGGAACTTATAAATCAAATTGTACTAACAAACCAATAGGATGACAGCTATCAGCTTTTTAATCAATCTAAAAATGACCTAAATACACATCCTGGCAAAAGTGCAGCAAAGAAAGAGATGATGGTTGAACAGATCATAACAAAAGAGCTCATATTCATGAATAAGTAAAATGATAAGCATGAAAGCATTATAGGCTCATAAATCCCCGAAGTTGAACCTTTTTTTATAAAAATAGTCTTAGGCTTTATAGCCTTTTACAAAATATGCAAATCCTAAAAACCTGGATCTGTCTTTTACAAAATTTAAACAAACTAGCATTTTTTTTCCAAATTAGGGTTTGAAACCCTACCTAACTACTTATCTAACAAAAAGTGAAGCTTTAGTTCACTGACTAAACACTAGATAACTGAAACAATGCTGGTGATCACTACTATTGGTTCCCTGTCAATTAACCCATTGATTTCTCCTTGACATCTAGGGTTGGTGTCTTTTGGCATGGTTATGCCATAGTGTATCTCACACGGCCCATTTTCTAATGCGTCCCTCAGCGCCCTTTGTCTTTAGATCACATCCATGAACCATCTACAATTGCCCAAAACCAGTTCTCTCTGTTAAAAACTTTCTTTTAAGCCTCTGTCCGCTTTCGGTGGTTAAGCGACCAATCTATCATACCTGTTAGCTGCCAAAAGTGGCGCTTTCGGTGGCTAATGAACTACCCTGGCATCCGCCTAAGCCACCGAAAGCCCTGTTTGACAAAAATTATTAGGTTTTCCTCAAAAATGCCTTTTGAGGCCTATTTTCTCAACTTTCTTCTTCTACAGGTTTCGTGTTAGGAGTGTTAACAGCACCTTGGCTAGTTTCAGAAGGTTGGAGACTAACTGTTGCTTCAGCTAGGGTTGATAAGGCAAGGTGGCTTCTAGGGTTTGCTTTTGCTTCTTTCAACTGCATCCTTTGGAGCCTCATCATCCTGAGTAACCTGGTATTGTCCTTCAGGTACTTGGTGTTCAGCTTTTTCAAGAAAATGTATCTCTCTCTCTGCTCCAAGTAGGACTTGTGCAATAGCTTATTTCTCCTAATCAATGTTTCATTGTTTCTCTTCAGTTCTCTTTCCAAGACCTCCATTTCATAAACCTGCCTTAGTAGCTGATTGATCTTTTGACTTCTAGGTTTGTTGGAGGAAGCCCTTTCAGCTGGTTCTTCTT
The DNA here is from genome assembly GCA_001517045.1 of Pseudotsuga menziesii. Taxonomy (NCBI): domain Eukaryota; kingdom Viridiplantae; phylum Streptophyta; class Pinopsida; order Pinales; family Pinaceae; genus Pseudotsuga; species Pseudotsuga menziesii. Next base: position 212,252 of record LPNX010256029.1, read on the forward strand.
GTTCCTGTGGTGTGGGGGATGACAATGCTTCAGTAAATGGAACAATTTGCAGAGCTAGGGTTGCATCCTCTCCTTGTTCTTCCTCAGAATATAAATAAGGTACATTTAAGACATTCTCCTGGTGTGCTTCTTCCCCCTGACCTTTCTCACCAAAATCCAAATTCCTTTTTTCCTTCTTGGTTTTGGAGGAGGAGGGAGGTTGTTCAGTTGTTGCAACTGGGGAAATGGCCCTCCTCCTTCTTCTCCCACTCCTTGGAGTGCTATATTTCTTGACATGAGACTTCCCTTTCTCCTCTGGCTGAAGGCCTGTCTCAAAGCCATTCTAGAATAGAAAATAGGGCCAAGCAATGTTTCTTTTCTTCAACAACTCCTGGACCAATAGATGGATAAGACCATGGTGGCATAGCCTGCCAGAAATCTTGGATGGTTGGGATTTCACTTGATGTGCCATCTTCCCTAGACTCCTGTGTAAATAAAAGAGCAAATTAAGAGGGTTCTTACCTGTGAAGTGGTTCATGAGTTTGAAATGATAGATCATTGCTCTATTGTATCTCCCTTCACAGGTCAAATAGACCACAATGGCTTTTAGCACCTACTACATGTTCTCTTCCAGCCATGATGATGACATAGCCTTCTTCCATGTTATTCCCCTATGCTCAGGCTTGAGATATTATATGAATTCCACATCTTTGGGTATGGTGGTCTTGAACCACTTCTCTCCTGTGCAAGGGAGTTCAGTCACCTCTGAGATTAGTGCTTCATATATGATAAATTCCTCCCTTCCTATGACTGCTTTTGAACCATCAAATGATAGGGAAAAATATTTAGCCACCTGCTGATGAAAACCCCGTATTTTTTCACAGTATTTGTAGCAGCCTGCCTCCTAGAATAGTCTGCAAACCTCTGGATGGGATTCTAAATAACTAACATCACCTAGCTCCTGCCTGAGAGATGGTCCACTTTTCTTCATCCTGATGGGTGTATCTCCTGAGTCCCTGCAAAAAAACTTTTAGACTTTGTATATAGTGGCTTCAACAAGCTGATCCTTCGGAGCTCATTTTTCTAGTGAGAACAATGCGAATTCTGACAATGAAATTTGATGGAGTCCCAAGGCACTGATTATGAGGGATTTATGTCTTTTATGGAATATGAGGTCACCAAAATGATGACAGCAGCTCGATCATTGAGATCTCTTTTCCCATATCACCATAACCTACTTCAACCAGAGCACTCGATGGCTATTTGATGATCTTTGAGATAGGTGGAGGAAAACTGCAGGCTTGTAGTCAAATTAGTTTTCACTACTTGCATAATGACCCTTTTCACTCATTTCACACGCATTCACAAGACTCCTAATCTTTTTGGTGGGTAATCATGCTCTAAAATGATCTTTTGTCTTGCTGACGGGGTTGGATGTGACAGTTCCCAACCATTTCCCTATTTTGGCCTTTTCAGTGGTTTAAGATCCTTCATGATTTTGTCAGCTAACCACTGAAATGCTGGATTTTGGCGGCTAAAGAAACATGATCTTTCTTGCTTAAACCGTCGAAATCATTACGTCGTTGTCGTGTTGAATCTCTGCTTTTAGCAGATCTCAAATTTGAAAAAACCCTTTTTAACTGTTGTAGTGTCGGTGATTCAAACCACTAACGAACCCGTTAGCGATCAAAACCTCTAATCTCTAAGGATCAGAACTTTAAACCTGAATGTTGCCATAGTGTCGATGATTCAAACCACTAACAAACCCGTCGACGAAGCATCATCGATCGGAAGCTCTATACACTAAAACATCGAAACCTCAGACCACTAATGCATCGAAACTCCAACCACAAGACTCTTCACAGTGTCAGCGATATAAAGGATAAGCCCTCTGAAACATCGATGTCGTAGAGGACTAAACCTCCGACTGCTGTCAAAAAATGTTTCGATGGAAGTCAAAAGATTTAGCAATGAAACGAAAAGAGGTAAAGGCCATGGTTCAGATCTTTTGTCTAAACCGCTGAAAGGTTTTTCCACCTGGTATTTATCTTCCAGCTTTCGGTGGTTAGTGTATATGTTGCACCCCTTTCTAACCCGTCGAAAACGACCCTTTTCGGTGGCTAATGAGATGTTTTGAGCCTCGCCTAAGCCACCAAATGTACCTTTCCCAATGCTACTTTCTCCTCGCTTTTGGCAGTTTAAACCCTTTTTATCTCTCTTTCTAGTCTGCCGAAAGCGTCCCTTTTCGGAGGCTAATGAGTTTTCTGTAGCCTCACCTAAGCCACCGAAAGCTAGAACTTGTGAAATTTTCATCCAAATCAAAAACAAAGGCTTTCAAACTGTCAATGATATTTATATCCTTCATTGCATGATTTAAATTCTTCATACTATCAAAATAAATTATTCTGGGAGATAACAAGCCCACTAGAACCAGGACCTGTAGGTCTAGCATAAGGGATACCTGGTATGATGAGTGAAGAGCTCATAGGTCCACTACCAACAACCCCCCCTTGTAAGGGGTTGGGAGGTGCACCGTCCATGGGGATAGATGAGGTAGTGAACAAGATAGGTTTGGATAGATAGGAAACCGAATCTAACTCAGATGCAATGTATGGATTTGAAGGTGGTGAACGACGTTGAATATGGATCTAATGATGGTGGTTCAAGGAACCGAACTGATGGGTATGCCCCCTAAGTCTCTGGGAGTATCATGTTGGATAAATGGTGATGTGATGGTGTTCTATATGATGAATTAAGGCTCCAAGGTGGAAAACATAAGCTAAAAAACCAACTACAGCCAAGTGTGTAAAAGTAGAGCTGATAAATGGTGGCATGCAGGCAAAAAAGCAAGCTCTAAAACCGAACTACAATAGTGTGTCGCAGTTGGAGAGTCTACAAGTGTTAGTGGAGTGTTCTACAGCTAAAGCAATATCATACTCTCTTATTTCTATGGGTTGGGTGAAGCCCATTTGATAGAAAACAAATAAATTCTCACAATAATATTAAGATCTCAACCTTCTTTCATGGGGTTCGAGAAGGGGAGGAAGAGATGAGAATACCTCTTTGTATCATTGCTATTTGATGGATTCCCTTGATGGTTTTCCTTATAGCTCCTGGAGTCTCCTTCACACCTGCAAATCTCACCACAAAACTTCCTACTATCTTGCCAAACTATCTTTGAGAAATATGGGTTAGATCTAATTGCCTACCAATTCTACATCAACAAGAAGCTTGAAAGGAAAACATTGACCAAGAATTGGGAAGAAGATTGAATTGATTCATAATAGATGAATATGGAGAAATAATTACAGCCCTTAGAAGTGCCTTCCTTCTCCATATCCTAGACCTACTCCTCTACCATCCACACCTTTGATTCCCAAAAGCTTTGTAGTAGAAAAGTGATTTCTAGGCCTCAATTCCTCCAGCATGCCTTTGCTCTCTAATTTGTCTCCTCTAATTCACCTCATATGCCTTTCTTTTAAAGGATTGGGATTGTGCACCCAATGTCTTAACCATGAATGTGGGATTAGGATTTTTGAAAATTTGTTATTATTTCCTTCAAAAAACCCACTTTACCTACTTTTTAGGAATCAAACTTGATTTTCAGTATTTCCAAGACAATTAATACCCATGTTAGGAATTTTTTCCACTGTGTGAGTTATAGGAACTGGATTTTGGCCCTTAAGTGGTAATGGAATTAGCCTCTTTAGAGCCACCTTGTCTTCAACATGTCTTCCTTTGTGGAAGCAATGGTCAAAAGAGAGAATGAATATCTCAATTGTTCCAAAATTCTGATATTCATGTTGCAGGTGAAATAGAAATATGTTTTCAGAACAACACTCTCAAGGGTGTTAATTTTATTGTTAATAGATTCCCCCTAGTGTGTGAGTTCTGGAGCTATGCTGAGGGCTGAAATACATTGGCAGTTATTTTATTCTAATACACTTCATACTGATACTCTTTAGTGATGAGGGAAGGATGGTAAAGGATTAGGACCTTGAGCACAGGAGTTGAAAAGCACCTGCAAGTCAAACAAGGCAATAACCCAAATACAATATCTTCTTGAGGCAAGTATACCCATGCTCAGCATTAAACAAGAATGGCCACGGACAATACAAAGTGCATCCATGTCAAAAGAAAATATTACAAAAGTGTATACATGCACTTTGATGAGTGCAAAATATCCAGTTCTTCATGGTACTTTGACATGATATTCTAATCTTGTGCAACTCGGGTAGTGCATCGATGAATGATACAACTGTCTTTTCCAAGGTCTTCAATACAAATCAACAATAGTACAAGTTTATATCATGTGAATAAATGAGTTGATGTCGAGCATAATTAAACACCATCTAATTACCGATCATTGTTGTATATCGTTAACAGATGCGAGGAGGCCCACCGATAATGATGATGGACTCCAAGGTACTTGAGTACAAACTAACAAGTGTGAATAGATGTTTTGATGTCGAACACTTATATAATTAAACAATCAGGGGTCATTGATGTATACCCAATGTCATTTTCGAGGAAACTTACCACTAATTACTGCAAGATCCAAGGTACTCACAGGTGTTCCTAGATCCATTTCCTAGATTATTATTTGGCGTCGATGGGAACGAATCCATTAAAAGGAGGGAATTAGTGCATCCCACATCAACTAACATGAAATTGAGATCAATAGACTGATATAATTTGGTAGAGTTGGGAGATCCAAAACTATATACTGACACAAGGAAGGTTGACATGATTGGTCAGGAATATTCGAGGAATGGATGACACCGGTTTGCCTTCCCTTGAACACATAACATGACGCATAGTGACACTTGGAAACATAAGAGTTGAGTAACCAACCTTTGTGAAATTCTCCAACTCTATATGAACTAACGAAAGATCCATAAATGACAAGAAGGATAACCTATAGGTGGATATCTGTTCAAATTATTGGTAGAGCTTCCTAAGTCAAATGTAAATGGTGTACTTATAACTGAAGCAAGGATATGTGTCATGTTCAAGAGCGACAAGGACTGATTGATGCCATTTTCTCCATGATGAATTATGAATAGATTCAGGAATCTTCCTTTTTAGATTTTTGTGTTTTTTAATTTTTGTACTTTTTTTCATTTATTAGCTTGAAAAAGGAATAAATAATGTTATGGTACATGGGAGGGAATGGGTGTTGCATGGGAATGCTCTGTTTTTCAAGAGCACGGGTCAGACCAAGGAAAAGATACATCTTGCACATAAGGGCTGAGCTAGTTGTGCACACTCTTACGGATGTTCCCTCCATAGGTTGGCTATCGGAAGCAGGATTATGTAGTGTCGACAGACGGTGAAATAGAACCAAGTAACTGTGGTTATCCAATTTGATGCGATGAACAAGTAGGAAGCGAGAAATAATGTTTACTTCATTCTAATTCTTGCGAAAAACACCAAAATCATAAATCACAATGAATCATGGTCCATCAACTACCTGAATCAAATAGTTCTCGGATGTATAGGTCAACTTAAACAGAAGCAATGGTTTATAGGCATTTTGAGCAAAAATTGACTGCAAAGGCATATACGCAACATTAACAATAAGCACCGAAGTAGTAAGCACAAATGTTCATGCGGATATTTTAACACATGCTTATGTAAACTAACACAAAATAGGGATCCCATCAAGAAATGGTCAGAACTGTATGGAAGAGAAGTATGTGGTCTCAAACTCCGTGTCATGACGGGACTAATTGGGATCCCATGCCTATGAGAATAAATCAACATGGGCACAAAAATGGAAATGGGATGATCACTATGGTGTACCATGTTCGGTAGGCTCTTCTGTCGGAATGGTGGAAAATACAGATATGATGGGCTGACCCACCAATTTCCAACAGGTTCGATCCTATGGCAAGTTTGGGTTTCAAAAGGTTCAAATGCATCTTTACAAACGGATAACCTAAACCTATATGCATGCTTCCAAATATACCTGATAATATTGAGGAACATACAAAGGATGCTCCTATACTTGCGTGGATTTAAACCAAATATGCTCCCAGTGGCCCCACAAAAGATGTCCTTAGGTGGGTACAACCAAATATTTATGATTTCAAGGATAGTTTCATCTGATGATAAAATTAAGTGAAAGAAATCAAGTGAGATGGGAGATCTCATAGCCAAAATGGGCCAGGTAACTAGATCATATTCCTCCATCAAGGGAATATTTTGATCCAAAACTGTTGAAGCCATTTGAATCACTTGGTATGACACTTCTACAGCAGATAAGGGTTGTTGGATTGCAAAGTTTTCCATGAGGGAATTATTTTTTAACAATTCTATTAATTTATTGAACCTCCTTTAGAGCATCCCTCGTGAAAGGAACATTCAATTGGATGGCAGTTTCAAGAATGTAGTAATATAATTGGTTGATCATGGAAATCTTCCCCCAATGAGGGAACCGAATCTCTCACAACTTTGAAGACACTATAGCTAGCATCACATGTATCCAACAATGTCCTAATAGAAAATTGTAATCTATAGGCGCATCTACCACCTCAACATCTACTATGATTTTTTTTCCACCCCATTCAATAGGGAAAGATACAATGAGTTTGTGAGGAGAGAACGAATTCTCGTCAAATGATTTTCATACAGTATGGGATTGAACTAAGGTGGGTGATCCTAATTCTTTCCAACGTTTACATGACATGACATAGGTTGAGGACCCTTCATCAACTATGGTTTGAAAGATGTTATTTACATGAGATGTTACTTTAATCTGAAAAACAACTTTGGAAGGAATCCTACAGGTTTATTGGTCTAAGTCTAATGTGATCAACGTCGCATCGGATGGATCAACAACTCTAGTTGAATACAATAGTTCATTTCTTTGTGTAGGACAATATTGCAACACCTCCATGGTGGACATGGCACATGGTGCTTGAGCTATTTCCTCAACAACATTTTTGTTATGAGCAGCGCGTGCGTTAGGATTATGCATTATTCCATATAGATCACCTTTGGGGGGTGTGGTACTATGTCTATGGTTGGTTTCTCAATGGTGAGAGAACCACTTTGATGTGATTCCAATTGATCCAATGTACTAGGAGGGACATCATAAGAATGAGATTTCCTTTGAATGTTCACCTCATGATCACACATGAAGACAGTGGCATTGGGATCATTTCCCTCTTGCGGGTATTTTGACTAGTTGACTCCTAGAAGAGGTACCAACATTGTAGTAACCATTTGATAATGGTGTTGCAGAAAAGGTTGCTTCAATACAACAGATTGTTGTTTCCCACTGTTTTGAGTTAGATTTAGTGCATCTCCCTTCCCAAAGTTATCATTTTGCTTACTCTTGTATTTCTTCTTATTTCCTCTACGTTCCATAGATTGAACAATGATTTTTTCAAAAGTTTGGGAAGGATTGACACTGTACTTAACCTTGTACCTCTTATTCTCTCCCATAAGGTCCATGGATTGAAATATGAGGACTTCAGAAGTCGAGGAAGGCTTGGCATGTTTTTTCATATCTTGACCAATTGTAGGTTCTGAGATCTAAATAGGCATTTGTCCCATTTGCTAGGTGATATTCTCAAGGTTGTTGACGGAACCAATCATACTATTGGCATGAGTCCCATGTGGCAGCCTAGTTGGATCAAACATAGGTATTGCAGGTTGGTTCCAAAAATATTGGTTTCTTTCTAAAACCTCACCACTCCATTATGGAATGGAACTCATGGGTGGATTTCCCCCTTATGGGTTAGACTCTAAGGAGATTAGATATTTCCTAGAATCTGATCACTCCATTGTGGTGGTCCTTGGATTTGATTAGTATTCCAAGATGGGTTTCCCCCTTGTGAAGGTTGCCCCAAAGAATATTGGGTACTTCTTAGAACATGATCAATGGGTGGATTGTCTCCTGATGGATTTAGGTCCCAAGAAGATTGGTTACTTCCTAAAACCTAACCACTGGGTGGATTGCCTCCTGATGGAGTTGGGTCCAAAGAATATTGGTTAATTACTAGAAATCAGCCATTATATTAATTGTGTCCTTGGTTTTGATTGGAATTCCAAGGTATATCTCCTCCTTGCGTAGGTTGGATCCAAAAATATTGGTAACTTTATGAAAACTGGCCACTCCATTGTGGAATGGGGTTGATGAGTGGATTTTCCCCAGGCATTGTGATAGGATAAATCATAGGATCAACCTCTCGGGAATTTCCTCCCATTGATGAAGGATAATACCAATTGGCATTTATGTTCTAGGATTTTCACAACCTCACGCAACTATTTGAGGTTGCATTGATATGGTCCCGTCAATTCTGGATGAAACCAAAGGGTCAAGTGTAATGTTTTGCATGTTATTCCAACTTTCAAAAGACTAACTAGTGACTCAATTTTCGTAAGTATGATTGAGTTTAAAATATTTGCTAAGGGTGAATTTACGTGAGCAAATGTGTGATATTCTCTTTTTCCAATTTCAACTAAAGTAAGATCATCGATTCTATCTATGTTTCGTCCATAATGTGACAAATTTTGAGATTGATTTGACGTTGTTCTTCTCTAGTAACATTTGATTGGGTTTATAAGTATTTCAGTTTCAAAGTCACAAATATGTGGTTCATGTATATGCCTCCACAATGTAGTTGGGCCCTCAAACTTGGGTAACTTTCCTTGCTGCCACCTTAATGAGTGGATCGAGAGATTAGTCACTCTAAAGTTTATTAAAAGGAATTGTTTATTAGAGTATATCAAAATTTAGTCAAACAATCCTAAAGGAAACTAGACTCAACAAAAAGAAAAGTGTCCACACATCTAAAAATTTCCTCAGATAATAAGCAAGCAAACGTATTTCCAAAGAACTAGAGTTTATTAAAAAGATGGACTTAGAGGGCCTTCCAAAACTAGTAGCTCACGAGGGACATTATGCCTCAAAATGTACTAAATAGTGAAGGTATGAGAAACAGTTACATTGTTCTTCAATCACCAAGGGTGCAAGTGTTATCTCTTGGCTCCTCACCCTACCAAGGAGCTGAAACAACCTTGTGTATGTCTCAGGTATTTCAAGTCTCCCCCACTCACAACAGCTTGTGTGATGCCCTAGGAAAAGAAAATATGGTTACAACTTCACAATCAGTGGTTGGGTAGGACAGTCGTCGGTCTAGGATAACTCACATAGACTATATATATCAAGAAATTTATATCACCCCTAGGACTTATCACTTAAATAAAATATTGTAATGTGCTCATATCCCACCAAATAAGCAATAAGGGGGGTACCACCCTTACTAATTCAGATTGACCTCGTGCTTGACGCTCGTGTTAGAAGCACTTTCCCAACATGCACTCTTTGCTACTAATGGATTTTATTCTCTTTAATCAATACTAGTTTAAAAGTTTTGTGGAATTAGAGTGTTAAATCTCCAATATTATTCCAAATCCCTAGCCTAATCTATGTTGGTGATATAAAAAACAATCTTTATAGATTTTAGATTAAGCGATGATTTTAGGGTAGTTTGCTTAGTTTCAGGGAATGACGGTGAAACCGGTGGTGTTTGTGACTCAAAATGTTGAACCAATCAAATGCACAATGCTCACTACTCTTTCCTTTATTTCAATGAACTTCTATACTATGGAAGAGTAAGAGGTTCTTTGAGCTCCTTCAAACATGCATATTTCAAAATAGAATCACTTTTACGAATTTGAAAAAATAAGTGTTCAATGCATTATGTTTTATTTCTAAATGTTGAGTTTAATGTTCCAAATTGATGGTTTGAAAATCAATGCAAAATTCTAAAAATGGCAAGCATTACACTTGAGATCCACTTTCTCTTTCACAGGACCGTCCGAAAGCACAAGTGAAGAGGATACTCATGGCTCGACATTATGCTTTAAAACTTCAAAAGACCTATTACACTTGAGAATTTATGTGAATTTGATCTTAAATTATGGTATTAAAAGTGTCTTAGTTGTGATTTCAAGTTGTGTGGCAGGTCAACAAGTTCATGTGACTTTAAAATTCATGGCCTAAAGGTTCATAAATTGAAATAGTGTTATGTTCTTTAGTTTTTCAACAATTTCCTTATGCAAATGTGTGATTAAAATGACCAAATTAGACAAAATTTTAGATGTTCAAGAGTGAAATAAAGGACCTAAATGGTAAACATGTCATAAAATTTCAAATATGAGCATTCTTTTTATAGAAAACTTTGAACAATACTCTAAAAAACTACTTCTCAAAGTGATTTTTCCTAGTTTTTAAAGGAGTTTTCCAAGCCTTCCAAACTTTAGGGAAAATGTCCCCATATCCTTAAAAATGCCCCTAAAAGGTCATAATAGGACTCATCAAGTGTTTTGAATGTCAACTAAGGTTCTACAAAGTCTAAAATGAACTCAAACCAAGGCCAAAAATTAGTGATCTCAAAAACTTTCAATCTCAATCCAAATGCACACAAAACTTTAAAATATTCAAAAATACCCAAACTCTTGATCAAAATAGATGAAATTAGTTTGTAGAATCAATTAGAGGGTTTTCTAATCTTTCCATAGCAAAAACAATCACTCAAATCGGACAAGAATTAAGGATTTTGAGCCCAAAATACTAGACTTTGTTCCATACGCGACTGTTCAGAGAATAACCACGTGTATATGAAGGTATACACGAACTATATGTGTTTGAACTACATGTATACACACCTATCACCACTATGGCCTTCGTATATCAAGAAAACAAAGATTTCGGTAAAAAAATCCTCAAAATTTTCAAGCATTTTAACTATGTAAAGGTAGATCTAGGTCGGTTTTACACTCTAGAAATGAAATAAGGTCTCTAAAGACAGAGATAAAGCATGAATTAATAGATATAAAGGGAAAAAACACCCAAACAAGGGGAAAAAATCAATAAAACTAGTTTCAAGAGAAAAACCCCTTAGCTCCCCAGCAGAGTTGCCATTCTGTTGGTGGAGTATTTTACATTTGAAGCAATATCATACTCTCTAATTTCTATTGGGTGGGTGAAGCCCATTTGACAGAAAAAAATAAAAAAAAATAAAATATAAAAAAATTAAAAAAATCAATTATCACAATAATCTTAAGATCTCAACCTTCTTTCATGGAGTTTGATAAGGGGAGGAAGATAGGACAATACCTCTTTGTAGCCTTGATGTTTGATGGAGTTCCTTGATGGTTGTCCTTGCAGCTCCTTGAGTCTCCTTCACACCTACAAATATCACCACAAAACTTCTTACTATCCTACCAAACTATCTTTGAGAAATATGGGTTAGATCTAATTGCCTACCAATGCTACATCAATAAGAAGCTTGAAAGGAAAACATTGAACAAGAATTGGGAAGAAGATTGAATCAATTCATAATAGATGAGCATGGAGAAATACTTATAGCCCTTATAAGTGCCTTCCTTCTCCATAGCCTAGACCTACTACTCTACCATCCATTCCTTTGATGCCCAAAAGATTTGAAGTAGAAAGGTGATTTCTAGCCCTCAATTCCCCCGTCATGTCTTTGCTCTCTAATTTGTCTCCTCTAATTCACCTCATATGCCTTTATTTTATAGGATTTGGATTGTGCACCCAATCTATTAACCATGAATGTGGGATTAGTATTTTTGAAACTTTTTTATTATTTCCTTCAAAAACCCCACTTTACCTAGTTTTTAGGCATCAAACTTGATTTTCAGTATTTCCAAGACAATTAATACCCATCTTAGGAATTTTTTCCACTGTGTGAGTTATAGGAATTGGGTTTTGGCCCTTAAGTGGTAATGGACTTAGCCTCTTTATAGCCACCTTGCCTTCAACATTTCTTCCTTTGTGGAAGCAATGGTCAAAAGAGAGATTGAATATCTCAATTGTTCCAAAATTTTGATATTCATGTTGCGGGCGAAATAGAAACATGTTTTCAAACCAACACTCTCAAGGGTGTTAATTTTATTGTTAACAAAAAGAGGGCAGAAATCCAACAAGAAACACTACCTATGAAGAAAATGACACACTAACCTATGGGGTATAAGTGCAAGCAAGCTCCTAGATACATAATGGAAGCCCCTCACAAATCATATCCTCTGCTAGGTGATGAAATCCATATTCAAATACTACAAAATGGAAGAACAAAAGGCTAATAGAATCCCACTACCGAGAGGGACCTCGAGTAAAAGAACCCTAAGAGACTGGAAACTAGGCTACCTCATTCATGACATGTTCAGGAAGGTTTCCTGGCACTTCATCGCTTTGGTCCTCGACACCTGGTATCATCCCTATCATGCATGAGGATGTGTTATATTTTCTTAAAGATTATAGCACTAATATCTTAATTGCATTTATCAATAGGATCACTAGAAGATAGACAAAGCAAAGAACAATAACACAAGTATTTTTCACCTGGGAAACCCAATTGGGAGAAAACCCAACAACCTTCGTCTAGAGATAATAATTCTGAGATCGGAGTACAATGAAGAAAGAAAAGAAAAAATATGGAAATGATTTCCAAAGATAAAACCCTTAAAATAGTATTCTTATGTAGTGTATGCAAACTTCTCTGAGTTGTTGTGTAGTTGCACTCTGCAAGAAACTGTGCACTTCACTTGTGTTGTTGCGTTGTTGTTGTGTGTAATAATGAGGAGGGGCGCATCCTATTTATATTTTTTTCCCACCCAGAAATTAACTGGGGCCGACTTCACTTGGGGGAGAAATAATGATTTTATATTCCATAATTTTTATTTTATTCTTTTATTGTTGGCTTTTCACCCCAAGGATTACATTTTTCTTTCTAGGGTTTATATAAATGATTACAACAAGTTCAACTCTCGAAGGAGGACAATAAGAATATCTTCTGAAGTTGCACAAACTCCAACACTCCCTCTGAACAAGGAAGGTATTCTTCAGTCTTCATCAGCCTCATGATCATCTAGGTTTCATCTACACATCTATATTATCTCCATCATCTCTAAACATACTGAAGGTTGTTTTATGAATATGTTCTATCTGGATGTCTAAGAGAGAATATTGTGCTACCTATCTATCTCTATTGTCGATGGAATACTTCCATACTTGGCTAGAGATCTCAGATGAGCATATGTGCATGACCGTAGACTACCTATTCATCGCATCTACCGATGGGGTACTCCCATACTTGGCTGAGAACCTGAATGAGTAGAGGTACTATGCAATTACACGACCTTCAACTACCTATCTGACTCATCTATCGATGGGATTTCTCCCATACCTGGCTGAGCACCTAGACGAGTAGAGGAACATGTGTGAACTCAACAATATACTACATGTCTGCCTCATATGTAGATGGGATTTGTACCATACCTAGCTGAGAACTAGGACAAGCAGAGGCACATGTGTGAACCCGGCCATCTACTGCATGTCTGTCTCATATACCGATGGGATTTTCCCCATACCTGGATTAGAACCTGGATGAGCAGAGGTACCTAGGTAAGGGTATAGTGAGTGTCTCTCAGTCATGTCTCTCTCTCAAGGAGGGATACATTCTCTTCTCCAAGTATTCTATGAAAATATTCAAATTTCACCTTGGGAAGAGGCTTGGTGAGAACATATGTAGTTTGAGAATATACTAGAGCTCGAATGCACTTTTCTACACCATATCACATATGAAGTGATATTGAATCTCTATGTGCTTTGACTTGTCATGAAATACTGAATTCACTGGCATGTGCACACAAATATGGTTATCACATTGAATCGCGGTTGGCTCTATAATTTGGCCAAACAATCCTGCAAGCAGTTTATGAAGCCAAATTGCTTCTCGGGTTGCTGAACTAACAACCATATACTCGACCTCTGTAGTATTGAGAGTTACTAAGTTTTGCTTCCTACTAGGAAATAACTGCAAAACCCAGACTAAAACAACATCCTGAAGTGGTCTTGCTATCTACAATGCATCCGGCCCAATCTGAGTCTGTAAACCCTTTCAATTTCAAGTCACATTTTGAATCATATCGAAGACCATATCCCACAGTGCCACGTAAGTATCTGAGTACATGTTTTGCAACAATCCACCGAATCTGCCTCAGTTCTCACATGAACTAACTGAGAGCATTCACAGCAAAACAAATTTGTGGTCCGGTGTTCATCAGATACATCAAGGACCCAATCAACTAGCGATACATGGTGGGATCAATCAAACTTGAATATGAAGCAGAATCCTTCGACTTCTTCAATTTTGCATCCATCAGAGTAGATATGGACTTGCAGTCCAACATTCTAAATCTATTTATTATATCTATGGTGTATTTTCCTTGTCCAAGTAAAATCTCTTTCTACCTCTACCATACTTCTAATCCCAAGAAGTAGTGCATAAATCCAAGATCCTTCATTTCAAACTCATAGGCAAGTTTCTTCTTACACCATAAGATAAATTTCTCACTTCATTTAAGAAACAAGTCATCAACATATAGTACCAAAATCAGTGTCTCATCATTCACAACCTTGTAGTAGAGGTTGGGGTTTGCATCACTCTTAGTGAATCCCAGACTCATCAGGAATCTATATATATGTCCATACCAAACACGAGGTGCTTGCTTGAGTCCATATAACGTATTTTTCAGCTTGCATATGTGAGACTCCTTTCCATGGACAACAAACCCTTCTGGTTGTTCAATATATACTTCTTCCTCAATAATATCATTGATAAAGGTAGTTTTAACATCCATTTAGTGCAACTTCCATCCTATATTTGAAGCAATTGCAATGATCAATCCGATGGAAGTGTATCGAGCCACATGAGCAAATGTCTCATCATAATCGACTCCCTCTTTCTTGTTAGATTTTTATCATTTAAGCAATGTGATCTTAGGGTCTTATCTGAGAGAATAACATGCACAGCAATAATGACAAGAGACAAGAGACACAAATATTTTCCTTAGGGAAACCATAGAGGAGAAAACCCCGTAACTTCCTCAGAGATAAAATGAGCACCAATGGTAGCAGTAACACCCAAAGATAGAAAATATGATCTCCAACAGTTGTTCTCCCTCTCTCACTTGAGAGAGCTTCTCCTCTCTCACTCATGCACCCCAATTGAGTGAGTGTGTGTGTTGTGTAGAAATGAGGAGAGCCTCACTTCTATTCATATTCTTTCATTCACTTTATTTCCACTCCAACAAGTCGGCCTCACTTAACAATTACTTACTAGGGCCAACTTCTCTAGGAGAGTCTAATAACCCTAGTGCCCCACAACTGTGGGGACTGTACCCTCTGATCAACAAGGAGGATTAACATTAACTCAATTTTGGGGACTATTTCCTCGACTTACAACAGAGGGTTAACCTCATTGACTTTACATGACTTTATTATATTAATGACTCTCTCGATAGGAACATCGGGGTACAATGAAATACAAATGATTCTCCCGATAGGAACATCAGGGTACAATATAAGATATACAAGTGAATATATTCTGAAGTTACAAATACATCGACACTCCCTCTTAACTAGAAAGGTAGTCTCTTGACACAATTCATCAACACAAGTCTTCTTCTCTGGATCAAGTTTGGATCATCATCAACGTTGGATCATCATTGGATCATCATCGAAACTAGATCGTCACTAGATCATCATCAAAGTTGGATCATCACTAGATCATCATCCAAGATGGATCATCACTGGATCATCATCAGATCATCATCACTAGATAATCATCAAAGTTGGATCATCATCATCATTGCTTCTACTATCTCAATCAAATGGTATTATCTCTTAATTCTTCTTGTCATAGGAAGTTTTACAGAGCCAGCCCTTTTTCGTATTGGTTGTAGGCCTAGCCTCCAGGTAGGTCTTCATCTTCTTCAGCACGTATATCTAACCTAGTCAGAAAGACCCGCCCAGCACTTACATCTGACCATGAGAGGAACACATCCACCGTCATGTCAAAAAGGCACGCCCAGCACTCACATCTGACCACGGGAGGAACACATCCACCACCATGTTAGAAAGGCCCAGCACTCACATCCACTGGCATGATAGGACACACCATCTATCATCCAAGGAAAGGTGCGGCACTTACATCTACTGGCATAGCATGACACACCATCTACTATCCAGAGAAAGGCACAACACTTACATCTAATGGAACAGCAAGACACACCATATACTATCCAGATAAAGGCTCAGCACTTGTATCTGACCCAGTCAGAAAGGCTCAGCACTTACATCCTCTAGCATAGTAGGACACACCATCTACTATCCAAGGAAGGTCTCAGCACTTATATCTACTAGCATGGTAGGACCCACCATCTACCATCCAGAGAAAGGCTCTACACTTACTTTCGTCGGCATGATAGGACACACCATCTATCATCCGGGGAAAGGCTCTGCACTTATATATGACCATGGGAGGACCCACCTACAACCATGTCAGAAGTGCTCCGCACTTACATCTGACCCAGTCAGAAAGGCTCTGCACTTATATATGATCATGTGTGAGCCAATCCCATAGTCATATCAAAATGTCTCTGCACTTATATTTGATCATGTGGGAGCCAATCCCATAATCATATCATAATGGCTCTGCACTTATATCTAATCATGTGGGAGCCAATCCCATAGACATATCAAAATGGATTTGCACTTACATCTGATCATGTGGGAGCCAAGCCCATAGTCATATCAGAATGGCTATGCACTTACATTTGACCATGGAAGGAACCAATCCTATCACCATGTCAGAAGGGCTCACGGACTCATCACTTCCCCTTGTAAGGAACCTCAATCTGGAGAACACCAAGCTTCTCCCTAAAGTACTCAAACTTCACTCTGGATAATGGCTTGTTCAACACATCAGCTATCTGCTCATTTGTCGCAACATATTGGAGCTTCATTGATCCTATCTGCACCATATCCCTAATATAGTGATATTTGCTCTCGATATGCTTCGAATTGTCATGGAACACCGAGTTCTCTGACAACTTCACACAACTCTGGTTGTCACAAATTATACACGTAGCATCCAATTGAAGATCAAATAAATCATGTAGTAAATTCCTCAGCCACACTGCCTCACAACTAGCTGAACAAGCTGCGACGTACTCCACTTCGGTTGTACTCAATGCCACACATGATCGCTTCCTGCTAAACCAAGATATCACACCTAATCCCATACTGAAGCAGCATCCTGAGGTTCTCTTCCTATCAATGGCACTGCTTGCCCAATCTGAATCAACATAACCTTCTAGGTTAATCTTCTGATCTGCCTTATACTTGAGCCCATAATCAACTGTACCCTTTAGGTACCTCAGAATATGCTTTGTAGCAATCAGGTGAACATGTCTCAGATCCGTTAGGAACTGGCTCAATTTGTTCATAGCAAAGCAAATATCTGGTCTCGTATTTATCAAGTACATCAAGGACCCAATCATATGACGATACATCGTAGCATCAACCGTCTCTGATGAAGCATCACTCAATAGCTTCAAGTTCGATGCCATAGGTGTGGTCATGGCCTTATAGTCCATCATCCTGAACCTATTCAGGATCTCTACTGCATACTTCCCTTGACCTAGGGAGATTTCATCTGCATTCTGCCACACCTACATGCCTAGAAAGCTTCCTCTTTTCCTATCAGGAACAATTCATTGACATATAATAGGAGCATCACTGGTATTCCACCTTCAACCTTGAAGCAAAGGTTGGAATATGCTTTACTCTCAGTAAAGCCTAGAGTCATCAGTAATCTGTCCATCCTATCGTACCATGTCGAGTCTTAGGATCTTCTGTAGTCACTCCATCTGAAGTGGAGCACCATTCTCCCTCTATCTTTCGTACTCTATGCATTGAGACATTATGTACCGGAGTGACAAGTAGCTTCCTCTACTACTAATATTCTATGTATCCATCTAGGGTCACTGGATACCAAGATCCTCTATCTTGAACCTTTTCAAAAGTTCTTCTCGCAGCCATCTGTGAGCTTGTCATCCTCTATAGGATTTCATATTCAACCTTGTAGAAAAGGTTAAGATCTTCATCACTCTAGGTGATATTAAATATCCTCATGTATGTGTTATCCCATGGCTTTCTTCTAAGCTCGTAACAGGCCTTCTTTAATTTGCACACATGATTCTTCCTATCATGTGTCTTAACTTCCAATGGCTGCAAATGTCTCTTCGTAGTTTATGCCTTCTTTCCGTGAGAAGCCTCGTGCTACGAATCTTGCCTTGTATCCCATGATGTTGCCATCTACTGCATGTTGGATCTTGTAGATCCATATGGAAGACATTACCAACTTCCCTTCAGGTCTTGATACTACATCCTAAACATCATTCTTCTTGAACTGGTATTCCCCTTCCCTTTCTTCTTGGCTACTTCTTCATAGCTGGAAGCCTCTGCATCAATGATGTCACTCAATAGTGTCACATGACTGGAGTGTCTCTGAGGCCTCTTTCTTTCTTTGAAAGTATCGTCATATTATTCTTCATCTTGGATTCTTTCTTGAACTGTCGTCACTTATTCTTAGGAATAAGTCTCATCATTCTTTTCTTGTAGGTGATTGTATGTGTTCTTTCCTACAAATCAAATGCATTTGTATGGTTAGAAACATTTCATAAGGCATATTCATAATGGAAAATTTTTATGCATAAAGATATGATCATGCAACCATTTTAGCCAATACAACATTCATCCATTTCTCACGGAAACTTTCTAGATGCCTTCCATCTCTACCAAGACATCATTGAGATTGTGCACTAATCCAATATGTCAGCAAAGAGGTTTGATTCTAGATAAGTAGAAATGGAGAGTTGTATAGCACCATGAGCTACTTACCCATCACATGCATATTAGTAGTATACTGTCATTAATGCAAACATTCTATCATGCATAATACATCAACTAAATATAAACAAATGCATAACAAAACAATATCATGAAATGAAAATTGAAACTTATCTTTATTCGTTTCGTGGGTAGACTCCTTCTTGAGCCTTCAACTTCATCATCTTCTTCATTCATAACAACATCGTTTCTTATCCAAATGCTCAAGATGGATAAGAGGCTCTTCAAGAATTGAGTGTTGATGTATTTGTAACTTCGGAATGTATCATACTTGTATATTTCATGTATTGTACCCCGATGTTAATTTCGGGAAGTATCTGTAATGTAATTGAGTCATGTCATGCCCCGATGTTCCCATTGGGAGATTTTATAATGTAAACAAGTCATGTAAATTCATTGAGGGTAACCCTCCTATTGATCAAGGGTTAACTTCCCCGTAGTTGTGGGGCCCTAGGGTTATTATACTCTCCTAGAGAAGTCGGCCCTAGTGAGTTATTGTTAAGTCGAGAATTAGTATAAATAGAGAGTGAGCCTCTCTATTTATCACACACTCACTCACACTCAGTTGTAGCGCATAGTTGAGAGAGAAGAAGTAGCTGGGACAAGAGAGAGAGAGAGACTACTGCTGTCAGGAGATCATCTTATTGTTTTTGGGGCTTTACTTTTGGTGCTGATTTTATCTCTGAGGAAGTTGTGGGGTTTTCTCCTTTATGGTTTCCCCGAGGAAAATCTTTGTGTTTATTGTCTCATGTGTTTGATTGTTATTCTCTCAGATAAGATTCTAAGTTAATACTAGCTTAAATGATAAAAATCTAACATGGTATCAGAGCTAGCCTGAGAAGAAGACACTGTGCAGCTGCGGAAACTAGGGCTTCCTACGTTTTGGATCTCTCTCCACAGGTTTTCAGCAAAAGAAGGTTGGATTGAATCTCCTCTCCAAGGCACATCTTTCTGTCGAAGAAGAATCTGATCCTGAGTATTTTCAGTTTTTGACCCAACACTACTGCCAAAAATTAGGGCTTTCCACAGAAGTGGAATTTTTGAGTGACCCCAGCCCTGGATTGATCTCCTCCTCAAAATTGAAGTTTAGAGATCAAGATCAAAGTTTTTGGTTGGGTAGAACTTCGGGAAAGTCAAACCCTAATCTGCTCTTGAACCAGCTCTGCAGAAATTCAACTCCAGATCCAAATCTGACATCTTAACCTAGTAAGATATAAATCTTTTGTATTTCCGTTTGAGGTTCTCAGTTAATATGTCTCATCATACCAAGCTTGATGAAAAGCTTGAGGGAGCTGATAACTTTTGAGCCTGGAAGTATAGCATCTCCCTAGTCCTGGAAGAAAATGAGTTGGACTCTTACATCAATGAAGAGATTCCAGTTCCAGAGGGAGATGAGGCTAAGGCCTTACACAATAAGAAATTGGTCATGGCTAGGAGGAATATTGTTGACTCAATCAAGGATCATCTCACACCATAGGTGTCCTCCTTAAAGACACCTAAAGCTATGTTTGATGCCCTGACCAAACTGTTTGAAGGGAAGAACATAAATCGGAAGATGACTCTGAGAAACCAATTGAAGAATGTAAAGATATAGAATGCAGAAACCATCCAGTATTATTTTTCAAGAGTCTCTCGGATCAAAGAACAGCTGGAAGCAGTAGATGAAGAAGTGGAGAATGCAGAAATTGTGATGACCACCTTGAATGGTTTCCCTAGATCATGGGATTCTTTTATTCAAGGGATCTGTGCCAGAAAGAAGTTAGTCAATTTCAGTAGACTGTGGGAGGAATGCTCACAAGAAGAATCTCGGATAGTAGCTCAAGAAGAAAAGATGGGAAGTGAAGACCAAGATCTCACAGTACACTCCAAGAAAAGTAGAAGAAGCTCTCATCACTCCAGAGGTAAGGAATTCCACCAGAAACATAACATTAGAAGCAATTCATCTAAACTTAGATGTTATACATGTGATGAAATAGGACACTTTGCAAGAGATTGTCCTAAAAACAAAAATAAGAAGAATGGAAACAAGAGACGACATCATGCTCATGCTGTAGAGGATGATGAACCTTCCACAAAGAGAATCAGACAAGAAAGTGATGATTCTTCAAGTGATGAAGAATATGTTCTAATTTTCGCTCTCACGAGAACTATCACACATGGAAGCAATGATTGGCTTATAGACAGTGGTGCTTCCAAACATATGATGGGATTCAAGGAATCCTTTGTAAAACTATCTGAACATGAATCACCTCACAAGGTGAAACTTGGAGATGACTACTAGTATCCAATAAAAGGTAGTGGTGAATCCTCATATAAGCTAGACTCTAGAAAGTATATGAAGATTAAAGATGTATTGTTTGTACCGGGACTAAAGAAGAACCTCCTCTCCATATCTGCATTGGATGCAAAAGGAATGAGGGTTGCATTTGTAGATGGCCAAGTTCTCATGTGGCCAAAGGGAAAGACTATTGATGATGCAGTAGTGATTGGGGAACAAGAAGGAGGTCTATACAAATTGAAGGGCCAACTAGAACAAGCTTTGGTTCATGACTCAGTAGAACCAAATGAACTGTGGCATAGAAGGCTTGCACATGTGCATTACAGAACACTACCACTTGCAAGCAAAGTTGTTGAAGGTCTTCCAGAAATATAGACAAAACATGACGGTGTCTACAAAGGATGTGCGAAAGGGAAGAACACAAAGAAGACATTTCCAAGTAGCGAGAGCAAGGAAAAAAGAATCTTGGAAATCATCCACTCTGATGTATGCATACCAATGTCATCCAGTTCATTAAGAGGGTATGTATACTATGTTTCTTTTATTGATTATTTTTCTAGGAAGACATGGATATACTTTATGAATAATAAAGATGAAGTATTCAGCAAGTTCAAGGAATTCAAATCCTTGATCAAGAACCACATAGAAAAGAAGATCAAGACCTTTCGATCAGATAATGGTGGAGAATTCACATCAAATGAATTCAAAGAGCTATGCAAAGACTCAGGGATTAAGAGGGAGTTATCCACTCCATACAATACACAACAGAATGGGGTTGCAGAAAGGAAGAATAGAATGATCATGGAAGCTGCAAGGGCCATGCTTCATGATCAAGATATTCCCATGCATCTATGGGCAGAAGCTACTAGAACAATGGTGTATGTATGAAACCGTACTCCACACAGAGTACTCGAGAACAAGACACCTGAAGAAGTATTTTCCGGTAAGAAACCAGAAGTCAACCATCTCAGAATATTCGGTTGTCCTGTATACATACACATTCCGAAAGAAAAGAGGACGAAGTTAGATCCTTCAAGAAAGAAGGTTATAATTGTGGGATACTCTGAAAGCTCGAAATCTTACAAAATATACTTCCCAGGGTTCAAGAAGATCAACATCAGAAGAGATGTAACATTTGATGAAGATTCAACCTAATCTAGAAAGAGACCGGCTGAAGAACTTGAAGAAATAGAAGCACCCAGAATTCATGATACAACCATGAACGAACAAATTCAAGAAGAAGATTGAGAATTAGAAGAACCTCAAGAACCTGTGGATCCACCTCAGGAGAAGAATCCTCATAAGAGGAAACCTGCTTGGGTACGATAAGTTATCCAAGGTGCAGAAAGATATGGGGCTTCAGAAGAAACACACAGAGGAAGAAAAAGAACTAGGTCCTGCACCTATTACGTAGCCCTGTTATGTGACATCATTGATAAAGAACCTTCCAACTATGAAGAAGCAGCAAAGAAGGAAGAATGGAAGAATGCTCTGATCAAAGAGTATCAATTGATCATGAAGAATGATGTTTGGGATGTTGTCTCAAGACCAGAAGAGAAGTCTATTGTAACTTCCAAATGGATCTACAAGATCAAGCATGTTGCAGATGGTAGCATAGAGAAATATAAAGCAAGATTCGTGGCTCGTGGCTTCTCCTAGAAAGAAGGAATAGACTATGAAGAAACTTTTGCACCTGTAGCCAGATACACTTCCATCAGATCAGTACTTGCTTTGGCTACAGTAATGAAGTGGAAGATACACCAAATGGATGTCAAGACTGCCTTCTTGAATGGTGTAGTCGAAGAGGAAGTATATGTGGAGCAGCCACTCAGTTTTGAGACACATGATAAGGAGTCTCATGTGTGTAAATTGAAGAAAGCCCTGTACGGTTTGAAACAGGCACCTAGGACATGGTACAGAAAAATTGATAGCTTTCTATCCAGTTTGGGCTTTACCAAGAGTAAAGCAGATTCCAACCTTTACTACAAGGTTGAAGATGGTAACCCAGTGATACTCCTACTGTATGTAGATGATCTGTTTGTAATAGGTATGGATGGGTTGATTGCTGATACAAAGAGAAAGCTTGATTCCGAGTTTGAAATGAAATACTTGGGTATGATGCACTATTTTCTAGGCATGGAGGTGTGGCAGAATGTGGATGGAATATTCCTTGGACAAGGGAAGTATGCAATGGAGATCCTGAAGAGGTTTTGGATGATAGACTACAAGGCT
The DNA here is from genome assembly GCA_001517045.1 of Pseudotsuga menziesii. Taxonomy (NCBI): domain Eukaryota; kingdom Viridiplantae; phylum Streptophyta; class Pinopsida; order Pinales; family Pinaceae; genus Pseudotsuga; species Pseudotsuga menziesii. The sequence continues at coordinate 235,537 of LPNX010256029.1, forward strand.
ATAACCATACCTATGGCATCGAACCTGAAGCTATTGAGTGATGCTTCATCAAAAGCGGTTGATGCTACAATGTATCATCAGATGATTGGATCCTTGATGTACCTGATGAACAAGAGACCAGATATTTGCTTTGCTATGAACACCTTGAGCCAATTCCTAACAGATCTGAGACATGTTCACTTGATTGCTGCAAAGCATATTCTAAGGTAGCTAAAGGGTACAGTTGATTATGGGCTCAAGTATGAGACCAATCAAAATATTAACTTGGAGGGTTATGTTGATTCAGATTGGGCATGCAGTGCCATCGATAGGAAGAGCACTTCAGGATGCTGCTTCATTATGGGATCAGGTGTGATCTCTTGGTTTAGCAGGAAGCAGTTCTGTGTGGCACTGAGTATAGTTGAAGCAGAGTATGTCATAGCTTGTTCAACTAGTTGCGAGGTAGTGTGGCTAAGAAAGCTACTGTCTGATTTATTTGATCTCCAATTGGATTCTACTTGTATATATTGTGACAACCAGAGTTGTGTGAAGTTTTCTAAGAACCCGGTGTTCCATGACAAGTCGAAGCATATCGAGATCAAATATCACTATATCAAGGATATGGTGCAGAGAGGAGCAGTGAAGCTCCAGTATGTTGCTACGGATGAAAAGATAACTAATGTGTTGATGAAGCCATTGGCTAGAGTGAAGTTTGAGTACTTCAGGGAGAAGCTTGGTGTTCTCTAGATCAGGTTCCCTCCAAGGGGAAGTGATGACTTCGTGAGCCATTCTGACATGGTGAGAGGAATTGTTCCTTCCATGGTCAGATGTAAAGGCTGACCCATCTATCATGGTGAGAGGATTGGTTCCTTCCATGTCATATGTGGGTGCTGATCCATTCTGATGTGACTATAGGATTGGTTACTACATGATCAAATATAAGTGTTGAATGTCATTCTCTGAATGGAGGCACCTGGTCAGTTACCAGGAATACTCAATCTGGGGCTGAGGGCCATTCTGATATGACTGTGGGATGTGTTCTCACATGATCATATATAAGTGCAGGGCCATTCTAATGTGATTGAGGGATGTGTTCCCACTTGATCATATATAAGGGATGATTCCATTCTCTGGGAGAATGGAGGCACCTGGTCAGTTACCAAGAGTCCTCAACCTGGGGTTGAGAACCCTTTCAACATGTAGGCTAGATTGGTTCCTTGCATGGTCGAATGTAAGTGCAGATCCATTTCGACATGTAGCATGGATTGGTTCCTTGCATGGTCGAATGTAACTGCAAATCCCTTTCGACATGTAGGTTGGATTGGTTCCTCGCATGGTCAAATGTAAGTGCAGAGCCCATTCGACATGTAGGCTGGATTGGTTCCTCACATGGTCGAATGTAAGTGCAGAGCCCTTTTGACATGTAGGATCAATTGGTTCCTTGAATGGATGAATGTAAGTGCAAAGCCCTTTTGACATGTAGGCTTGATTGGTTCCTCACATGGTTGAATAAAAGTGTTGATCCCTTCCTTGGATAGTGGATGGTGTGCCCTGCTATGCCAGAGGATATAAGTGATGTGCCTTTTCTTGGATAGTGGATGGTGTGCCCTACTATGCCAAAGGACATAAGTATTGTGCCTTTCTATGGATAGTAGATGATGTGTCTTACTATGCCAGTAGATGTAAGTGCTAATCCTTTCCATGGATGATAGATGGTGTTTCCTATCATGCCAGTGGATGTGAGTGCTAGGCCTTTCTGACATATATGATTGGATTGGTTCCTCTCATAGTCATATGTGAGTGTTGGGCATGCCTTTCTGACATGGTGTTGGATGTGTTCCTCTCATGGTCAAATGTAGGTGATGGGCAGGCCATTCTGACTTAGGGTCAGATATAAGCGTTGCAGAAGACCTACATGGAGACTAGGCCTACAACCAGCATGAAAAAGGGCTAGCTCTATAGAGCTTCCTGTGATGAGAAGAATCATGAGATAGCACCTGTGATGATGATCTAGATCTAGTGATGATGTCCCAGTGATGATCCAGATCCAGTGATGAAAATGACTTGAAGATAAAGATAACGAGGTGATCCAGTTGATACAAAGAAGAAGACCAGTGCTAACAAACTGTGTCGAGAGAATACCTTCCTAGTTAAGAGGGAGTGTTGATGTATTTGTAACTTTGGAATGTATTCACTTGTATATTTCATGTATTGTACCCCGATGTTTATTCTGGGAAGTATCTGTAATGTAATTGAGTCATGTCATGCCCCGATGTTCCCATTGGGAGATTCTATAATGTAAACAAGTCATGTAAATTCATTGAGGGTAACACCCCTATTGATCAAGGGTTAATTCCCCGCGGTTGTGGGGCCCTAGGGTTATTAGACTCTCCTAGAGAAGTCAGCCCTAGTGAGTTATTGTTAAGTCAAAAATTAGTATAAATAGAGAGTGAACCTCTCTATTTATCACACACTCACTCACACTCAATTGTAGCGCATAGATGAGAGAGAAGAAGTAGCTAGGACAAGAGAGAGAGAGACTACTGCTGTCGGGAGATCATCTTACTGTTTTTGGGGCTTTTCTTTTGGTGTTGATTCTATCTCTAAGGAATTTGCAGGGTTTTCTCCTTTATGGTTTCCCCGAGGAAAATCTTTGTGTTTATTGTCTCATGTGTTTGATTCTTGTGCTTGTTATTCTCTCAGATAAGATCTAAGTTAATGCTAGCTTAAATGATAAAAATATAACATTGAGTTCTTCATATTCCTCATTGCTTAAGGGATCTTTTTTGAATCGTGAGCTCTTGATCTTCAGTTGATCCCATCTTCTCTTCTCTTATTATGGGTAGAGCTTCATCTTGTGTGTGCTCTTCCCAGAGTGATCTGCTGAAAGTAATCATTTCCTTCTGGCACACATTCCTTGAATGAATGAATCCCATGATCCTGGGAGGCCATTCAAGGTGGTTATCACAATGTCTGCATTCTCTACTTCTTCATCCACTACTTCAAGTTGTTCTTTGATTTGAGAGACCCTTGTAAAGTATGACTTGGTCAAGGAATCAAAAATATCTTTTGGTGTCTTTAGGGAAGACACTTGTGTTATAAGGTGATCCTTGATTGAATCATCAATGATCTTCTTGGCCTTGACCAAGTTCTTCTTGTGTAAGGCTTTTAGCCTCATCTCCCTCTGGAACTGGAACCTTTCCACTTATGTAGGTGTCCAATTTCATTTTCTTCAAGAATCAGTGAGATCCAATACTTCCATGCTTGGAATTTGTCAGTTTCACCAAGCTTGTCATCAAGTTGGCGTGACTATTCATTCAGAAATGAGAACCTTAAATGTAAATAGCAAAATATTAGATCTTACCGATTTGAGGTGTTCGTCCAGGTTTCGGAGTTGGCTGATCTAGGGTTTGTTAGAGAAACCCTAATTTTCAAAACTTGGAATATTTTAGATCTGATTGGATAGAAAGATATACCTCTTCAAGGCGAGCTATCCAATGTACTCCTTTTTCTGAAAACAGTGGAGGGAAGCTCCCAGAACAGGAAGCCCTAGTTTACCAATTTCTTCTGCAGAAATTCCTAATACGTTTTATGTGGTGTCTTCACAATTACTACTCCTCTATGTCTGCAATTTCGTATTGAGGTAACCTCATCTATCCTCTTTCCAAAACCATATTTTTTACCATAATTGGTTACACCAATTGGGACTTATGATCGTTTTCCCAAGGTGACGTTTTTCAGGATTGTTTAGCATAGAAAATTTGTGCAGACTTCCCCGTGTCACTGTTTCATCTTCTAGGTCTGAAACTTTTACCACATAAAGTACATTTCATTCCCTATCTGTAACATCTTACGAAATTGCATTTGGATATTTTTAGCCCAAGATATTGCAATTTTCCCTAAGTGTCATGTTTAGGGATAAATCCTGGAAGAGGCTGGAACCCTGATTTTGAGGAAACATATATCCCAAAATATAGCGAATCTGAGACTAAAAGTTTTACATAGGGTACATCAATATTTTATCTTCATCCTGTGAAATTTTTGGCCCCTAATACTTCTTCAATCCAGAGATATAGTGAATGTACCAAAACTACCTGTTTTAGTATTTTAGGGTTTTTCAGGCCCACGGTCAAACTAGGGTTTGACTTTCCCAGAGTTTTACCCAACCAAAAAAATCAAACTTGGTCTCTAAATTTCGATTTTGAGTAGGAGAGAAATCCTAATCCAGGCTCACTCAAAAATTCCTCTTCTGTAAAAATCCTTAATTTCCCGCAGCAAAAACTGAAAATGCCCGGAATCAAATTATGCTTCGACAGAAAGATGTGCCCTTCAATGGAGAGTTATCCTAGAATCCTTTTGCTGATGGATTGTGGAGAGAGACCCAAAAAGTAAGAATCCTAGATTCTACAGATGCATAGTTTCTTCTTCTCAGGCTAGCTCTGATACCATGTTAGATTTTTATCATTTAAGCAATATGATCTTATGATCTTATCTAAGAGAATAACATGCACAGCAATAATCACAAGAGACAAGAGACACAAAGATTTTCCTCAGGGAAACCATAAAGGAGAAAACCCCGCAACTTTCTCAGAGATAGAATGAGCACCAATGGCAGTAGTAAACCCAAAGACAAAAAAGATGATCTCCAATATTTTTTCTCTCTCTCTCACTTGGGAGAGCTTCTCCTATCTCAGTCATGTGCCCTAGTTGAGTGAGTGTGTGTGTTGTGTAAAAAGGAGGAGAGCCTCACTTCTATTTATATTATTCCATTCACTTTATTTCCACTCCAACAAGCCGACCTCACTTAACAATTACTTACCATGGCCGACTTCTCTAGGAGAGTCTAATAACCCTAGTGCCCCACAACTGTGGGGACTTTACCCTCCAATCAACAAGGAGGGTTAACCTTAACTCAATTGTGGGGACTATTTCCCTGACTTACAATGGAGGGTTAACCTTGTTGACTTTACATGATTTTATTATATTAATGACTCTCCCGGTAGGAACATCGGGGTACAATGAAATACAAATGATTCTCTTGATAGGAACATCGGAGTACAATATAAGATATGCAAGTGAATACATTCTGAAGTTACAAATACATAAACATTTCTGAGAGAACCCTTTAGAAACAAATATAGCCTTTTATTTGCTCCATGTGGAGTTTCATGCTCCTTTGCATTCTACAAAATATGTTGTTCCCATCTAGGTCTTTTTTGGCTTACTTCCATATCTGTGGGAGCATCATCTAGCTCAACTGGATCAATGGAACTGGTCGGTTTATTCATTTCTTCAGACTCCCTCTTAATGTTTGGAGGGGGAAATGACCTCATCTCTTCATCATCATCGATCTCCATATTTGATCCTCTTCCTTTTCAGATAACCATTTCTTCTTCAAAGGTTGCATCCTTCCTAACTTCGATTTGAACTGATTCTGGTATGTATATTCTATAATCCTTTGAACACTTGCGATATCCCATGAATGTTTTCCTCTTTCCTGAACGTTTTGATTTGGGCACATGAATGTAGACTGGAAAGTAATTGTCCATCCTGGTGAAAACCAGGTTCATCAAGGATCCTTCAATTGTCTTTTTCGAGTCACGACGTCAGTTTCGTTAGGTTTCTATCATATGTAATAGACTAGAATCCTTGTCTTTGAGGGATAACTCCCTATGTCTCTCAGAAGTCGATTGAGTAAATATTGAAGAATATGGGAAACTACGTTTGTTAGAAATTATTTCTCGACGTTTCGAACCACAAAGTAGGGCTCATCATCAAGAGAAAGTATCTTGATGCAGCATATAGAACGACATTCGTAGAAGCTTTCTAGTTCTGATCACCAAATCTTTGCATGAGATTATTCTGGGTCTAAGAGTCATAATACATGCTTCTAGAGGCTTTCTGCTTCTATTCCATCCAAATATCAATGGGATCACTTGTCCTTGTATATCATGGAATTCTCTACAAGTCAAATCCCGTTAGATGGTTAGAAATATTTCATAGTCAATGTATTGACAAAATAATGTAGGAAACCTTTTAGTCAATGCTTTGACACAACACACATAAGGCCATTATATGGATGCTTATGGTCTCCATTATAGCATATCATCAAGAGTGTGTACTACTCCAGTATGTTATAAAGGAGTCCTCGTCCTAGATGGGTTGTGCAGCATGACATGCTATTTAACTACCTGAATTTTAGAAATGTATATCTATGTAACATATATTCAAAAAAACCAGATCTAATCTACTACAGCATGTAACATCAAATACTTATCTTTTGTAGTTTTGTGGGTGGGCTCCCCTTGTCAGGGTCCATTGGTCTTCATATGCTTGCTTGATGATCATCACAATCTAGATATTCATATCATTTCTTAGAAGAAGAAATCTGAACGATCATCCTTCCTTGGCTCCTTGTGAGGAGTATCTTCTTCTACATCAGCAGTTGAATCTTCATGCTTCCTTTTGATTGAACTTCGACAGCTACTGGCATAATGACCGTATTTCTTGCACCTGTAGCACTGTATCTGAGATAAGTCCTTCTTCTCTTATTTCTTCTTATCTAGGGGAGGACTTGATCTCATATCTTGGTGCTTGTGATTGAAGGACTTCCTTTCCCTTCCCTTGCCTTTCTTTGCATGAGATATGAACACTTGATTTTCCTCAGGTTGAATTCCATGAAGTATTTGGTGTGCTGTGTTTATTGCTTCTTCCTAAGTGCCTTCTTCCCATAGCTTATCAAATTTGGTAAACTTGGTCCGACCACTTATAGTTTGGATAAAAGACTCCCAATATGGTGGGAGACCATTTAAGGTGGTCATAACGAGATCCTTTTCTTCAAGATTGTCTCCACTGGACTTTATCTTGTCCCAGAGCTCGGTGATTCTCATGGAATATGAGGCAATGTTCTCAGACTTCGTCATATTCATATTCAACAGTTGACTTCTCAATGTGAGAGTCACATTGAAGCTACTATGTTCAAATAGCTTCTTTAGGGTTTTGAACATCCTTCTCGCAGACAACGTTTCTGAGATTTGAGGAACCAAGTGATCTCTAAATGATTCCACTAAAATCCTCCTTGCTTTGGCATCATCCTTTCTCTAGCGAGGTTTATCTTCTTCGTCTTCTAGTTCTGGTACCTTTGCCTTTACAAACTGTAATAGGTCATTTTCTTTTAGTATAAGAATAACCCTAGACTTCCAGGGGATGAAGTTGGAAGCTCCTTCCAAACGATCTTCAACCTTCATGTTGATCATCTTGATTGTAGATCTGGATCTGAAACCCTAGCAAAGACTAGGTCAAAACTGAAGGTTGGAGTTTTGGAAAACTGACTCCATAGATAAATACACCCTATGGAGGTGAGTTTAGTAGAGGTAGAGTCAAGCCAAAACTATGGAGAAATTAGGTCAAAACTGGAAACACTAATTTCTGATGCAGTTGTAGAATTAGGTCAGAATTTAAAAATTCTCATAATTTAATTTTGTCTTCACCAAAATATGTGCCCTCCTTAGAGAGAAATTCCCAAGGCTCTTTTTCTACCAAAAGGTTGAGTGAAGACCTTGAAAGATGAAACCCTAGTTTCCACAGGTTGCCGACAGAGTTTCGGCAATGACTTCTTCTACTATTGCACTGATACCATGTTATATTTTCTTAAATATTATAGCAGTGTATCTTAATTTCATTTATCAATAGGATCACTAGAATATAGACAAGGCACAAAACAATAACAAAAGTACTTTTCACCTGGGAAACCCAATTGGGAGAAAACCTAGCAACCTTCGTATAGAGATAATAACTCTAAGATCAGAGTACAATGAAGAGAGAAAAGAAAAAATATGGAAATGCTTTCCAAAGATAAAACCCTAAAAACAATCTTCTTCTGCATGTATGCAAACTTCTCTAAGTTGTTGTGTAGCTGCACTCTGCTAGAAACTACACACTTCACTTGTGTTGTTGTGTTGTTGTTGTGTGTAATAATGAGGAGGGGCGCCTACTATTTATATTGTTTTCCCACCCAGAAATTAATTGGGGCCGACTTCACTTGGGGGAGCAATAATAATTTTCTATTTCATAATTTTTATTTTATTTTTTTATTGTTTCCTTTTCACCCAAAGGATTACATTGCTCTTTCTAGGGTTTAGATGAATGATTACAACAATTTCAACTCCCTAAGGAGGAAAATAATAATAGCTTCTGAAGTTGCACAAACTCCAATAGGAGGACTATGAAAAGGTATCCTTCTATTCAGAGTGGAGTGTGGTATTCCACCCAGACTTCTGGAACATCTTCGTTGTGGCTTACCCCCATATAGAAAGAGGCCCCCCAAAAAATGGGTTGTGATCGTGTCAAAAAAGAGTAGAGGATTTTGGTTCCCTAGAAGACAACAACTATGTCTTAGATGTAAGTGACAAAGGGGTGTTATTTAGATGCCTATCCATAGTGTCCTAACCTAACTACAATATTTTTTTGGTCCTTGAGTGAGGTTACAATGTTGGTTGAGTTAAGGTTAATTTTAGGCTCAACTTGGGGTTATGGAACAAGCGTTTAAAGTAAGTTGTGAGATGTGTGCACAAGTGGAGTGTGATCTCTAAAACCCAGCACTCTCTTCCAAAGATGCATATGCTAAAAAATAAATAACAGTACTGAAAGTAAATTCTTTTCAACACATAAAAACTAATTCTTCCAGATAAAAGAACATGTGTAAGTAAACAAGCACAATATGAACTCTATAGGGTGTAGGAAACACATAGGGGTCTCAACTACCAAGCTCAACTGTTGGGCAGTAGGGCAGACCCGGGTTTAATCCTTTTATGTCGCACCAACAAAAGACCCACAGTGTTGGCCCTTTCGGCAACAACCTGCGCGCAGGTTGCAGTCTCACCCGAAACAGCTATGGGGTGCCGCAGAATCAAGTTTCTGCAAGCAAAGAGGGATATTATTGTACCTTAGCCTTTAATAAACTTATTAATCAATGATTACATAGCTTTATCATTCACTCATATACAACTTCGCAAATAGATAAACAACCGTGACTTGCTTAACCCACTACAGGGAATTCACAGCGAAGCTTGTTATTAGCAGTGATCTAATTTATCAAATGTATACAGTTATTAATGCATAAAAGATAACAGAAAGAGAAACAGCACAAGAAACCACAACACCAAATATAACGTGGTTCACCCCCAGTGTAGGGGCTACGTCCACCAAACTGTGTTTTATTCAACTTGCTACAAAACCACAGTTTGATCTGTGCACTCAGCTGCAAATCCCTTCAGTCCTTTCAAGCCGCGCACACAGCAGCAGGCCTCTGCGCACATAGCTGCAGATCTTTCCTTAATCTTCTTACAAAAACCCTCTGCGCACATAGCTGCAGAGGTTGTCCACGCACACAGCTGGGACTTAACCTTTCCTTACACAATCAGCCTTAGCTTCGCCTTCCTTTCTTTACAACAAAAAGCCTAACCTTTCTTATTTACCCAAGTGCCTATTTATATCGCACTATTTACAAAAACATGGATTCAAACCATGGGCACCCAAAACCCTAAACCCTGGTCTTAAGCCACGGGTTTATTACAATAGAGGACTTTGACTCAACCCCCCACACCCCTAAGACTATTTTGAGTCAAAACTCGTGGAGTTACCCATCTTAAGGACCGTTGAGGTGCGCGCCCCAACAGGCCCCTAAGACTCACCAGTGTCCCGTCCCGGGGCACTTATCTGCTCGACTGGTGGTAAAATTTGCTTGGCGAAGACACTGTGCACTGGTTCCTGGAGTCCTTCCTGCTGGTTGTCAGCTGCCTGCTTCTTTCCTTTTTGATATTTATGCTGAGCAAGGCCTTATGGATCCATCTACAACCCCATCCTTTGCTCGGGTTGGCGACACTTAACCATCCACAGCTTGGGGTCCCCTGGAATTGCATGTCACGCTGCATAAGACACACATCTGCCACAGTTCTGCTATGCCAGAAGATTTCAGGGCGGGGCTCCCCAGAGTCGTTTGGCGAGGTCTTATGGCCTTCGTTGCTCCATGTTAGAGCAAATTTGTGCCTGCCTTCGCCTGATTTAGAGCGAACTTCTGCCTGCCTATGTACCTAAGTCGAATACGACTGTACTGGCAGATTACTCAAAAGGTTCTGCAAACCTCTCTCTCTGAACTCTCGTACTAGCTCCTGGACTTCACAATTGTTTGACATGGCTCCAGTTGAGCAAACTCCAAGAAGTGCTTCGAGGAAAATTTCACAAGCCAATGTAGCTTACTTATAGAATTCCGTTACAAAATCTGTCAGCATAGCGTATTAATGACACCAAATCTGCTTGAATGCCAAGAATCTCATCACACCCGGCCTTAGCTTTTCCCAAAATCTCATAATTGCAGGTATTGCGAGTAGCTCACGTGCCGCTGCCGCCAATTTCATTTTGTCCCATCCATCACATTCTACGCTACGACACAGTTGGAACCTACGACACAACGACCACCTTCCACTTCGACACAGTATGACCCTGTGACCCTTGACCAACCTTCGACTTTCCATACTTCATCCTTCAGACTGCGACATTCCCTAGTGTTATGAGCAGCTTCTCTTATGGTCCAGTACCCGATTTCAGCTGTTCTGGGTACGTAGACTTTTCTTTCTTGGTGCTACCTCTGATTCTGAGTACCTGGCCTGTCCCTGTACTTTTTTAGACGACTCCCATTTATCATAGAAGGGAAAAGTTCTCCATTTAACTTAGCTAGCTGGACTGCACCCCCATCAGTAACTTTCTGTACTATATATGGTCCCTTCCAATGTGTCTTGAACTTTCCTGGGAACTTCATGAATTTGCTGTCATAGAGGAGCACAAGATCACCCTGCTGGAATTGTTTCTTCTTGATGTGTCTGTCATGCCACGCTTTTTCTCGAGCTTTCTGCACCTGTTGCTGGAAACCTGCAATAAATCTATCTTCTTCGAGTTCTAATATCTGTTTCAGTCTCTCTGTCATTATGGCTGGGTCATCCATCTCGGTGAAAGCAGATATTCTGAGGCTAGGAACAATGTATTCCATGGGCATAACGGCTTCTTGCCCATAAACCAGTCGAAAAGGTGTATGGCCTATCAACTTTTTGCAAGTAGTTCTATAAGCCCATAGCACTGTTGGAATTCGAAGGTCCCAATCATTTCTGTTAGCATTACAAATCTTTGTCAAAGCATGCTCAAGGATCTTATTAAAAGCTTCGACAGTCCCATTTGCTTGTGGATGATAGGCTGTACTTTTCTAATGGTATACTTGAAATTCTTCAGTCAGCACTGTAATAGTTTTATTTAAGAAATGTGATCCTTGATCACTCATAAGGACGCGAGGACACCCAAACCTGGATAAGATGTGATCGAAGATGAATTGCGCAGCTGTAGCAGCGCTACAGTTCTTGACTAGTTGGGCTTCAGCCCAACGGGTAAGGTAGTCGGTAGCTGTAATAATATATCGCGCTCCGGACTTCTTCGCGGGGGGGTTTATAGGGCCGAAAAAGTCAATAGCCCATTTGTCAAAAGCTTGTAAGGTTACCTGTGGAACTAGGGGCATTTCATCCCGCCTGGATGGTTTGCCTGTCCTTTGACAGACGTCGCAACTGTGGCAATATTCTCTTGTATCCTTATGAACTGTGGGCCATCATAGGCCGGCTGTTAAAATCTTCTGTGCGGTGGCTTTCCCTGCATAATGACCTCCTACTGCGCCAGAGTGTGCTTCAGCCAAAATTAGTGGTCGTTCATGCTCCAAGACGCATCTGCGCAGTATTTCATATAGTCCCATTTTATACAGCTGTCCCGCTATTAAGGTGAAGTCCGCTGCTCGAACCACCAACTGCTTCTTCTGCTGTGTGGTCATCTCGGGGGGTGGAAAACCTGTAGACAAGTATTGAACAATATCCTGAAAATAGTCATCAACCATCTGGATAGCAAATAGCTGTGCATCAGGAAGACCTTCTTCCAAATTGGTAGGTTCTTCACCTGAGTCGAGCCTCGACAAGTGGTCAGGTCCTAGGTTAAGTCTTCCAGGCTTAACGATGATCTCAAAATCATATTCTTGGAATAGGATCAACCACCAACATATTCTTCCACCTAACACAGGCTTGTTACCCAGATACTTCAAAGCAGAATGGTTAGTAAACATCTTAAAATGAGATCCTAGTAGATAATGTCGAAACTTCTGTAGTGCATATACCATAGCGAGACCTTCGCGTTCTGTCGTAGTATAATTTTTCTCTGCTGTGGACAATTTTCTACTTGCAAAAGAGATAGGGTGATCAATATTACCTACTCCTAACTGAGCTAGCACAGTACCCAGAGCAATGGAGGATGTGTCGACATGCACATGGAACTCTTTGTTCCAGTCAGGAAATACTAGAATAGGGGCGGTGACCTTTTTTCCTTTAAAATATCTAAGCTTGCTTGACACTCCGGTGTCCACTCGAACTTGATATCTTTCTTCAGCTGCCTCTCCAACGGAGTGGTAATCTGAGCATAGCCTTGGATGAATTTCCTGTAGTAGCCGGTGTGACCCAGCGTCGTGCGAAGTTGTTTAACGGACTTCAGGGGTGGCAGGTTCACAATGATAGCGATCTTCGCAGGATCCATCATCAATCCCTGCTTACATACAACGTGACCAAGCAGAATTTCCAAAAGGTGCACAAAAGATACACTTTTTTAGATTCAAGGAAATCTGGTGCTGTCTACACTTGTTCAACATAAGTCTCAAACTAGTTATATGGTCTTTTACTAGCCCAAAAATGGTCCAATCATCAAAGTAAACTTCTATGAATTTATGTATGTATTCCTTAAACGCGGAGATGACTACTCTAGAAAATATAGCAGGTGCATTCTTTAACCCAAAGGGCATGACAGTATACTGGAAGGATCCCATTTTGGTAGAAAATGTTGTCTTATGTCAGTCCTCTGGAGCAATTCGGATCTGATGGTAGCCAGAAAAACCATCAGTAAAAGAGTACACTTCTTGACCCCCGACATTGTCGAGCACTTCGTCTGTAAAGGGGGTGGGAAAAGGATCATGCAGGCAGGCATCATTGAGTTTTCATAGGTCTACACATATTCGGATTTCACCCTTAGTCTTCTTCTCCTGGACCACCATAGGACTGACCCACTCAGATTCCTCAACAGGCTCAATTATTCCTACGGCGAGCATCTTATCCAGCTCCACCCTAACCTTTTCTTTATACTTCAGATTCAATCTATAAGGACGCTGTTTCAATGGTTTGGCATCGGGCTTCAAAGGAATCTTCATTACGCTAATATCACCCAGGATACCCTTCATTTCGGAAAACTTTGTTGGAAAGAGATCTTGGTACTCGTGGAGAAGTTGGGTTACCTTGCTGACCATTCCTCATCCCAATAGTTGCCGATTGTAGCAAGCTTAGGCTGTGTTTCGGATCCAATGTTAACTGTGCACGTCTTCAGGGGCTAAGTTACTTCTGTGGCTTCGACTGCTGGTCCATGTATGTCGCAACATCCTTCTGACTCAGGGATAGCGATGTTGCGCGGGTCGTCATCTTCGTCAATTGCGAAGTTATAACATTCGACTGTGTGGGCTTCTTGTGTGGGCCAATCAGTTCGATGTTCTAGTACTTCTTGGTCATCAAATACCTTAGTATGGATTATCCTAACAGCTGCATCTAGTGCTAGACAGACATCATTAGTAGAGAAAGTATGCATAAAACTATGAACAAGACAGTCCCAACTTACAGTATCTTGGCGGAGCTCAGCCTCCACGTACCAATTTTTTGCTATTGGTTCCAGCATGTGCACAAATCTATGTACCCATTCATTTTGAGGGACATACTTCCATGCTTCATATCACTTTGCCAAATTTTCCGGAGGATTAGAATTTTCGTCAAACTTGCTTCGCAGCTCCTCCGTCGGGCCCTTAAATCGTAGGTACAGGAGCTTCTGACAAGCTTCCCAGCTAAGGATCTGTTCCTTATGGGCCTTCCACCACCTGGCTGCTATGGCTCAAAATGCGAAGTCCAAAGCTTCCAGTTTCTGTGACTCAGGTATCAAGCCTGAGACCTGTGCAATGAACGGTTCAGGATCGGTCAAGCCATCAAAAATAGGTAAAGTATTTGGTTGTGAATTGAGCCATCTGAGGGACTTGGTATTCCGGGCACGGCTGCACCCGTGGGGCTCATGTAAGCAGTTCTGCCAGCTTTCTAAATCATCTTTAGAGTCCATCTTACAGGAGCTACTAGACTCCCAACCTGCAGTAGGAGGATCCTCATAACCTTCTTCTTGCGCGGTGATAGTGTAGATGGGCTCCACATCATCCTGATCCTCTTGTCGGAGTGGTTCTGTGTACCGTTCCCCTTGTGAGGGATCCAGGGGTAGGATGACTCTCAAGTCTCTCCCTTCGAAGATCATCTGTCTCTTCTTTAGGTTAATAACTGCAGCATTTTCCATTACCCATTCAATCTCTAACAAGGCTAGGTAGGGATTGCTGTCATCAACGATCTCAATTACTTCGAAGTCCACGACAGTATTGACCCTGGCAATATCTATTTGGACACTCAGGAATCTTCCTAGAGGCATGATCCTTTACCGGTTGGCTAGTCTCAACTGGATAGGGGACCAGGCGAGGGTGGGTTTTCCCATTTGTTCCCAGGTTTGTTTAGTTAACACATTCACGTCGGACCCTAAGTCCAAGATAACATCAGTCATATCGTATGCTCCTATCTGAGCATTCAATCTCATTTCCCTGCCAGTTCTGCTGACTCTATGAACAGTTTTGTCCTGACCAGAACTTTGCTGAGGTCTGCAGGAAGCAATGACTTTCTGTAACTCAGTCAGAGCATCCTGATCTCTTAAAATTTTGAGGCAACTCTGTAAAAAGGAGGAGAGGGTACTTACGTTATCCAGCGGGGCTTCCTGGGGCCGCGAAGGTAGTTGTTGTGGTTGTGCAGGTGCAACGGATGTGCTAGGGCCAACAAAATCTTTCTTGACTTCCATAAATGTCTCTCTTTCTCTTGTGATATCAGATGCTGGGATTTTCGCAGGAGCCTTACGAACCCAAGCGTCGGCAGGCTGTTTTTCTGTATTCTGTGGATGTGTCATAGCTCCACTCCATGTGACAACATTGACGGTTGCGGCAGGTCTGGGCTCAACTAAAATCATCTGGATGTTCTGCATAGGGGTACTCTATCGTGCCTGAATCTTAGCTATGAGCTGCGGGCACTACTCAATCACATGATCTACGGTGCGGCAATACCGACATGTCATAGTGGGGTTCCGACAGTCACAAGCCAAATGCCCAGCTTGGTTACAATTGTAACACACCAACTGGCCATGGCCTCTTCCGGTCATACCCCCACGGCCTCCAGAAGAACCTTTACCGGAGGCACCCCCTGGTAACTGTAGCTATCATTACTTGGGCCGTCATTGTGCACCCGGTAGGCGTCATAGGTGCGGCACTCATCCTCATTATGACCTATAGACTTGCAGAAATTATAGTAGGGGTTCTTAGGTCCTTGTCCATACCTTTGCAGTAGGTAACAGTTCTCGGGCCGGTGATGACCTGTCGTTCGGCAGAGCTCACAATATAGGACTTGTGGTGGAAATGGGTTCGACGCACCTGTATGCAGGTACTTGCTTACCAGAGGGCACTGTTCCTTGTTGTGACCTTCGGTCCGACATTGCATACACCAAACCTCTTCGCGATCGGGTTTCCCCTTCTTCATCTCGCGAAGTTCCAGGGCCATCGCTGCTAGCTGCGCTTGGATTTGAGCAATACCAGAATCATCGCCGACGGGGGCAGTCTCTAGCTTCATTGCGATTTCCAGAGCCTCTTGCTGGTCAGCAATCTTTTGTTGCATGAGGGGAGTTCTGATATGTGGTAATAATGCTGCAATAAACCACTCCTTGTGCTGCGCAGGACTAATGGTAAAGCTGACTTGGTCCAGTAGAACTTTGAATCTCTGGTCAAAGTCCCACACTGATTCGTCGCGCCGCTGTTGAATCTCTTTGAGTTCAGTGATTCTCTGCAATTCCGATTTAGGCTTCTTAAATTCTTTGGTTATGGCTGCCTTAATCTCATCTAACGTAGGGCTCTGAGTACTGGAGAATTTTATGAACCAGGTCAAATCCCGGTCCCGGAAAGAAGTAATGAGCTGCGTGGCTCTCACATCCGGATCTATAATTTTCTTCGCATTCCATACTGCTTCACATAAAAACCAGAACTGTTATGGGTCCTCTGATCCCATGCCTTTGAAGATGGGGAGCTTAATGTCATCAACTAGGTGGGCCATGGGGGTTCTAGGAGGGTTGGGAGGGGGACCGGATGTCGATGGGGAGGGGGGGGTTTACGGGGGCAGATTGACCTGTGACCGAAATACTCGGACTTGGTTGACTGTCAGACTGCGATGGAATTTCAGGGGTAACGGGGCTTTGCTGCGGGGTGACCGGAGGGTTTCCAACCGAATGGTTTTCTTCAGAGTCTGACGCTTTAGGATTTATAGGGGAAGACGCGGTAGCCTGACCTAAGGAATAGGAGTCAAAATCTCTTTTGTACCTTTTTCCACTTCGCAGCAAACCACTTTGCTCGTCGAAGGTATTATCACTTGCAAACATATGTTAGTACTACTAAGCTAGCAGTCTGATTCAAACAACAATATACCCTTTTCAGCCAATAGTATTTTAATCCTCAAGCTTAATGAATTCAAAAACTTACCACGGGGGCCTTTGAAGAACTGTCGTTCAGCTTCGCTGAAGGAGGTACTTGTGTCAATGGCAAACTCTGTCACGAAGGCTTCCAATGTTCGCGTCGTCCAGAAATCAACAGCACGGGATACCTCGTTGTTCACGTGTTGCACAAGATTGACCCTTGCGGGGGTCCACGTGGGAGCCCGTCGAGCATGGAAGTTCGTCCTTCTCTCTGTTAACCTAGACAGCCACTAGTGCAACTCTATGTGGATACTACCAAAGAAAATTTCATAAGCATCACAAAAAACATACCTTTGTAAAAAGTCACGTGCGCTACAACGCGGATTTGTGTTCTCTGGTTGCGTGAATTTCAGATAAGTCTCAGCAAACCAATCGCCGATTTTCGTCACAAAGGGCCTCCAGAACATAGCCCTTGAGGTACGACGTAAACCCCTCTTAAGCAGATACTGAGTTCAACCGGCAACGGAACCAATTTTTTGGGCAGTAGGGCAGACCCGGGTTTAATCCTTTTATGTCGCACCAACAAAAGACCCACAGTGTTGGCCCTTTCAGCAACAACCTGTGCGCAGGTTGCAATCTCACCCGAAACAGCTATGGGGTGCCGCAGAATCAGGTTTCTGCAAGCAGAGAGGGATATTACTATACCTTCGCCTTTAATAAACTTATTAATCAATGATTACACAGCTTTATCATTCACTCATATACAACTTCACAAATAGATAAACAACCGTGACTTGCTTAACCCACTACAGGGAATTCACAACGAAGCTTGTTATTAGCAGTGATCTAATTTATCAAATGTATACAGTTATTAATGCATAAAAGATAACAGAAAGAGAAACAGCACAAGAAACCACAACACCAATTATAACGTGGTTCACCCCCAGTGGAGGGGCTACGTCCACCAAACTGTGTTTTATTCAACTTGCTACAAAACCACAGTTTGATCTGCGCACTCAGCTGCAGATCCCTTCAGTCCTTTCAAGCCGCGCACACAGCAGCAGACCTCTGCGCACACAGCTGCAGATCTTTCCTTAATCTTCTTACAAAAACCCTCTGCGCACACAGCTGCAGAGGTTGTCCACGCACACAGCTGGGACTTAACCTTTCCTTACACAATCAGCCTTAGCTTCGCCTTCCTTTCTTTACATCAAAAATCCTAGCCTTTCTTATTTACCCAAGTGCCTATTTATATCGCACTATTTACAAAAACATGGATTCAAACCATGGGCACCCAAAACCCTAAACCCTGGTCTTAAGCCACGGGTTTATTACAATAGAGGACTTTGACTCAACCCCCAACACCCCTAAGACTATTTTGAGTCAAAACTTGCAGAGTTACCCATCTTGAGAACCGTTGAGGTGCGCACCCCAACATCAACCAGGGTAGACTGACATACAAGCAAAGGGGGACTGCAAAACACACCAAGGGGTTGTAAGCAATCAGATCTGGAAAAATACAGTTGGGAAAGGGGAAGAACACAAACACGGAGTCTGAAATGGATCTAAAACACCTTAAACAGTTGGAAAATCTGTAGGTCGCACCTATCAGTGGAATAAGTGTGGTTGGGGTCGCATTGGACTGAGAAACAGTCACGACAGAGACAAAAAAAAATAGACAAAAAAACACATGTTGCACTTAATAGGTGTTTTCGCGCAACAAATCGCACTAAATAGGGTCATAGAAGCGACCTGGGTCACTCTTGAAGGAAAAACAAGCATGATATGGACTTTGGGTCCAGGTCACACTTATCGGAGCAAAAGGAGTGACCTAGGTCACACTTATCGGGCAAAAAGGTGCGACCTAACTCATGTATTTCTACCGAAAAGGTACGATCGGGCGAAACTGAAATTGTTTTGTGGAAAAAACGCTAGTTAGGGTCGGGGGAGAAGGCATTATGAATGGACAAGTTCGGATCTGCTAAAAGGGGGTTAGATCTGTGATGGTTGAGGTTACCCGAATAAAACAAACCAAAAAATAAAAACCTGCAAAAACAAAGATCCAATAGGATCGAGTTAATGGAGTCACCAAAACTGTAGTGGATATTTCTCTCCATCTACGTGCAAAAGTGCCTACCTTAGATCAAATGGATCTAAAGGTAAAGTTCATGGTGCAAGGGAAATCATCAACCGTGACTTACAAGAAAACAACAACAAATATTTTTATATTTTCTAATTTTAATAAAGCAAATGCAACATACCTTTATAAAATGGGCCATTGTAGTCGTTTGAGGATGTGATCTAATGACTTCCATGATCTAGTTCTCTGATTTTCTCCACCTATGATTGTCAATGGGGATTTCAATCAATGAGTGTATGTAGTAAACTCAACATACAATATGGAAAGTTGTGGAAGAAAGGCTAGTAATGTGACTAAAAGTGACTAAAGAGTAAAAAGTGTGACAAAAGTTGTTGTGGGGAGACCTTCACAACGTATTTATAGGGTGGTCCAAGATTTTGTTTCCCATGGCATTGGTCCATGGTTTTTCATAGTGCATGGTATTTGTCCATGGTTTTGTACCCATTCTCATTTTAGGGTTTTTTTTCTCTTTTTTCAGAGAATAGGGTTATGTTGCAATAAATTCCCAACCCCCGTGTATTTATGAGAGAATGAATAATGATGTTTTGGACCAATTTGGGTGGAATTTAATTGTCAAGGTCAAAATGGAGGAATAATGGTGGGATTATGACGTATAATTATAGTATGGACCATAGAGATCTATGTGGACAATTTTTTATGTTAACACCACACTTTCCTCCCAAATAATCTCAACCCCTTTGTTCCCTCTTTGTACTATACATACAAGCTTCATGGATCATGATGGGGGAGGATCAAGAAAGCACCTTTATGTCGCTGAAATCATTATCGGTTTAGGAGGAAAAGAGTATGGTCTTGTGAGTGAGATTTGTAAAGTTTGTATAGTTTTTTTGTTGTGAGTCAAAAGGCATTGTGAGGACAAGGCTTCAACATCGAGGCTTTTGATCTATTTTTCTTCTCTATTTCTATTCATACAAATATGTTCCCCTTTCACATGAATAATTAGTGTAGATGTTAGTTATTTATTACTTTTCTCATTGATCATTAGCATAGATCGTTGAATTATCTTGTTGCTTTCACTTTTGTATCTTGTTTTTTACATTCTTTTACAGGTATAATTGATCGTAAGAGAATTCAGAAGACAAAGATCACGTTCACAGTGAGGTAAGATAACTTTAAATTCAAGTAGTTTGACAATCATGGGAGAGGATACATTGTTGCGAGTCTTTTTTTCTAGATATGCCCCATGTAGACTAGGGAAACAATCTTTGTCGCATTAATTGAGAATTTTTGGTAACAAAATTGGAGACCATACTAGGGACACAACCAGATCTATGAATTTTTGTTTTGATTTTGACTACAAGCTCTCAAAAATTTTCTCTTGCTCATTCAAGGATTTAAGGTGTGAAATTCATATTATGTCAATTCCATCTGCCTCCTCATGTCAGTATTTATGCTCAGAAAATTCCAATTGATTCAATAATTGTTTGTTTTAAAGGTATTTCTTATTTTTTTGTTCTCTAGATCCGTTGACGCACCTGCGTCATTCTGATAGAGTGTCAAACCCTACTTGACACCTTTTGTTTGTTTTCACATAGCGTCATCGAATATTTTTTCCCAGAGACGGGAAGCATCGTAGACGTTGTTCTACAGTGATTAAAGAGCATCAACCTCTTGGGGACACCCTAGTTTATCCTTACAAGGTGCGTCGAGGTAGGAAAATCTCAACTCTAGAAGCACCCTAATGAAAAACATTTGCTTGGTTTGGGTGTTTGGATCTATTGCTTTGATTGTTTTTAGATATGATAGTGTGCACTTAGCCTGGATACATTTTTTGAGTAAAATTCTTAAAACTTATCTTAGTAAAGGCTCCAAAACTTAGCCTTTTTTGTGTTAGAAATTCAGTCTTGGGTATTATTGTCTGCATTTTGATCTCTGAGTCTTTCCAGATCCATAAAAAGAAAAAATATTGCAGTCTCTTATGTGTAGAATAATTTTGCTTGTTCTTTGCATTTCTATTCCAAAAATATATCAAAAACAAAAAGAAAGGTTAGATATGTTGCTTTGGGCTTGATTAGGTGCTTTGAATCTATTTGATCAAATAGAGTAGTAGTTGTTCCTTTTTAAGTTTTGATTGTGAAAATCATAAAGTTAAATCATTAGGGAACTTCTTCTTTTTATGTTAGAGATCTTGTTAGGTTGAGCATTGAGAGGTTTTGTGTGTCTGAAAATTGTCGAAGTTTGAAGGATGAGTTATCAAAGTTGCATGGTGTTTTCATTCATTGCTTAAAAAAGAAATCTTTCATTTACTCTAGATAGGATTCATCAAAAGAAAATTGCATTTAATTTAGATTATTAATATTGAAATTACTACACAACCCATAAGCATTCACTAACCATCAAGATAAAATTGAACGATATCTTAGGTTAAAATTATTAGAAATTTGAGTGATAGGTTAGAAGACATGTTCCAGAGTCCATAAACATAGGAGTTGTCATTTTTTTCCTGCACTGCATCTTGGGGACTGTGTGTTCTTCTGTGTACTAATTGGTATATTGAATGGATTTTCACATACCCTTAAGGTATATCAAAAGTTTCTTCATGTACTCGATAGTATATCAAAAGGCCCCTTTCGAACGGTTGTGCATCATACATCACTAACATGGATTTGATATGTCACGTACCTTGATTATATCGGGAGACCCTTCTAGGAACCTATACCAACTAAGAAAATCCTTTTGGTCATTTTGTTGAAGCAATAAACCGAGAAAAACAATCGAGGAGATACTACGCACGTGTCATCCAGGTAGTCGGATATTCAAGAAAGAGTACAATCCCAATCCTCCTTGTAGCGTTTTACTATTGGACCCGGAGGTATATCACGAGTTGTGATGACTTGACACTCCTAGTGAGGATCCGGATTTTCAATCCCTCTTATCACTTAAGTTTGCTTATGACCTTAGCTTGTGTATGACTTTGATGTGTGATATTTTTGACTAAAATACCTTTAGAGTATAGTTGTATAGCCAACATTCTAATTGAGTTACCTGTGAGGAGATCTCATGGGCTGCAAGGTTTACCACTTGAATTTACTCCCACCGTGGAAGAAAGAGACGGGGAAACCAAGGACCAACCTATTAGGGTTGGTCCATGTGTAGAGGGAATTCCGGTTACTGAATTCGGGGAAGAGTATCCTTCCTTCAAAAATTCATATACCCCTACTCCAGTAGTGGTTCAACTACCTTCTTCGCATGACTCAAACTTTCATTTCCCTATGGAAGGCCATTCTGGTGCACGAGATTGGGTATTTTCCCAGCTATCAGATGACCCCATGGAATCGGAATTTGGTTCAAGTGCTCCATTTTTGGAGACTTCCTTAGGACAAACCATTTTCGAGTACGACACTATTACTTTGTATTACATCATGCCCCCAAAATACATCAGATTACTTTTGAATAATGAGTTTTTTAGACCTATACATGATATCGTGTTTTGTTTACATATGATGGGGAAGATCATAAGAAGATGGAGTTTATCTCCTATGCGTTCGAAAATCGCTAGTCCTGAATACCATGCTCATGTTCGGTCTCATGTTGTTGTTATGTCATGAATACTGGTTCAAAGTGTAGTTTCTTACAACCTGGGTCAACATTGTATCCCTATCCTATCCATTCAAACTCTCCCGCTTATTTTTAGTTTACCCATAAACCCCATGACTAGGGAGAAATCCCTGGCACAATTTGTTTCAACAACTGATCAAACAAATTAAAATGTTGGGTAGAGTGTTGCTTTAGGGAAGCCAATAGTAATTGCACCTTCCACGACTACAAATGTGGTTATACCTCCCTCTATTACAGGACAACCATCATGGGTTCAACCTATGTATAACTAACCTACATGGGGTTATACTTACCCATGGAATCAACCTGCAATGGTTAATCAAAATTATCAACCAATTTCCTCAGGAAATGTTTATCTCGGGATACCTTATCCTTGTAATACTAATACCCCATTGGGGCAACCTAATTGGATGAAAGTCCCCACATTCGGGTGGACATTTGCAAATTCATTTGGAGGGTCACCGAGAGGCTCACCTTGGCGGATATCTGGAGGTCCACCATTCAAAGGTCCACCACCTTGAAACCCACCACCTGGAGTTTTGACATCTGAAG
This sequence comes from Pseudotsuga menziesii, assembly GCA_001517045.1. Classification (NCBI taxonomy): domain Eukaryota; kingdom Viridiplantae; phylum Streptophyta; class Pinopsida; order Pinales; family Pinaceae; genus Pseudotsuga; species Pseudotsuga menziesii. The sequence goes on from LPNX010256029.1 coordinate 258,428, forward strand.
GGTCACATAGAGGTCCACCATCTCTAGGTCCAGCATCTGGAGGTACACCATCTGGAGGCCCACCACATAGAGGACCATCAGTAGGATCATTTTGAAACCAACTACCACTGAACCAACATATTATAGGAGGATCATCGACACTCATTTATCAATCTGCTTACGGTTCCTACCGGTACATAGATTCCTTACTAATATTACCAATATCCACAACCAAATCAACAAATTTCATTTCTAGCTATGCTTGATCTATTATATTTGTCATGATTGATTAACAATCCTATACATCATGATCCTTCATGGCCAGCTATGCCTATAAAGTGACCTTCAAATATACCGCAGTTTGACGAAAAACCTGGTGAAGACCCCAAAAACCACGTAATGACTTATCATTTGTGGTGTTTGTCAAATTCTCTAATGGATGGTTCCATTTGTTTGAGAGTTTTTCAAAGAATTCTCACCAGAACTGCCTATAAATGGTATATAGAATTGCCTCAACATTAATTTTGGGATTTCAACACTCTAGCAATGGCATTTTTTATGCATTTTTAGTTACTAATTAGATATGAAATGGCTATAGATATTTTAACCTCACTCCATCAAACCACATCCACCCATATATTAGATCATATACATGAGTGGAGATGACGACGTAGGTTGATAAAGGCTCCCATTCCCAATTAATTACATGTTGATTGGTTTACCAAGTCATTAATTCCATCCATTTTCAAGGATGTTTCCATGGGAGGTGCTATTATCGAAGAGAAATCTATCATTCGTGCTTAGTACCTAGACCTGGTTTATTCTCAGGCAGGTAATTTATATGATTTGATTATGAATCCTCCTTGTCCTACTTCGAACCCTTCAATACCTTTGATGGAACCACCGTCGATGGCATACTCGGTTCTATCCAGACACGGTCGACAACCAAATTCACAAAGAAACAAAACCAACCTGCTTCACCTGCTAGCCAAACTGTAGCCAATCCTAATGCTTCTTCTGCTTCTATTGTTTCTACCGAAGTGAATGCAGTTCAATCCTCAGAATCTTCAAGAACGAAGAAGAAAGGAAGAAATAAATCCAAGAAATCTACGAATCAACAGGAAGATAGTAAAACACAAACTACATATGTCAAATATATAAATAAGAGAAAGGTAAAATTCCCCTACCTTATATGTGGAGGTGATCATTTCACCAAATAATGTCCTCATCATGAGGAGGTTAGCAAATTTCTAAAAAAACACTTCCACCTCGACAGTTCTGACTGATCCTTTTCCTACCCAATAGCAATTAATTAACCATCAATCCTTGCATGCAGGGTCTTCATCATCTTCCATCGATGAGGTCATAATGATTTCTAATGAATCCGTTAATATTGCGACTAGATCCCATAACTATGACCCTCCTCCACAGAAGAAGAGTGATAGCACTAGAATTGATAAAACTATTGCTTCCATCCCTCCTACCAATGGTATTCAGATTGAAAAACCTATTCTTGACGCACTCCTCCGGCCACCCAAGAGTACAATTCAAAAATTAGTATTTAATCCTAGTGCACATGGAGCCCAATACTACAATGTAGTAGAAGATTTGGCTCAAGCATATTGTGTTTTGTATACCCTCGAAGTACTCAAAAAGTGTCATACACAAAGGAAGGATCTGTTGTCCATTCCTAGAGCTATGGATCCCGAGAATGACAATGTTATCGCGTTTAAATTGGATGATTTTAAATCGAGGCTCTCCCATAAATTAGCTTTTCAATTGTCAACAAAATTTATTGAGAAGAAATCCATCGTAACATTTTGGACGAAGGCACCTCGACCTCAGTGATGTCTCTATCCTATAGGAGAGATATAGACTCCCCTAAAATTAATCATTCACCTATGACATTGAAAGCATTTGATGGTCTTAGTTTTCAACCCTATGGATTATTGTCCCCTCTATTGATCAAACTAGGGGGGGAATTAGTGTACATCCATGTCAAAGTTGTTGATGCTGCTCTTTATTAGAATCTCCTCCTATGTAAGAACTGGTTTTACATGATGCAGTCAGTGGCATCGTTTGTATTTTGTGTGGTACGATTCCCATTCCAAGGGAAGATTGTTACTGTTGATTAGTTAGATTTTTATTCTCCCAACACAATTTCTAATTCTGCAAACAATGTTCCAATCCTAGCCTCTTCGACTCCACAGTATCAGAACATAGGAGTAGGTCTTCTCAAAGATTCCTCTCTTATGGGAGTATTTCCATTAAACAATCCCCCTCCTCCCTCGTAGGTCATGTATGTCAACATGATCTCCTCAATGAGTCATGACACCTCAACTAAAGGGATTTCAATTGTTGAATTGACACCTTTGAGTCATTTTGAAGAGATTTACCAAGATATCCTATCCACCACTGATGACCCCACCATTAATGATCACCTCGGGGCAGCATCAGAACCTTACCATATACCATATTGGTTAGATTCCTCCCCATCTCTAGATTATCTTTTACAACCTCTTCCATCGGATGAATCCATTATGGAAGTCACGTCTTTAGATGAGATGCCTCGAAAAGATCATCATTATTGATCTTCTTTCTTTCCCAATTACCAACTGGTAGAATATCATTTTGAGTTGTTAGTTTCATTTGATATTGTAACTACTTCTAAGTCACCGATACTCATTCACAATGTTGAGTCTGAGGATCAACTAATTAATATTACTAAAACCATCCTGTCGACCTATCAGAGAATACTAGAGTTGATGAACACATTCACTTGGGCCAGAACTATTCATCTTCAAAAATTGAATCTTATACGACCCTTTTCAGGGAATTTAGAGATGTTTTCGCTTGGACACACGAAGAAATGCCAGAGATAGGTCCTTCAATCGTCGTTCATGAGATCAAAACATACCCTAATTCCAAGTCAGTCCTTCAGAAACTATGCCAAGTACATCCACGAAAAGCAGCAGCCATTAAGGAAGAATTTGAGAAACGTCTTAGGGTTAGGTTCATTTACCTGTGTTGCTGACTAAATGGGTTTCTAATATTTTTCATGTGACCAAAAAGTAGGGTACAATTAGGGTTTGTATCGATTTTAGAGATCTTATTATGGCTTGTCCAAAGGATAATTTCCCTACTCCTTACATCGATCAAATCATCAATAAGTGTGCTAGAAGTGTCATCTTTTTCGTTATGGATGGATTTTCCAACTACAATCATATAGAGATAATCCCTTCCTATTAGCATAAGATAAATTTCATTTACCCATGGGGGAACTTTGTCTACAAAAAGTTCTCTTTTGTCCTTAAAATCGCTAGTGCTGCATTCCAACATAGCATGTCTTACACTTTCCATGACATTAAACATATTGTGAAACCATACCTCGATGATCTACCTACTCATTCGTAGCATTGAGAACTTCATGTTGATTATCTGAGGGCCATTTTTCTCAGATGCTACCATTACAACATTCGGTTGAATCCACACAAATGTGTTATTTGTGTTGAGATGAGAATATTGCTTGGATTCATTGTCTCCAAGGATGGAATCCATATAGATATGTTAAATATTTAAGACATTTTGGCCCTACCCCCTCCTACCAATGTCACTAAACTTCAAAGTTTGCAAAGGGAAGGAAAACATTTTTGTATCGTTTTGTATGCAACTATGTCGAGAAGACACATGGTTTCATGCATTTGTTGAAAAAGTACACACCCTTTGTTTGGGACGACCTTGCACAACGTGCATTTGACACTGTCAAACACGCTATTACACATGCACATATGTTGCAACCACCCAATTATACTAAGGATTATTCCTTGTATGAGGTTGCATATTTAACTACTATCAGCATGGTGCTAGTTCAAACTGATGAAAATGACCAAGAACACGTGATTTATTACCTAAGTAAGAGTCTTCTCGACTATGAAATGGAAGTTAGTTATGGATATGGTCATCGCATTCCAGAATTTTTGTCACTACATTCTACTCCACACACTTACTATGTGCGTGGATTCTAAACCCATGTATTACATCTTGACTCGTCAAGTACTTGGGGAGAAATATTCTCGTTGGATTGTCATTCTTCGGTAATTTGACTTAGAATTTGCCAAATCCAGTTCAAACAAATCTCCAATCTTCATGAAACTTATGTGTGATATTCCTCGTATTACTGAGGAAATGAGCCCTTTGATTCATTACCAAATGAATCTTTTTTCCTCATTAGTATGCCTGATCCTAGATATGAATATTTGAATCTATATCTCCAAACTCAACGGTGTCAATAAAACACAACCTGAGATGAATGTCGTCATATTCATCATCACTCCAAATATTATCTTATTGTCAATGATACATTGTACAATCTTCACGTTGATTCAATTTTGTGGCGTTACTTAACCCATGAGGAGTATGAACTAGTGTTGAATGAATGTCACTCTAGAGCTTGTGGCGGTCATCTTTCTGGGATGGCTACTACCCATAAATTCCTATGTGCTAGGTACTTTTGGCCCTCAATCTTTAAAGATTGTATGGAAGCCATGAAAAAATGCCTACACTACCATCTTTTCCAATAAAAAAAGTGCACCCACCCAGTTATGTTACATCCCATCATTGATGTAGGTCCTTTCTGAAATGGGGCATCGATTTCATGCATTGTAAGCCTACCTCATCCGGGGGGGCATGGTTACGTCAATGTATCCATGGATTACTTCACAAAATGAGTTCAGGCTATGCCTACATATGTTGAAGATGGAAAAATTACCACCCTTTTTCTTTTTAACCACATAATTTCTAGGTTTGGAGCGTCACAAGCCATTGTTACTGATCAAGGTTCGTATTTCCAAAACCATATAAGTAATGTCCCCATTCAAATAGTTGCATAGCAGGACAATTCCATCAATCCTACTAGCTCCCTAGGTTGGATGGATACATTTGGAGTTTTAATAAGGGAGATAATAAATGATGTTCAGACATTAGAATGGAATAAATATTTAATAATTGATCTAATTAAATAAATACAAGAGAAAATTGAAGTGGCAATGGAGCATGGAGACACATGGAGATTATGGGGCCCACACAAGCTAGAATCTTGGTTCCAAATGGCATCCTCCTCTTGCAATTTTGAATCCATGGGAAGCCTAATGTTCTTGGATGAATTAGAATGCTAGTACACTTGTCCATATGCATCATAGGTCGAATTTGGAAGGAATTGCAACTTACATGGGAGAGGAAGAGTCAAATGGGAGCTTCTTGGACACTTGGGCTAGATTCCCTAACATCTATGACACCAATGATGAAGATGCTATGACATTTATGATATACTCCAAACCTGAAGGCTGACATAAAACCATTATGATATGTCAGGCCTAAATATAGAATCCAAGAAGGCGCTCATGTGATTTGGGTAAGCTCAATGGGTCCCTACTCAAATTGGGGGAAGATGGAAGGCTAGGGAAGGGAGGACACATGGAAAATATTAAGCACACGCCCTAATTCGAATTGGCTTGATTTTGTGGATGTATTGGTAACCTTAGAAGGATACATGTGTTTATAAAATACAAGGATCAACCAAGAGAATGGATTTTGATCACTTAATAAATTTGCATTTGTGAAGAGAGAGAGCTAGTGGATGACTAGTCTCTTTCCTTAGCCAATTTCGAGGGTGAAATATTCCCATCCAAGTTGGTGTTTGGAGAGGTAATTCAGGTATTTCATGGATATTTAATGGATTTTTTCTTTTCAGGTATAAGATACAAAGAAGATTGTGGTTTCTTCTAGTGCAACACCTTCTCTCAACCATTTCCAGTCTTTATTGCATATGCTTGCTCATGGAGGGATTGTGCTTTGGGTGAGATATTGTACTCTTTGGGAGATATTCTCTGTTAACTTTTCATATGCTTAGCTAAGACATCAGTATTTCATTTCATTTTCATAACAAAAGCATATAAGTAGGATCACTAAAAGAAACAGTATCACAAGAACAACACAGATTTATCCTGGGAAAACCCTAAAGGGAAAAACCCAGCAAAAGCTTCCTCAATATAGATGCCCCAAAAAGATAAAAGACAAAATATAAAACCAGCAAGGATATCAAAGCCTGATCCTCCTCCTTCTCCAGCTACTCTTCTCTTCTCTTCTCCACTAATGCGCTACACAAGTGAGAGTGTGTACTCAAATGAGGAGAGCTACACCTCTATTTATATTCATTCGTTCACTTCAATTAACTCATCTGACATGTAGGCTCGAGTTAATCATGTAGGCTCGAGTTACACATGTAGGCTCAAGTAACCACACTGAGGTGCTAATGACCCACCTTTACAATTAGAGGGGACAACCTCATGACTCTTATTAGTTCTTCCGATTAGAAGCATCAGGGTACAAGATAATACAAGTGGTTCTCCCGGTAGAACCATCGAGGACCAAAAAAGATACATATAGAATATTCTTCGAAGTTACAATATTTCAACACTCCCCCTTAACGAGAAGGGTATTCTACAACAACATCAACAACAACAATAGTAGGAGAGAGATAGAGGAAATCATCAACATCATCAGGGTAACACATCTATAAATCATTGGAAGCTTTTCAACATCATGTAGCCTTCATCTTCAATCTTTAGTCTTCAGCATCATCAGTACTTTGACCGCTTCGATCAGCAGCATCTTGCCTCTTCAATCAGCAGCAACATCTTCAACACTTTGACCTTTCGATCAGCAACATCATCTTCAACACTTTGACCTTTCTATTAGCAACATCATCTTCAACACTTTGACCATTAGATCAGCAACATCTTCTTTAGCAGTTTGTCCTTTCAATCAGCAAAAACATCATCATCATACTCCGATATTTCAATCAGACTCATCATTATCATCAACCTCTGATCTTTCAATCAGAACCATCATCAACCGAACATCATCATACTCTAACATCAACTCATCATCATATTCTGATCTTTTGATCGGTACGTCATTATCATCATACTTTGATAATACGGCATCATCATCATCAGGATCTCATCATCATCACATTCTGATCTTTCGATCAGAAAACATCATCATCATCAGCAACTTCTAATCTTTCGATCAGAGAAACATCATCATCATCATATTCTAATCTTTCAATCAGAGAACATCATCATCATTAGTAACAGCATCATCATCATATTCTGATCTTTCAATTAGAGAACATCATCATCATCAGCAACTTCTGATCTTTCGATCAGAGAACATCATCATCATTAGCAACATCTGATCTTTCGATCAGAAACATCATCATCATCATCAAAACATCAACATGATCCTTCCTTTCAGAATTATGGGATTTAGGTATTTACGGAGTTACCAATGATCCTTCCCTTCGGAATTACGGGATTTAGGTCTTTACAGAGTTACTAATGATCCTTTCTTTCGGAATTACGGGATCTAGGTCTTTACGGAGTTACTAACGATCCTTCCTTTCGGAATTACGGGATCAACACATTTGTGGAACTCAGACAATCCTTCCTATTGGAATTACGGGATCAACACATCTGTGGAACTCAGACAATCCTTCCTATTGGAATTATGGGATCAATTCAATGATCCTTCCTTTTGGAATTATGGGATTTAGGTCTTTACGGAGTTACTAACGATCCTTCCTTTCGGAATTACGGGATCAACACAAATGTGGAACTCAGACAATCCTTCCTATTGGAATTATGGGATCAACACATCTGTAGAACTCAGACAATCCTTCCTATTGGAATTACAGGATCAATTCAATGATCCTTCCTATCGGAATTACGGGATTTAGGTCTTTACAGAGTTACTAACGATCCTTCCTTTCGGAATTACGGGATCAACACAGATGTGGAACTCAGACAATCCTTCCTCTAGGAATTACGGGATCAACACACGTTCTCAAGTACCGAATTCACTGGATCTATTCTGAACCGAAGTTCAAGGATGATACAATCCTACCACATTCACGGGGACCAAGATCTCTGGATACATTTTGAACCGAGGTTCAGGGATGATGCAATCCACCACTTTCACGGGGGCCGAGACCTCTGGATACATTTTGAACCGAAGTTCAAGGATGATACAATCCACCACTTTCACGGGAGTCGAGACCTCCAGATACATTTTGAACCGAAGTTCAGGGATTATGCAATCCTACCACATTCACGAGGGCCAAGACCTCCGGATACATTTTGAACCGAAGTTCAAGGATGATGCAATCCCACCACATTCACGGGGGCCGAGACCTCCGGATACATTTTGAACCGAAGTTCAGGGATGATGCAATCCCACCACATTCACGAAGACCGAAGTCACCGGATCTATTTTAGACAAATGTCCCGGGATGATACAATCCCTATTCATTCTCGAAGACCGAGGTCTTCGGGTCACTTTTGGGCAAGTTCCCAGGGATGATACAATCCCACCACATTCTCGATGACCGAAGTCACTGGATCACTACTGGACATATGTCCCAGGATGATACAATACCTCTTCATTCTCGAAGACCAAGGTCTCTGGGTCAATTTAGGGCAAGAGTCCAGGGATGATACAATCCCACTGCAACATCACTACTCCCCCTTTCGAGGAAGGTCTTTCAGAACCACACCAAGCTTCTCTCGAAAGTGTTTGAACTTTACCCAAGATAGAGGCTTTGTCAGCGCATCATCATCTAAACCATCTTCATCTACATCTCCAGTAGGTGAATATTGAACTATCACCATCTGTATCTCCAGTATGTGAGTACTGAAAGCATCATCAGGTCACCATCATCTGCATCTACAGTATGTAAATACTGAAACATCATCTATGTCTTCAGTATGGGAATACTGAACTCATCATCATCTCTATATTCAATATATAAATATTGAATCACCATCATCTGTATCTACAGTATGTAAATACTGAAACATCATCATCTGCATCTTTATCTTGAATGTAGAAATACCAGATTTCTATGTGTTACAACGGAACACAAGGTTCTCTGTTATCACATAGAATCAATTTAGTATCCATCTTCAGTTCAAAGAGACCCGATATCAGCTTCCGAAGCCATATGGCTTCACAACTTAGCAGAGCAATCTGCTATGTATTCTGCTTCAGCGAGAAACACTGGACTGTTTCCTGCTAAACCATGAACTCATAGCAGACCCCAGACTATAACATCCACCTAAAGTACTTTTTCTATCTGAGATATTTCCAGCCCCAATCTGCATCTGTGTATCCATATAATATGTACTCATGGCTACCATCATAGTATAGACCAAAGTCTATAGTCCCTTTCAGATATCTCATCACATGTTTTGTAGCTACTAAGTGAACCCATCTTAGTTGAACAAGAAATTGACTTAAGGTGTTCACAGCAAAACAAATGTCTAGTCTGGTATTTGTTAAATACATCAATGACCCAACGATCTGTCTGTAGTGAGTCACATCCACTAATTTTGATGGGTCATCAGCTAACAACTTCAAGTTGGAATCCATGGGAGTAGCCATGGCTTTGCATTCCAACATATTGAATCTTTTCAATATCTCTACTTCATACTTTCCTTCTGAACTTTTCCATACTTCCAGACCTAGGAAATAATGCATTAACCCAAGGTCTTTCATCTCAAATTCTTCTGCTAGTTTCTTCTTGCTTTCCATGATCTGTTTCTCATTCCCTGTCAAGAATAAGTCATCCACATATAATAACAAGATGACAGGTTCATCTTCTACAACCTTGAGATAAAGGTTAGGATCAGCTTTACTCTTGGTAAAGCCCATGCTCGATAGGAAACTATCTATTCTTCCATACCAAGCTCTGGGAGCTTGCGTCAGGCCATAGAGGGCCTTCTTCAACTTGCATACGTGCTTCCATCTATCTTCAACTTCAAATCCTTGTGACTATTCGATGTAAAACTCTTCCTCAATCATATCATTAAGGAAGGATGTTTTCACATCCATCTGGTGTAAGTCCCACTTCATCATGGATGCAAGTGCCATGATAGTTCTAATCGAATTATACCATGCTACTGGGGCAAATGTCTCTTCATATTCAATTCCCTCTTTCTGAGAGAAACCTCTGGCAACAAATCTTGCTTTATACTTCTCAATACTTTCGTCTGTTGCATGCTTTATTTTGTATATCCATTTGGAGGATACTATACTCTTTCCTTTTGGTTTGGTAACTGTATCCCAAACATCATTCTAGTATTCTTTCATCATAACATCTTTCATGAGTTCGTCTTGTCAGGTCATCAGCATATCCTAGTCTTCTGCATTCAACCTTGAAGGTTGGAACCCACTTTACTCCTGGTAAAGTCTCGATCCATCACGAAGCTATCCATCATGTCGTACCATGTTGAACTCAGATATCCTCTATAGTCATTCCCCCTGAAGTGGAGTATCATCTTCCCTCTTCATTCTGTATAGGTGGTTCTATGCTTGATAAATACTTGTCAATAGAGTATGTCATGTCATAGTCTATTCTTTATGAGGCAAATCACGAACCTTTCTTTGTACACTTGTTCTTGTAGATCCATAGATAGTACGTACTTCCCTTTATGTCTCGAAATCATATCGTATACATCATTCCCCATGATCAATTGTTATTCTTTGATCATAGCTTATTTCATAGCATTCTTTTCTTCATCTTGAGTTATCTCTCGTACCCATGGTGGTCTTCATCCTTTGAGGTGGATCTACCGCTTTCTGAAGCTCTTTCTTCCGTCATGGTGTCTATGACCCTGGGAGCTTCAAATTCATGTTTATTGGAGTGAATCTTGAATTGTCATCACTTGTTCTTCGGAACAAGTCTCGTCCTTCTTTTCTTGTAGGAGGTTGTACAGGACCTTTCCTACAATTCAAATGCACCAGTTGCATGGTTAGAACTATTTCATAAAACATATGCATAATGACAAATTCGTATGCATCATGCAACTATTTAGCCAATACAACATTCATCCATATCTCATGGAAACTTTTCTAGATGCCTTCCATCTCTACCATGACATCATTGAGATTGTGCACTAATCCAATATGTCAGCAAAGAGGTTTCATTCTAGATAAGTAGCAATGGAGAGATGTATAGCACCATGAGCTACTTACCGATCACATGCATATTAGTAGTATACTATCATTAATGTAAATAGTCTATCATGCATAACACATCAACTGAATATAATCAAATGCATAACAAAAGAATATCATTAAATGACAATTGAATACTTCTCTTTTGTTTGTTTCATGGGTAGACTCCTTCTTGATCATTCTGCTTCATCATCTTCTTCATTCATGAAATCATCATTTCTTATCCAAATGATAAGATGGATAAGAGGTTCTTTAAGAATTGAGTTCTTCATATTCCTCATCGCTTGAGGGATCTTCTTTGAATGGTGAGAGCTTGATCTTCAATTGCTCCCATCTTCTTCTTCTCTTCTTATGAGTCGAGCTTCTTCTTCTTCCCAAAGTCAACTGATAGTAATCACTTCCTTCTGGCACACATTCCTCAACTGTTTTCTCAAATCCATCTTCTAATTTATGTTCTTATATTCAAATAGCTTGATCAAGGAATCAAACATCTTCAGTGTCTTTAGGGAAGACACTTGTGGTACAAGTTGATCCGTGATTGAATCAACCATGATCTTCTTGGCCTTGATCAAGTTCTTCTGGTGTAAGGCTTTGAGCCTCATCTCCGTATGGAACTGGAAACTCTCTACTCGTGTAGGTGTTAAATTCATTTTCTTCAAATAGATCAAATACTTCCATGCTTGGAATTTTTCAACTTCATCAAGCTGATGTGATAGATCACTTTGAAATGAGAACCTCAAATGCAAATAGCAAAAGATTAGATCTTACCGATTTGAGGTGTCCGTCCTGCTAACGGAGCTGGCTGATCTAGGGTTTGTCAAAGAAACCCTAATTTTAAAAATTTGGAATCTTTTACATCTGATTGGATAAAAAGATATATCTCTTCAAATGGAGCTGTCCAATGTACTTATTTTCTGAAAACAGTGGAGGGAAGCTCCCGGAACAGGAAGCCCTAGTTTTCTAATTTCTTCTGCAGAAATGCATGTCATTGTTTCTATGATATATCCAAAATTACTGCTTCTTCGTGTCTGAAATTTCTCACCAAGGTAAATTCACATGTCCCTGATCCAAAACCATAAGTTTCATTAGAATTTGTTTCACCAATTGGGATTTATGATCCTTTTCCCAAGGTGACCTGTTACAGGACTGTTCAGAAGAAGGAAGTTGTATGGCCTGCCACGTGTCATTGTTTTATCTTCGGGTTTTGAAATTCGGACCACAGAAAGTACATCCCATGCTATTTCTGGAACATCTTCAGGAATTCAATTTGGACCTTTGTAGCCCAATATATAGCAATTTTTCCCAGGTGTCCTATTTAGGAATGAATTCTAGAAGAGGCTGGAACCCTAACTTGGAGGGATCATATCTCTCATAATATAGTGAATATGAGGATAAATTTTGGACATATTATACTTCAGGATTTTATCTTCGGCCTATTCAATTTTTAGCTCATGAACCTTCGCCAATATCTGGATATAGCGAATTTACCAAAACTTAGCAGTTTTAGTATTTAGGGTTTTTCTAGCTCGGGGTCAAACTAGGGTTTGACTTTCCTGGAGTTTCACCCAACAAAAAAATCTTGATCCAGGTCTCTAAACTTCAATTTTGATGAGGAGAGAAATCCTATGCCAAGCTCATTCAAAATATCCTCTTCAGCAAGAAGCCCTAATTTCTTCTGGGGAGAGAGGGAGAGCTATTTTGCCTTGTGAAAGCTGTCCTATTCAGGGTGGCTCTAATACCATGTTAAATTTTCATATGCTTAGATAAGACATCATTATTTCATTTCATTTTCATAACAAAAGCATATAAGCAGGATCAGTGAAAGAAACAGTATCACAATAACAACACAGATTTATCCTGGGAAAACCCTAAAGGGAAAAACCCAGCAAAAGCTTCCTCAATATAGATGCCCCAAAAAGATAAAAGACAAAAGATAAAACCAGCAAGGAGATCAAAGCCTGATCCTCCTCCTTCTCTAGCTACTCTTCTCTTCTCCACTAATGCGCTACACAAGTGAGAGTGTGTACTCAAATGAGGAGAGCTATACCTCTATTTATATTCATCCGTTCACTTCAATTAACTTATCCGACATGTAGGCTCAAGTTAATCATGTAGGCTCGAGTTACACATGTAGGCTCAAGTAACCACACTGGGGTGCTAATGACCCACCTTTACAATTATAGGGGACAACCTCATGTCTCTTATTAGTTCTTTCGATTAGAAGCATCAGGGTACAAGATAATACAAGTGGTTCTCCCGGTAGGACCATCGGGGACCACAAAAGATACATATAGAATATTCTTCGAAGTTACAATATTTCAACATTATCATGGTACATTTCTGATTGTATTAAGCTTAATATACTCTGTTCTTCATATTCAGAAAGCCTCAGGTCTAAATACCAAATTTTTGTATGTAAAAGTGATTATTAATGAGCAAACAATGACTATTTCCCCACTATATTGATGTATGCCATTGTAATGCTGATGATTTTGAATGAGAGAATTTTTCATTGATATATTTAGGATGAATTGAATTACATTTATTCTTATTACAAGTTTCATATCCAGCACTTAAGCATTTTAAATCATCTTACTCGGTTTATTTGCATTTGGAGAAGATTTGGTGCCATTTTCCCAAGGATCAAACTAGAGATTTTGTAGTTGTTTGGGAGAGGGTTATAAAAGGATTTATAAACTGACAATGATGCAAATGAGACCTTACTAAATTAACTTAAACATCCTTTTCCTCGGTTCATAAATTTGAGTGGGATTTGGAGAATTTGGAAATCCATTTTCAGCATTTACCCTAGGGGAATTTGAACCCCAATTTGCTAGTGAAAACTCCTACCTTGGAAAGAATATTAAAAAAGTTTTAATAAGTCTTTGGAGGGTCATAAATCATCCCTAAACATCATATTCAAATATTAATATCATTAATATACCTTCTCATAATATTTTGGATCATTTGGGTCAATTTGGAAACCTAGACATCAAAACTAGTCAAAGGTCGAAATAGGGAAAAAAGTGAAAAATTGGTCATTTTAATAAAATTTCTTAAAAGGGGACATTAAAAGTGGTATCAAATAATTTTCCTTGCCCCTGTGAATTAATACCATCCATTTAATTAAAAAAATTCATACATGTCTTGGTTTCATAATCGACCCACCAAGCCCACTTTCCTTCCTCCTCGACCAACGAAAGAACAAATTACAACCATAGATATTGAAGCATGTTTCTAGGAGTATCGAAATTTGAGAGGGCATATTCATGAGACGTATCCTTTCCAAGAATATCTTGTCAAGTATGTATTTAGGCACAATAAGGATAATGTGAATTCAATAAGGGACAATCGGCAATCCACAATTTTGGAGGAGCTTGAAATGAGAAAAAATCATCCTATTTGTGAAAAGAGCCTAGATACACCATTAAAGGAAGAAACAAAGAATCATGAAGTGGAGAATCTTACCTCAAGGTTATTGCAGAGAATAACATAAAGAGGAAGGTGAAGACAATAACACAATCCTTACTAATGGGGCTTGTTCCAATCAAAGAGAATCTATTGATGGATCCTTGAACTATGAAGGAGTACCTATTGATGGGTGCCAACAACTCTATGTTGGTGACATAGAGATCAGATTTGAAAATGTTGCTGCAAGAAAAATTTCTCATAAGCATGAAGATGAATATCTTGTGATAGATAATTAAGAACCAAGATCAACTTCCCCATCACCACTTGAACTCCAAGAAGTTGATCAAATCAAGAAGAAATAAGAAGAGTAGGTTCACTCCCATGAACCATCCTTCATTAAAGGGTCTTTGAAGATGAGTGAAATGGATATCCATGAGGCCCTTAGAATACTCCATGATACTAAAGCATTGGTGTCAAATTCTTGTTGTAAAAATTCTTCATTGGAGGATCCATTCTTCCTTGAAGACATGGAGAAGATTCAAAGAGCAATGTGCAACATTGAATGTAATTTCATGCTTTTTCTTTTTGATAGAAATAATTTGGTTGAGCTTAATGAATTTTTACATGATGAATACTTGAATAATAATGAGGATATTCATAAGCTCAAAACTCAAAATGAGCAACTTCCAAAAAGGTTGCAAGATACTTGTTCTTCTTCCTATGTTTCAGATTGTCATATGGTAGATTTCTTGGAGGATTCTCATGACATGAGGGATCATGAGAAACATGGAAAATTGCAGGTTCTTGATAAGTTTGAATATGAGCTTGATGAGATCCAATCACTATTTATGGTGGAAGAGGAACTTGAGTTTCCTCTTGAAGATGGGTGCACACTTTTTGAAGAAGTGCATGATTCCACTACCTTGGAACCAACCCATGAGGAAATTTTTTCATTTTTAAGGGAGGTGAATACTCCTACCCCTATGGATCCTTCACATGATGACAATTTTGCACTTTCTGATCATTTGGGTGAGTTGGTTCTTTCTCCTACATCCTACACTTCCAAATTTTGCAGCATTCATTCTAATGAAGTATGGGTGAAAGGCTTATTTTTTATGGTGCCACATGAAGAATATAGACTTTCTATCTCTCCTTTTGATGATGAAATGATTATAGAACCATATTATTTACATTTTCAGCAGCATATATTTTTACATTATGATGATACACATCTACGTGGATGCACCTATGGTATTCACTTGAGTCACTTGGAGACTCGTGATTTTCCTTGCTCCTTGCCTAGTCCATTTGATGTTGGAGGAACTTCATCCCACACTTAGGTGAAAATATATATTATTGAAGAACATTATTGTTGGAAGCAACATACTCTGTTATTTCATGATGATATACATATTCATGAGTGTATTGATGAGACTTCTTTGAGCCACTTGAAGTCTTCATGTTTTCTTTGCTCCTTATTTGGTTCAAATTTTGGTGGAGGTTCTTCATTCACTTCTTGGATGAAAGAACAGATGGCTGATTATATTGATGCACATTATATATTTTTGGAGCATAATTATGGGACATGGGATCCTCACCTATGTCACTGGGGAATATCTAATATAATACTTTATGCTTGAGTGTATGGGCCACATGGTGATCTACTTACTTGGATGTACAAGCACTTTCATGATTCTTTGATGAGGTACCTTCTTAATGTACATTTGTATGATGTTGTTATGTACTTTCATGATCTATATTTTGTACTCATGATATTGGGAAGGATGCAATGCAATAAATGGGATCATGGCATTGCTTGGCTTCATCTCACTTGCAGTAGCAATTCGATTGTTGGTTTGAGAAAGCAAACCAACCTATAGTTGTTTGAGTTCATCTTTGTAGAGCAGTGTTCTAGTTTCCTATGTGGGAGACCTTTTGAGAGATGGATTCAATTTTCACATGCTTGGTGTTCATGGAATTTCATCATAGACATTTCACACCATTCATGTATTAGGATCATATGGGACCCTGGGATCATTTTGGGTCTCATTGGTTTCAATTTTGGGGGAAACAAGCAGCATTGGAGATTTAGTCACCACTTGAGAAGATGATAGTAATCATAGTAGTACATCAGTAAGCATGGTGGTTCCTCTATGTAATTTTCTTGGAATCTTAAGAAACTCAAATTTTGGTAACTCAGTACCAACTTCAAAGAATTATATAGAAGAAAAAAGGGGCGAAAGTTCAGAAAAGGTTTCCAAAATATGGAGGTAAATATTATTTGTGCAAATTTGGTTTTTATGGATTTGATTAATCCTTTTAGTGTTATTGGTGATGTTACAGGATATATTGATATGCACAATCCACATCTCTTTACTTTTGGGTACACAAAATTGCAGTACATGAGTGCCACTACTCAAATTGCAGCTAAAGAAAATTAATGAGCAAAACCATAAGAGAGCACTTGGTGCAAAGGAAGGAGTACCAAATGAGGATGCCACTAGGGAACATGAACAAATTTTGAAGCATACAAATCTTAAATTTCTTGAGGACACGAAATATTAGGTGGGGAGGATTGTAATGTCCCCATTCAAATAGTTGCATAGCAGGACAATTCCATCAATCCTACTAGCTCCCTAGGTTGGATGGATACATTTGGAGTTTCAATAAGGGAGATAATAAATTATGTTCAGACATTAGAATGGAATAAATATTTAATAATGGATCTAATTAAATAAATATAAGAGAAAATTGAAGTGGAAACGGAGCATGGAGACACATGGAGATTATGGGGCCCACACAAGCTAGAATTTATGTGCCACATGGCATCCTCCTCTTGCAATTTCGAATCCATGGTAAGCCTAATGTTCTTGGATGAGTTAGAAGGTTAATACACTTGGCCATATGCATCATAGGTCGAATTTGAAAGGAAATTTAACTTACATTGGAGAGAAAGAGTCAAATGGGAGCTTCTTAGACACTTGGGCTAGATTCCCTAACATCTATGACATCTATGACACCAATGATGAAGATGCTATGACATTTATGACATATTGCAGACCTGAAGGCTGAAATATGACCATTATGACATGTCAAGACTAAATATAGCATCCAATAAGGCGCTCAGGTGAGTTGGGGAAGCTCAATGGAAACCTACTCAAATTGGGGGAACATGGAAGGCTGGGGGAGGGAGGACACATGGAAAATCTTGAGCACACACCCTAATTTGAATTGGATTGAGTTTGTGGATGGATTGGTAACCTTAGAATGCTAAGTATGTTTATGAAATATATGGATCAACCAATATAATGGATTTTGATCATTTGAGAAATTTGCATTTGTGAAGAGAAAGAGCTAGTGGATGACTAGTTTCTTACCTTAGCCAATTTCGAGGGTGAAAGATTCCCATCCAAGTTGGTGTTTGGAGAGTCCATTCAGGTATTTCATGGAGATTTAATGGAGTTTTTACTTTCAGGTGTAAGCTACAAGGAATCTCATGGTTTCTTCTAGTGCAGCACCTTCTCTCAACCATTTCCAATCTTTATTGCATATTCTTGCTCATGGTGGGATTGCAATTTGGGTGAGATATTGTACTCTTTGGGATAGATTATCATGGTCCTTTATTATTGTATTAAGATTAATATACTCTATTATTCATATTCAGAAATTATCAGGTCTAAACTCCAAATGGTTGTATGTAAAAGTGATTATTAATGAGCAAACAATTACCATTTCCCCACTATATTGATGTATGCCATTGTAATGTTGGTGATTTTGAATGAAATAATGTTTCTATGATATATTTATGATGAATGGAATTCCATTGATGAGTATTACAGATATAATCTCCAGCACTTAAGCATTTGAAATCATCTTACTCAATTTATTTGCATTTGGAGAAGATTTGGTGCCATTTCCCCAAGGGTCGAACTAGTGATTTTGTAGTTGTTTGGGAGAGGGTTATAATAGATTTTATAAAATGAATAATGATGAAAATGAGAAATTATTAATTTCCTTTAAACATAATCTTCCTATGTTCATAAATTTTAGTGGGTTTGGTAGCATTTGGAAAGCCATTTTCAACATTTACCGTGGGGGAATTGGAACCCCAATTTGCTAGTGAAAACTCCTACCTTGGCCAGAATATTAAACAAGTTTACATAAGTGTTTGGAGGGTCATAAATCATCCCTAAGCATCATATTCAAGTCTTAATATCATTCATATACCTTCTCATAATATTTTGGATCATTTGGGTCAATTTGGAGACCTAGACATCAAAACTAGTCAAAGGTTGAAATAGGGAAAAAAGTGAAAAATTAGTCATTTTAATAAAATTTCTTAAAAAGGGACATTACAATATGATGTCGGAACTAAGTGCCAAACTAGGATTTCACCATGATAACTCCAAACTCTACTACCCACGGGCCAATGAACAAGTTGAAGCTACCATCAAAGTATTGAAAACTATGCTTTAATGGATGGTACCGGATTTTCACCATTTCAATTAGTGTACAAGATGGAGGCTACCCTTCCAATCGAGTGTGATATTCCTTCTCTAAAACTTGTTGTGTAACTACTACCCAATACCACTATATAAGAAGAATTGTTCTTGTATCTGAACAAACTCGATGAGACTCGTCGAGATGCTACACAAACGATGGGTTAAAGCTCAGTATGACCAATCCATTCAACCTCACCTCTTCAATGAAGGTGATCTGGTCCTGACATATGACCAGAAACATGATAAATTGGAAGGTGGAAAATTGGAATCCATGTGGCATGGGCCTTACATTGTCAACCATGTTTTATAGAAAGGATCCTATGAGGTGATAGACTATGCTGGGATACCTTTGGGTGAGCCCTGAAATGGGATTTACCTTAAGAGGTACTATGCCTAGGTAATATAGCATAGATACCTTGTAATTATTGTTTATAGAGTGTGTTGCATATAGTTTGGATTGTTGTTTTATTATGAATATAAGATTCATCTTGGGTAAGCCTGATTATATAGTGTTATGCTTGAATGAACAGATGACCACCTATTCAAGCTTCATGGATGGTAATAGTCGTCATACCTTGAATCTCGCATCAGTGGAATGGATAATTTATTCCCCTACTGGTGATTAGGTAAGCTCAAGAGGAACTTGTTTAGGTCCCGCTACGAGCAATCTTGCAGAGTATCATGCAGTGATTCGGTTATTAATTGAAGCTTTAACAAATGGTGTGAGTCAGTTTAGGGTTTATTTAGATTCAAAATTAGTTGTGTATCAATTGCGTTGGGTCTATACCATCTGCAATCCCTTACTTCTTTGAATGTTCTAAAGAATTGGGATTTTTGAAAATTCTTTTGAGTCCATTTTGTATCAACATATCCCAAGACATTTGAATGTAGTAGTTGATTCATTAATTTAGTGGGGATTTCTCCCCTACTACATGCAAAAGCACCTACCCTAGATCGTCCAGATCATAGGGTAGAGTTCAACAATGAAAATGGGAAACAAGAAGAACAATAATAATATTTTTTATATTTTTTCAAATATATTCTACTAACTAACAAACATAAAAGCATGCATACATTTTTTCTGTAATGTGGGCCAACATAGATATCTAAGAAAATGGTCTCACAGCTCCACGGTTTGGGTCTCCAGTCTCTTCAAAGAATGGTTGCCAAATGGGTACGGAGCTAGATCAATGTACACCGTGGGAGATGATATGGCAAGATATGAGAATAATGGCAAAAAAGGTGTGTTTCTAGAATGGCCAAAAAGTTTAGGAATGTGACAAAAAAAGTGTTTTTGGGGAGACCTTCACAATGTATTTATAGAATGGTCCAAGGTTTTTTTATCCTTGGTATTTTAATGTCCATGGTTTTTTACGCATTCTCATTTTTAGGGTTATTTTGTCCTTTTTGGAGAGAGTGGGGATAAATCATAATAAATGCTCAACTTCCTTTCATTTATGGGGAAGGAATAATAATGTTTTGGACCATATTTAGTGGAAATTTAGTTGTGAAGGTAAAAATGGAGGAAATAATGGTGGAAATATGATGTATGACTATGGTTTACACCATGGATAGCTAGGTAAACAATTTTTGGTGTTAACATATTGCCCCTTGATGTGTGACGCTAGGAGCTCATCGTATGGTCAATAGACATCATAAGATCAAGGGAAAATGGTGGTAATCAGTGGAGAGACTGGAGAGGACCGCAGAGGAGTGGAGTCTCCTCATTCAAACTACAGTGGCTTTTAGTTTGTATTAATTCTCAAAAATGGATGAGGTACATATAATTTGAGACATGTATATGGACAAGGGGGAGATACCCATGCTCGTAACAATGTCTCAAATATAAAATGGGGATCAAGGCTCAAATAATGGGAGCCAATAAATGCATATACAACTGGTGATACATAATGGTGACCTCAATGGGAGGATGAATACAAATACAAATCTAGAGAACTGGTACATAGGAACCATGGTATTCTCATAGAATGCAATATTACAACAATTGGTGCTCTGTTGGATCTGGAGGTGTACACATCTATATGGACTCAATGACTCAGAGTCAGAATATAATTGGTACAATAAGTGGCATCAAGTACTAGAGATATACGAAAGCATGACACTGAGAGGCTTCCAAACATTGTCACCAACGCAACCCGAAAAACACAAGGGACATGGAACTGTATTGGTCCCATAGTAGACTCGCTAATGTGCTAGAGTCAGGTGACAACTGGGGTATTTGGCCAAATGATGAAGGAACCAATACCCTGTACGAATCTCAACAGTGCGATGATGTAGATGAAGTCGAGCATGTGAGACACAACCAACCTGAAAGGCACTAAGGACTCCTCACAAGTGGTCCAAGGAACTCATCAATGAGGTGGATGAAACCAGGATACAGGGACCTCTGGGTCTATCCTGTGGATTAAATCTGTTGACGTCGACAGAGGGAGACCTTCAACTAACAAGGCAATGATGTTTCCTTGATAGAAGCACGAGGGGGATAACTAGATATGTGGAACAGTCAGGGGAATAAGACATTGAATGGGGAACAGGGGCAGGGGAGTACGAGGGACTCAAACTTCCTTTGTTCAGAGTAAGATGATAGGGATGACCTAGAAGCAAATGAAACTGACTCATGGGAAAGGCATCATAGTTGTAAAACTAAGAAGATAACTGCAATGGGAAATACTTGGGGGAGTAACTGGAATAGTGATATCCAGGGGATCTAAGGGAGACTCATCGCAGAGTACTATGAACAAAGGCAACCCAATGGGGGAAAGCTACCATAATTTGAAATCATATGTGTGGGCGCCTAAAGACGCCATTTGTGCCTTCTTCATAGTTTAAGGAGCATGAATAATGGATAGAAGTAAGCTCGATATGATACTATCTCATGGATTTTTGTCGATCTCAAGATGGTAAATGCTCGATGGTGTTTTCATTTTTAGAGAGTCTGAAAACAAGAAGAAGACACTAGTGTGGTCTCTTTTCGTATGGTAGTCTCCTAAGCCCAAAAAAGGGATAAAAGTGTACAAAGGAGAGCTCTGATGACAAGGAAGACTCATATGGGGACATAGATTCCAAGGAGTAGGTCTCAGATTAGCAGCTTGTGATGTTGCCCCCAATGCGTTGGTGCATGGGTATTTTTGTATGATATGTATGAGAAAGCTAATGGAGCTTCTCATTTTGTATTGAACATGATATTTATGATATATATGCACGTGGATGCACCTTTTTATGTGTTTTTATGAGTCTCTTTTATGATTATGATGATGCATATATGATGTATATGACATATGTATGCATAACAATATGATGATGCATGATGCAGATTATTTCCTATATGCGATGATTGATGTGCCACCCTAGAACGACATTATCCATTTGGTCTGCTACACTATTGAGACTTCTGGGAACATGAATGAATGAAATGGATTTGAAATATCTAACCAAGTGTCTAGTGTGCATGAACTTTCTAAAGAGGCAAGGATCATGTACCCAGTAGCAGTTATTCAACTAGGAGACAAGCAGATGGGAGTCTAAGAAGACATCAAGGTGACGAATACCCAAGTGGAGGGCAACAGTTAGGAGATTAGTGACACTATCGTACTCATCATGGTTGTTGGTAGCAACACCAACACACATTTCGTCGATATGGATCAACTCATGTGATGGGGAATAAATGACCCACGCAATCGAGGCGAGACTAGGAGACCATCTACTTGCTCCATCAGCGAAACCAACATAGCAAGGTGAGGTAGGATCCATCTAGAGCAACCAAGGAAACAAACTGTGAAACTCGTGGCAAAAAAAATGTAAAACAAGAAAGAAAAGCTATGACACAAGGCTACTCATGGTTAGCGACTTCAGGCATAGAACCTCTTGAGGTAGAGCCCATTGTGGTGATTTTTCAAGAGGTGGTCATCAGAGTCAGTAAGGATATATGCCCCCTTGTCGAGACATCAATTGATGACATATGGTCCATACCACGTGGAATCAAACTTCCCTTTCCCTATCTTATCATTGGCTTGGTCGTAGACAAGGACTAGGTCCCCCTCACTAAATATGTGTGGATGGACATGGGAGTCATAGTGGGACTTCGACCGAGTCTTAGCCGCTTCGATCATTTGGAGAGCAGCACGACATTGCTCATAGGTTTGTTCAAGCATAAGTAGGCGTTGTTCTAATGGTGAGGTATCAAGTAGAATTTCGACGACAAGGTGGAGCGATGAAATCTGACATTCAATGGGAAGAACCTATTCCACACTATGGACTAAGTGAAATGGGGTAAAACCAATGGCAGTTTTAGTCGATTCCTGGTAGGCCTAAAGGGTGGAAAAGATAAATTGGATCCATCTAGATTTTTGTTTGTCCACCATTCGTTGGAGCATGGTTTTGAGGATCTTATTGACAGCCTCAACTCGGCCATTGCCCTGAGGGTAATAAGCATAGGAACACTGGTGTTCAAACTACAACATGGGTGAGAGCTTTGTCCAAATAGTGCTTTAAAAATGAGAATCATGGTATGATACTATATATTGGGGGACATCAAAATGAGTGATGACATGGTTAAAAAATAAATGTGTCACAGCATCAGCCTTATAGTTGAACGTAGGCATGGCCTCGACCCATTTGGTGAAGTAATCAAAGGCCACAATGATATGTATTTATGGTCGTCGGTCGAAGAAGGGTTATAGGTCATGAATTCAATCGCCCATTTTCAGAAGGGACCGATTGTGACAATAGGATGTAGTGGTGCGGGAGGTGTCCTTTCTTTTGGAGCAAAGAGTTGGAAATTGCATCAGTGTTTAACTACATGGATGAAATCGGCAAATATGGTGGTCCAGAAATAACCAACGTGGAGGATCTTCTGGGCGGTGGCCAAACCAGAGAGGTGGCCACCATAGGCTCCACTACGATAGTCATTCGAGACTTGTTCGACTTCATCGTGGGTGAGGCAACGACGCAGTATGGTGTTAACACTGTGGCAGTACAAGATATCACCAATAAGGAGATATCGAAGAGCTTGGTGTCGGATGCGACGATGATCTTCGTAGCTTAAATGGGGCCCAAATTTCTGTGTGCAAAAGTATAGGAGAAATCCTCCATACCATGGGTCTTCTGTAGAGAAGAAAAATAAGAATTCGTCAGGAAGATTGATTGTGATAGGTGGTGAGGTAGACGACGAAGGGAAGTCTGCCATTAAGGAAGCTAACACCAAAGCTTTGGTGCTTTTTGGGGAAACAAATTCCAGATCGTACTCTTGTAGAATGACAATCCACTTGGAAACATGACCTTAGACAAAGAGGCAGCTCAAGAGATAGCATATGGGGTTCGAATCGTCCACGATTTGAGTTTGGCTCAAGAGAATATAGTGGCGTAGCTTATGTACTGAAAAAGACGATGACAAGGGCCATATTCTCTTTGTGGTAGTAACATAAAGGTGGTCCAGAAAGTGTCTGACTTACATAATAAATCACGTGCTCTTGACGAGCATCATCTTCTTGAACCAAGACTCCAGCGATAGCTTTTTCAGATGCTGACACATAGAGGATAAACTCCTTGGTGAAATTGGGAGGAGACAACAATGGAGTGGAATTCAGAGCTTGTTGCAATGCGTCAAAAGCGCCTTGTGCATTCTCATCCCATACAAAAGGAATGTTAGTATGGAGCAAGCATAAGAACCCATGGACTTTCGTCGCATAGTCTGGAATAAATTGGCGAAGGAAATTGGCCTTGCCTTGGAGGCTCTGAAATTGGCACAGAGTATGTGGTGGGGGGAGATTCAATATGGATTGGACCTTCATAGGATCCACCACAATCCCATTATGGGATACGATGAACCCTAGTAAGGGACCAGCTAGGACACAAAACACACACTTGAGGGGGTTCAAGCGGAGGTTATATTTGCGACATCACAGGAAGACTTGTCGTAAGTCATCCAAATGTTGAGGATGCTTTCGAGATCGAGTCGTGAGGTCATTTAAATAGACCAAGATAATGTGAATGAGGTCGTGGAAGAAAAAGGTCATGGCCCACTGAAAAGTGGCTCCAACATTTTTAAGGCCAAACAGCATAACACGATTTGCAAACGTGCCCCGGGGGGTAGTGAAAACGGTTTTGTATTGATCCTCTTTGCGGATATGAATTTGGCTATAACTGGGAAAACCACCCATGAAGGAAAATACTTCATGACCGGCGTAAGCATCAATGATATGATCAATGAACGGAGTGGTGAAGTTGTCTTTGGGACATGCCAAATTCAAGTCACGGAAGTCAGTACAAATGTGAATGGTACCTCATTTTTTGTTGACGTGAACATGATTGTAAACCCAAGTGGTATACGCGATGGGGTATATGAAACTTGCTTTATTCAGTTTCTTGATCTCGGCTTTGAAGGCGAGAGCCACTAGTACAAAATGAGGAATTAACTACAACATGACTAAAAATTCTAGTCACCACAATTTTTTCAAGTGATTTACTACTAAATATGAGCAATTTTGATTAAACCAACTATAAACGACTAAAATTAATGACTAATTTAGTCACCAGTTAACAAATATGACTAGATAATAAGTGACAGAGTTAAAAATGACTAACATAAACGACTAATTTAGTCACGACATAAAAAACGACTAACTAGAAGAATATGAATTAGTCATTTATGTTAGTCATTTTTAATTGTGTCATGAAAAATTGCAATTGTAACAATGAAGTGTTACAATTTAGTAAATTTTGTAAATTGTCTACCTTCTATTAGTAATATTCGTTCCATGCACCTTGATCTTCAAAGATCCAGCAAAGCAATTGAATGAATTTTCTCTTGACCATGTTTATCCCTGCTGCACCATTGCAGCAAACCGTTAAGTGTGTGCCAAAGAAAAATTAGGTTCCTACAATTACGAATTAAGTACTAGAACCAGTACCACATCGATACCCAGAAGCATCATAGCTAGTTGTTGATCCTTCAATGTAAGAGTCCCAAGACTCAAGATTTAAGGCATTCCTGAATAGAAGTGCTAGCCCAAATTGGTTTAAATTTGGATGTGCTAGCTCATATTGGTTTAAATTTCAAGATTATCTCAAGTTATTTCCAAAAGTGATTAGATTAATTACACTCAATAATAAAATGAAAATTTGATTCTACTTTAATACCACATAAACTACATCTTTTCGCCCTTCCCAACATTTGCCCCAGAAAAAAACCACATTCTATTAAATATTGGATTTGATTTTTTCAATCAATATACATCACTAAATGAGATTTAATATAAAATCTACATTTAAATATTAAAAATCAGTATATATTTTATAAAATCCATATATATATATATAACCAAATTAAAAATTGAATGAGAAAATTAAATATTAAAAGAAGTTATGAAATATGTAAATGTTTATTTAAGAGTTGAGATCATTAAGTGATTTTTTTCACTTTTATGTTATTATACCTACCACAGTAGGTATATTGTAATCGTTTGATTTTTACTTTGGTTGACTTTGGTGTTTTTTGATGCAGGTTTAAAAAATTAAAATCTGTTTTGTAAAGTTTAGCTTTGGAGTTTGCCAAAAAATATTTTAAATTTTAATAAAAATATTTGCCTTTGCTATTTTGTCAGCTTCTAATTGGCCAATCAAGGATGAGGTCAGCCTTGGAGTTTGGTATCTGGTTTTCACTTGACACATGGCTACTATGACATCAGCATTTATTATATTTTATTATTATGTTATTTATAATTCAAAGATTGAATTTGATCCACGTGCCCACCTTCCAGCGAATCGTTCCGTCCATTTTCAGGCTACAGCTACGGAACTGACGGCATCGTCGTGAGCCACGATCTTTGAAGACGTAGCCAAGGTTCGAACCCCTGCAACAATGGCGTTGGCGGGGGCTACAGCAAAGGAGGAAAGCCTGGGAACTCAGCCGTGTAAAGATCTTGTAAAAGCGTCGCGCAAGGCCGTATCCCGTATTGAATCGGAATTGGCATGGAAGATCAAAGCAATCGCGGACCTCCCCAACCCCCCAACCTGGATATCTCCCTCTGCAACGCTGCCAAGGTAGACTCAGCTCAGAGTCAATTCTTCCTTTTCTGAATTATGTTTTTACTTATTTGCAGTATAAACAATTTGCTTCGATTCTTTAACGCAGGCTGCAATGGAGGCCGAGGTGATGAAACTTGCAGAAGAAGAAAAGGCTCAGCACAAATCTATTATACAGCTTGAGGAGCTCTATCAAATGTACGACAACATTGTTAAGAAGTCTGATAATCCAGCGATCTCAAGATCCATAGCTGATATTCAGGGAAATATGAAGCTAGACCTTCAGCAGCTTCTCCAAGAACTTAACAGGCTTATACTTTTTAACTTGCCAGACTCTGCACATAAGCTGTCGACAATCGCTAAACTTGACCTTTCTAATAACAATATGAAGGTACAAACAGCAATAT
>LPNX010256029.1:286082-352866 GCA_001517045.1 Pseudotsuga menziesii
CTCATATCGCTACCACAATCCATGGGAAGACTGCAGAAGCTTAAAATCCTCAATATTTCTAGAAACCTCTTTGCCGAATTGCCAGAAAGCGTTCAAAATTGCCGGTAAAATTCGAATCCGAATCCTAATTTTTTTTCTAGAGCGTGTCGTTTTCTGCAATCTGAGGGAATATTCTATGATTCTACGGCTAATATACTAGAAATTAAATATTTCAGTTCACTGGAAGAGTTGATTTCCGATTTCAACAAGCTACAGCGGCTGCCTGAAACACTGGGAATTAAAATGTTTAATCTGCAGAAGCTCTCTGTTCATTCCAACAATCTTTCTTATCTCCCTTCCTCCATTTCATGCATGATGTCTCTGCGTGTGTTCGATGTCCATATGAACAAGCTCTGATATCTGCCTGAAGACATCGACAACCTGGTAAGCCTGCAAATTCTTAATGTAAGCTGCAATTTTGGCAACTTGAACGCCTTGCCGGATTCGATCTGTGCGCTGTGTGCGCTCGTTGAATTAGACGTGAGTTTTAACCAGATTAAAACCCTTCCCAACTTCATTGGAGGGCTGGTGAAATTGAAACGGCTAAATCTGGAGGGAAACCCGCTAATACGACCACCGCCAGAGATAGTTAGAGATGGTCTGGAAGCAATTAAAAAGTACATGAGCAATCGCGCCAACAAATAAATTATTTTTAAAATAAAACTTAAATTATGTTTCTTAAATATTTTATACTTAAAGACTTAATTCAACATAGATTGCTTCTTATTATTATATTTACATATATGTATACTATTGGAATAAAGTTATTTAAACAAAGATAAGTTTCCAGCGTAGAGATTAATTAAAATAATGATTTTTTATATGCAATTTATTATATACATCTCAAAATACTTTGTGATTGTATTATTACAAAAAAAAAAATTAAGTATAACACTTTTTGATTGCATTATTAAAAATTTAAATAATTTTTAGTAAAATACTTTGTGATTGTATTATTAAAAATTTAAATAATTTTTAATAAAATTTTATTCACATTATAAATGTAAATAAATGCTTAAATAATTTAATGAATTAGTTTTAGTTGTTTGTTGTTGTATAGATGTAGGATTAGTATATTTATAATAATTGAAAAAATTTTTAATGAAAATTTTAAATTTTAAATGCAATCAATATAATGGCAAATTATAAGATTAATGGGGTTTTGATATTGGTCATATTAATTTTAAAATTAATGATTAGTGCCATGCCTGCCGCAATCAGAGAGAGTCACACAACCCTTATAACCTATTATG
The DNA here is from genome assembly GCA_001517045.1 of Pseudotsuga menziesii. Classification (NCBI taxonomy): domain Eukaryota; kingdom Viridiplantae; phylum Streptophyta; class Pinopsida; order Pinales; family Pinaceae; genus Pseudotsuga; species Pseudotsuga menziesii. The sequence goes on from LPNX010256029.1 coordinate 287,375, forward strand.
AATTATTGAACTATTATGATTTATGAACCATTTAAAATGGTATAGTAACTTAGACATGCTTAATATGTTTTTAAAGTAAACCAAATAATTTATTTACTTTCTCTTAACAATTGATTATTATTATCCATAAAACAAATATTATCATATTTGATTAACTGTCCACTAGTATCTAGCTATTATGTATTATTATTATTATTATTATTATTATTATTGTAATTTCTTAATGACAGGTGCTTTTGGAGGCGGTAGCTGTTAGAAACATACATGAAGCACACAAAAATACTCTATTTATCAGACATTACAAGGATAATTGTCCTGGAATGGATGCTTTGCTTCTATGGTCTTCGAATTTCTGATCTCATGTATTTTTTTTATAAATATATGATAAGATTCTTAAGCTATCAATGATAGATAAGAACATAGTTACTGTGAATTTTGTGAATAGCCATACCAACTACTTTGTAATATAATGGAAATGCTGATAAAATCAACGTGAATTAAAACTATCTGATTTGTGAAAAAATAAAAAATAAAATATTGTTTTAAATCATTTGATCAACACACTTTTATTTCATTATTTTAAGCATTAATTCATTATTATTTATAATAAATCATTTTCAAATATCATCATTTTTGTTAATCCTAGCTCTATTTTATCATCCTTTCCTAGCCCTATTTGTTGTTTTCAATTTTTATTTTATTGTTAACCATTAGTTTCTCTTATGAATCTGTTCCATGTAAATTGTAATGACTAATCTTCTAGTTCCTTATATTTTTAGCCTAATCCTTTTCTATCTTAAAGTATATTCATTTTGATTCCATGAAAATGGGTAGAATGTAGTTGTAAGAGCTTTGCCAATAAGTGTTGCAAAATATACCTTTTTCTATAGAAATAAGAATGCATACCACAAAGAAGGTTTCAATTCCATATGACAGTTGGAAGTGCTCATTTGGAGTTCATAGTGCGAAATGAGATGATCCATTATACAAGAAAGAGGATTACATATGCTTCATTTTAGCAATCATGGGTCGACATTACTTATTTTATTTAAAAATAACTAACCTATGAACAACGGTATATCTTGTTGTTCATTTATCACTTCAAGATTTGGTTTGGAATTTGTTGGAGATTGTTGAGATATTCTCTCAATCTCTCTCCCTAATTTTAGAATAAGTTGGATGTCAAATTACCATGAATGATGTCCAATGCTAATTTACTTTACATTGTTTCTTACATAAGTGGCAGGTACTAAGCAACTGTGTTGCTTATTCCACTTGTTTTATGTTAATATGGGATTTTGTTGATGTTATTATAATTTTTTTGTATGTAACTTTATTTTTTAATTAAATTTTTATCAGATTTTAAATTAAATTTAATATTAAAATTCTTCAAACAGAAATTTAACCATAACAATGAGATACAATGTATATATATACTTTTAAACTTTGAAGCATAAATCTAGACATTAAGCTATATTGTAAAAATATATATACTTAAAAAATTTTAAATTGTGGTCTCTTATATTTTTAACTACTGAATCAACTACAAACGAAGTATCCTTAATATTAATCTAAGTATCCTTAATCTTAATCTTAAACCTTCAAAACTCATTAATTTAAAAAATATTAATCAAAATGTATATAAAAGTAGTAGAACTAGCTAGCTAAATATCGTTAATCTTAAACCGTGCAAACCCATTAATTTGAAAAATATTAATCAAAATGTATATAAGATATAATATTAATCTAAAATCTAACAGTGGAAAAAAGAGGATATAGTTAAACTGTATGCCACTAAAACATTAAAACTAAAAAAATTTACTTAAAACTACTTAAACGGTATGCCGCTAAAACATTAAAATTAAAAAAATCTACTTAAATCAGTATGACGCTATGGTTTAATATATTTTAAAATAATTAAAAAAACATTAAAATTTAAAATAAAATAAAAATATATATACTTAAGACCAAAATAGAAAAAAGAAAGTTGAATTTGTCTCTATTAACTCACTTCCATCTATAAAGGAACAAAAATGGTTGGACGATATCTCAGTGTCCTTACTTTTTAGGTGGAATCATTATTATCCTTAACCATGCATATGGGTTAAAGGATAAGTGCTTCTTCGACAATGAATTCATCCAATGGGAATAATGAAAAACTAGAATTCGTTGATTTAGCGGCACCTATGTTGTAGCAGCAAAAATAGCATATTTCATATTTGAAAATGGGTGCGGTGGCCAAGTAATCGAAGGGATGGATCTGGTGGTTGCTCTCACTAGACATAACAACATTTGTTGTAATAGCAGGAGTGTTGACAATACTACATTCTAAAAAGCATTCACACCATCAGGTCTCGCCTGTTCCAGGACCTCCTGGAGCCATTTCTCAGAAATATGCCCAAGCCTTGAAGGTTGCATTGACCTTATTTCATATTCAGAAGGGTATGTCTATCTGTATATACCCTCTTCTTTCAGATCCTATCACAGTAGTCCAGGCTATCTGCGGTCAAGGCATTCATGTGGTTACAATGTCTTCAATTGGGTCAGTGTGTCTTGTATATCTGTTGGTTAGGGTCAATGTATATTTGCAATGTGTGTAAAGTGTAGATCTGTAAGCAAAGAATATGATGGAAATAATACTACTATATGGGGGATTGACAATTATTTTTGTTTCAACTTTTGGGTCATATTGGTTTTGATTTTAGGGTCAATGTATATTTGCAATGTGTGTAAAGTGTAGATCTGTAAGCAAAGAACATGATGGAAATAATACTACTATATGGGGGATTGACAATTATTTTTGTTTCAACTTTTGGGTCATATTGGTTTTGATTTTATGTTTGGTGGATTTTTTCAATAGCTGGGAAGCTTCCTAATGATAATCCCATATCATGAAAGGGAACGTTGCTACGTCAGATGGTAATGATGTGGGTGCAGACCTATCTGGAGGAATGTATGATGCAGGGGATCACATCAAGTTTGGGCTACCCATGGCTTTTACTACAACTCTTTTGTCTTGGAGTGTGTTGGAGTATGGGGATCAGATGGATGCTGCTCATCAACTAGGGGCAGCCCAGTCTGCCATCAGATGGATCACTGATTATTTGATCAATGCACATCCTTCAAGCAATGTATTGTATATCCAGGTATGCCATGCCATCTTGTATCTCTTAAGCTTTTACTTTTACCCATCTATTTTTTATGTGTCAAATTATCCATCTAAAGTCATGACTAGCTCCAGGTTTACACATTTTTGCTACTTGGTTTGTCATACATTGTATAGTATTTAGCAGCAACATGTGTCGATTCATTTACTAATTGTGCAATGTATCTCCATGTGTTGCAGCCTGCACCTGAAAATTATAACCAATATCAGTTAAACAAGTTATAATTTATCTCCATGCATTGAAGATCAACAAGTGAAATGAACCCCTCTAACTGTTTAAGTCGAAGTAAATCCCAACTCTTAAATCCCATTGCTTGATAGTTTAGATAGTGACAGGTTTAGTCACAAGGTTATCGGTTACCCCAAGGTTAGCACACTAAATGTGTAGCAATCTCCAATTCTTAAACTCTTCATCTTTGTTGATTGGTTTGCATCTGGGATGATTGGCAAAGTAATCAAATTTGCATCTCGGGTGACTGGTGAAGTAAGCCAATTTGATTGTTAATTCTAATAGATCTGCTACTCTGAAATACCACTACCTTACATTTTAGCTTGTTTTGGTCCTAGCAACCTGGTTTTTTACCCAGTCTTAGCCAAAAGGCTGGGGTTCGCCAAAAAGTTGGGGTTCATCCAAAGTTTGTGAGGACAATTTTTTTCCAAATGACTGGTAGTTTGAACAATATATTGGTAGGGAAGCACAATAAGTTCCCCATTCTTTGTGAAAATAAAATCAATTCTCAAAGAGAAGGAAACAATAAACAATTATACCAATTCCCATGAATAGCAAAATAGTAAATATATGAAAACTAGTATTACCTGTCATTAAGAATTGCAAGACCAAATCCTGCCAAAATAGCAGCCAAGAGAGCAAGGGGATTCGTCAAAAAGGCCAATCCTACAGCCAATAAACATAGCCATTAACTAGTATTCTGAAGTTAGTCCAACCTACAACAAGAATAATGAAACCAAAATAGAAAATTCAATGGTGTTCCAGACTTACCAAGAACAAATGTTATTATAATGAAGTAGTTGGTATGGTAACTACATCAAATAAATCATCACATTAGTTTCTAATTCACTAAATTTTCCTTGGCAACATAGAAAATATTATGTAATATGGCATCTCATGATGTACAAATCAAAGTTGACAATTTCTAAACACCATTCAAAATGAAGAGTAATGCAAGAAAAAGCTTGTGATTCTTCATAGATTTGTGGTGCCTACTAAGAATTCATATCATACTAGTTGTCTTATATACATGAGATTCTAGGTAATGTTACTACTAAATAAAATAAGATAAGCTTTAGTCATCTCAAATCTAGTTGTATGTATGTCTATGTGTTTTCCTGAAGTAAAAGACAGGAAATTGATAGCTAGGCAAAGAATGTTGAATCCTCCCTACCCATTCATCAACATCGTATTGATATGAATCGTCTAAAAACATAATCCTCCCTACCCATTCATCAACATCGTATTGATATGAATCATCTAAAAGCAGTATTTCTAACTTCTATAAATCTGTAAAATTTGATTGATATCCGAAGTGCTGGAAGACCAACTTATATCTTGTGGGCATTTATACTGGACCTATCATGGATTAGTTGTATGATTCATCATAGTAGGCAAACTGAGTGTGTACAGTTAAGTTTTAGCATTTATGATAAGATACGATAATTTTATTAATGTCCTACAAATGACCATAAAACTAAGCCAATGGGACAAAAAAGGACATCCAGAAACTAAATATCATTTACTACCTAGTGGATCCATGCAAGCTGCCATTTATCATTGTGTTAATTAAGACAATCAGGTTCACATTGTGATCATCACAACATTTAATCTGGTTAAGCTTAGACCTTTATGGGCAGCTCCACCAACAAGATAAGTTGTTTAAAGGTGATCAATCTTGAAGCATGAATGCTTTACCTTCATGGTATTGTCTATTATTGGAACTTGGAACAGCTAATGCTAGAGTTGGTTCATTTCTTGTTATACCCGTTTTACGTTTTTCCAAACCTGTTGATTTAATTTCTCATGGCTTAAACAATTTCATTTGTAGTTCATTTTCATTAAATTGTTTTAATGATATGCTCCATACTGAGTAGTTTACACATATTGGATGTAATTTGTAATATGCATATACAATGCAAACCCAGTGAATAATATAGTTGGGTCTTAAGTCTGTAATCCTTCGCTTTCATAGGATAATTCACTGCTTGAGAAAATTTAAAACAGGCAAGATTGGTTTGGCGTAGAGAATTTAAATGATAGGTCTGTTTGGATGGAATTGACAAGCTACAAAGGAAGATATGCTATAGAGCTACAAACATTTACTACACAATTTCTCTCACAAGTAGACAATTCCCCTACATATGATAAAAATGGAGTACTACAGCAAAAGATTCTCATGTTGAAGATATGACTAAAATGGCACATATTCATTTACATCAGATACAAACAGCACTGTTTTATTTCCTAGGGTATTCTGCATGTGTCGGGTAGCTGAAGCTTGAGCATTTGAAATGAACTCATTTCAGTGAGAGCTAGCACATCTAAACATATGATGGTTTGTTCATCTGCAATTATTGTGTAATGATCTTCAAACACTCAATTTGGTGGGTATCTCACTGCTAATGTTGGGAGCATTCTTTTCCTATAATAATACTGCTCTCATGCTCCTTATGCTCTTCAGATCATGGTGGCTTTTCTCTTTGTCCCATCGTCAGCATCTAGCAGTTTTGCCCCCAATTGCCATTGTTTTAAAGAGTTGAGAAAATGTAAGAAAGCAATTCATACTTCCATGAGTTTTGGAGAAGTCGAGTTTAAGAGAGAGAACCATTGGCATGCTTTCCAAGGCGGTTCGAGCAGCAGGTGAAAAAGAGATTCTGACACGCATTTCAAGGACCGTACAGAAGTAGGTAGAGGAGTGATTCTGAGCATAAAATTCAGACCATATAGCAAGAATTCAGTGTAGTGAGTTTCTGTAGCAAACTAGGCACAAATTTCGAGGTGAGGCACAAAATTTGAGGCATACTTTTGTTGAGTTAACATGTACAAAAAACTAGACCGTACAGCAGCACACAGTTCAAGGAAGTGACTACACTTTCCAGACATTCAGTACTATGAGTTTTCAGCATGCTTTTCGAGAAGGATTTGCATCGATTTCGAGGCAATCTTGCACGGTTTGAGGGCTGAAGAATTGGTTTGCTAGTTGAGATAAGTAGTGTTTGTGTTCATAATTATACTACAGTGAAATTTCATTCTGAAGAAAATAAAACTATTCTCTCATAGGTTTTCCCCATTTTGGGTTTTTTTCTAGGGCTATTTGGCCTAAAATACTGAGTCCAAAATTTTTATGTGTGACTATGTTTTTATTTATACTCATTTAGGTTGTAAAGTCTTCCATAGTGTTTTAAGCTACAGAAATGTTTGAGTGAAAACTTCATTTGCAGCAGTCATTAAATGAATAGGGTTGGGCATTAAACTCATGTTCTAAAACTAAACTTGAAATCGGGCTGGGAAAGCAGTGAAAATTTTATTGTTATGGGAATAGTATGGATGGTTGTAGCTTATCATAGCAGATTTTGCACCTTGGGGTTTTAAGTGCTAGACATGACAGATTCCAAATTGTCTTCTTGATAATAATGCATCTTCTCTTCCCTGAAGTTGTTGCTTGTATTAAGGGTGATGGGAGAGATACTGCATTTGTGCATTGAGTTCATTAATATGATACACAGATAATATGCTATTGTATATATGTGTTTGGGATCCAATTTACCTCCTCATTTTGTATCATCACTCGTATAGTGCACTGGTTGGTGTTTGAATTTTGCAAATGGATTACATTTGTCTTCCATTCGATTTAGTTCATGGATGGAGGTGTTCTGTATGATATTCCAACCATACTAAAGTCAAATAGTGTGCTGGAAATCGTCATTTTGTAACAAAATATGTGATGTCATTTAGCACATGAAGATAGTAATTTTCTTTTGAATATTAATACCCATTCCTACATGCATGTATGACAATCATACAAATATGCATGTTGAGTTTGAAATGATCTTTTAAACTGAGTTTGAAGTGAAATTTGATGTTGTAAAAACTTTATTGATTCTGGAAATGGTTGGCAAGATGGCTGCAAATGACATAAGCTAGGTTGAAATTGCTTATCCATAGATGCCCAGATCTTATATTGCTTATCCCTACCTTACCATACCTTTTGCAATCCCAATTGCTCATGAGATTCCTTCGCTACTTGATTTTTGCATGCATACTATACTTGAAGGAAGACTTATGTCATGCTAATTATTTCATTCAGTTTTTGTTTCAACTTTTGGGTCATATTGGTTTTGATTTTATGTTTGGTGGATTTTTTCAATAGCTAGGAAGATTTCTAATGATAATCCCATACCATGAGAGGGAACGTTGCTATGTCAGATGGTAATGATGTGGGTGCAGACCTGTCTAGAGGAATGTATGATGCAGGGGATCACATCAAGTTTGGGCTACCCATGGATTTTATTGCAACTCTTTTGTCTTGGAGTGTGTTGGAGTGTGGGGATCAAATGGATGTTGCTCATCAGCTAGGGGCAACCCAGTCTGCCATCAGATGGATCACAGATTATTTGATCAATGCACATCCTTCAAGCAATGTATTGTATATCCAAGTATGCCATACCATCTTGTATCTCTTAAGCTTTTACTTTTACCCATATGTTTTTTTGTGTGTCAAATTCTCCATCTGAAGTCATAACTAGCTCCAGGTTTACATATTTTTGCTACTTGGTTTTTCATACATTGTACAGTATTTACCAGCAACATGTGTTGATGCATTTACTAATTGTGCAATGTATCTCCATGTGTTGCAGCCTGCAGCTGAAAATTATAACCAATATCAGTTAAACAACTTATAATTTATTGCCATGCATTGAAGATTGACAAGTGAAATGAACCCCTTTAACTGCTTAAGTCCAAGTAAATCCCAACTCTTAAATCCCATTTCTTGACAATTTAGATAGTGACAGGCTTAGTCACAAGGTTACTGGTTACCCCAAGGTTAGCACACTAAATGTGTAGCAATCTCCAATTCTTAAATTATTCATCTTTGTTTATTGGTTTGCATCTAGGATGATTGGCGAAGTAATCGAATTTGCATCTCGGATGACTAGTGAAGTAAGCCAATTTGATTGTTAATTCTAATAGATCTACTCCTCTAAAATACCACTACCTTACATTTTAGCTTGTTTTGGTCCTAGAAACATGGTTGTTTACCCAGTCTTAGCCAAAAGGCTGGGGTTTGCCAAAAAGTTGGGGTTCATCCAAAGTTTGTGAGGACAATTTTTTTCCAAATGACTGCTAATTCGAACAATATAGTGGTCATTTTGTGGAAAAAGGGTTCATGACTTGAAATGAAAGGTGATCCCAAATAGAAGGTTCTAGGTATATTGGTCTCTATTTCAAACTTCTCATCCCTTTCATGCTCTTGAAAATGAATTTGATCTTTGCATATAGATTTTTCACACAAACACCTTCCAAACTTGAGTGCAAGATGAGTATGGGAATGAGCTTGTAAACGTCTTGTTGAAATTATCCTCTATTGTAAATCACTGTATTTGCACTATTTTCTGCTGTTAAAAAGTTTCATTCTTTCAATATGGAGGGTTGTTTTGGAAAAATATGGCAGTTTCTTTAGGATACTAATATAGTTTTTGTTAACCAAACATGTACTCAAATATGGTGATTTGTGTTGTACAGCTAAAAAATTGTTGTGGGTTGGCTATTGCATCTGCATAATCCCATCAGGTGGTTTATTGCAAGTTTAGTCATAGGAAAACACCCTGCCCTCCTCTTATTGTTGGATGTGTTCTAGAGGTTTGTCAATGCTACTTCACAAAAGTTTATATTGTAAACCTGTTAGAATGCTAACTGAAATAATTATGGAAGCAATATTAAAATACCAAAGTTCAAACAAATAGGGAAGGAGGAAGTTGGGTTGGTGTTGAAGTGACCTTGATAAAATAGATTCCTTCATTTATAGTTACTCAAGCCAAAGTAGAAAGAAATTGACTATAAATGCTAGTTTATTATCATTGATTAGAGCTCTTCTGTTTATTTTGGTTATGAGATTTCTCGATTCATTGATGTTATTTGTCTCCATTAGTTATTGAAGTCACAAGTGTGATGTTGTTATTATTTAACTCATATTTACTACACGTATATTCGTGTCATTCATTCAATGGTGAATATCCAACTCTTAAATTCTGCACCTGAAGTTTTAATAAACTTTTATCATATTTTAAAATGACAAAAATGTTGGGATTTAGGACACTTCCCTTCACCTATAATCTATAAATAGACAACAACTTGTTGTGCTAGTTTCACACATAGATTTATTTAATAATTTAATTTGTCATATATTGCCACTTATCAAAAATTTGTATTTTGTATTCCAATGTTATGTAGTCATGTATATTGCTCTATTATGTACTCCAACTTGTTATATTTGTGTATATATTTATTTGTTTCAGGTGGGAAATGCAAGCATTGATCATAAGTCTTGGGAAAGGCCAGAAAATATGATGGAGAAAAGGCCAACTCTCCAAGTGGATGATTCAAGTTCCGGGTCAGATGTAGCAGTAGAGATAGCAGTAGCAATGGCATCTGCTTCATCAGTGTTCCGCAAGACCGATTTTGCATACTCATATATTGATCAGTCATGCACAAAAATTGTTTCAGTTTGTTGATTCTCACAAGGGCTTATATAGCAGTAGCATACCTTGAGTTCAAATATTCTATAATTCTACTGGATATAAAGATGATCTTCTGTGGGCAGCATCTTGGCTTTATCATGCAACCCACAATGAGTCATACTTGAACTACGTTTCTGTAGGGAATGGCCAAGATTTTTCCCAATGGGGAGCTGCTCCAACTTGGTTCAACTAGGACAACAAACATGCTGGAGTGCAGGTAAGCCTTATTAACTTTTCATAAATGCATTCATTGTGCTTTAATGTAGATTAAGGTCAGTTACTGTATATTGATCATAGAAACATGAAATTAGTTTTCTATTACTGATTTTGTGTCATTCAAACGAAAGGCCTCCCAGTCAAGCTAATCCCTGGAAGCCTCTACACTGATCCAATGTGATGTGTACTGAAGAGAACTTGAGGATTGAAATATTTGATATATCGTAAAAGGCGAGCTAAATTCATTTTATTTCAATGAAATCTAATATATTTATTATATCATATATTCTACGCACACTTAATATGAAATCGAAGGGATGGATCTAGTGGTTTCTCTCATTGGGCATAGCAGCATTTGTTGTAACAGCAGTTGTGTTGACAATACTACATTCTAAGAAGCATTCACACCATCAGGTCTTGCCTATTCCAGGACCTCCTGAAGCCATTTCTCAGAAATATGCCCAAGCCTTGAAGGTTGCATTGACCTTCTTTCCTATTCAGAAGGGTATGTCTGTCTGTATATAATTATCTTATCAAAATTGGGCTATGGCAGGAAGTGTTAGATTTTTATCATTCAAGCTAGCATTATGATCTTAGGATCTTTAACTGAGAGAATAACATGCACAACAATAAAACACAAGATACAAGAGACACAAAGAATTTTCCTCAGGGAAACCATAAAGGAGAAAACCCCACAACCTCCTCAGAGATAGAATGAGCACCAATGGCAGCAGTAAAACCCGAAAACATAAAGATGATCTCCACAGCTTCTATCTCTCTCTCTCTCACTTGAGAGAAATTCTCCTCTCTCACTCATGCACCCCAATGAGTGAGTGTGTGTGTGATAAATAGAGATCCTCACTCTCTATTTATATTCTTTCATTCACTTGAAACCCACTCCAACATGTCGGCCTCACTTAACAATTACTTACTAGAGCCGACATCTCTAGGAGTGTCTAATAACCCTAGTGCCCCACAACTTTTGGGGACTTTGCCTCCTCCAACCAACAAGGAGGGTTACCCTTAACACAATGGTGGGGAATATTTCCCCTACTTACAATGACTCACCTAGGGTCGACTTCTCTAGGATAGTCTAATAACCCTAGTGCCCCACAACTGCGGGGACTTTAACCCTTGACCAATAGGAGGGTTACCCACAATGACTTGACATGACTTGTTTATATTATAGAAACTTCCCGAAATAAACATCGGGGTATGACATGACTCAATTACATCACAGACACATCTTGGAATAAACATCGGGGTACAATACATAAGATATACAGATGAATACATTCCGAAGTTATAATTACATCAACAGGAAGGACTCGTGATTGGGATTTTTCTGAAACGAAATTATCGATGAAGTATTGTATATGTGTAAGGATGATAGACCATTTTGTTAAAGCATCTGTAATTCTACTTTAGGTATGGACGAAAGATTCAAATAGGGATCCAGCCTCTAAGTAGCAACTAGGAGATTTTGTGGTAAATTTGGCCACGAATATGGTATTATACTTTGGCTATAGTAGTAAATTTCACGTATATGAAATGTAACCATGTTGTGTGGCAATAGTGTGTTGTTACCTTTCCTACATGATGAATGTCCCATAATCCTTATTTCAACCACTATTAAACCTTACTTCTACTGCCCTATAGTGGTATGAAAATCAATGGAAAATCAGATAGAGAAAAGGATGAAGAAAAAGAAAACAAAGTGAAAAAGATACTTGATTGCATGGAAGTGTACATGCCTCTTTGTATACATTATAAATATTCAAAAACACCTAGCTTGTACATGTATTTTTGTTGTCCTTAGAGAGTTAAAGAAATGACCTGCCAAAGGTTGTAGCATTGTAGAAAGGGCTTCATGACTGAATACATGGCCTTCATAGCATGAATTGTTGAATCACCTAGATCTTGTAAGCTTACCTAAAATTCACAAACCAATTTAAGTCATACAACACAGAACCAAACAATGCTATCAACATGAATATAGTATTTTAATAGATACACACATTGTTCGGGCAAAGGAAATAAACCATATATTACTATCTTCCTATATCAGTTCAATTTTCACTCTTTTATTGTAACATGCACCACATGCAACCTACAAAATCAAGATCCATTCCAAATTTAATATGAGTTGGTTTCTACCCTGTGTAAACTATCTACATTACGTGTGTGTTTTGCATAAGGTATTCTAATGGTTTTTATGCCAAGTTCTTAAGAATTGGTAATGGCATCTTTGAGTGGTTGTTGTGAATAAGACCAAGGTTCAAATCATGGCAGGGTTGCTCCTCCCTTGCATCACACACACAAGCACGCATATACATGTCCATCAAGCTATTGTCTGGTGGCAACTTGGTGTGGTTGCTGTGAAGAAGACCCAGGTTCAAATCATGGCAGGCTTGCCCCTCCCTTCCATGGGATCTGTGGTTGTGGCTTGCAGTTGGGCCATCTCTTTTTGGGCACACGCCTTATAAGATGTCACCAAAATACGTGCCTTGTTGGGATTTGTGCTAGATCATTGATGTAGGTTGTGGGCATTTTATTTGTAATTTGTGCTAGCATAATACTGACGACTTGATATTAACTAATAAAAAATTCTAGAGGGTAGGGCCACAGTTTTGAGGGATTTCAGTCCATTGGGTTGTTTTCCTTCAAATAAATATTTGCTCCAAACAGTGGTTTAATATGATTGAACTATTGTCTTTCTTGGGCATCAAATGTGTTTTAATCGGTTGGTGTCATTAAGCATCCTCTTCTTCTATGTTTTTTTCTTAGAATCAGACAGAGCTCAAGTGTTGTAGGGGAAAGGGATCCCTAACTGGCTAGTTGGACTGGTTCTGATTTGAACTAGGTTTGGGCAGACACTGGACCTAAACTGCTTTGGACTGGTTTATAGGGGAAGGACTGGTCAGACTTGGTCCAAACCAGCTGGTTCTGATAACACTTGTAAAGGACCACACATGAATGCAAAATGAACACAAATGTCTTCTATGTGGGAAACAAGGGATTTGATATATCAATTCATGTGTTTTTTTATCTGTCCCATCTCCCAGATATGACCTACTCTGACTTTGTTTGATGCATCAAATTCAGCACAGTGAGCAGAATTTTCCAATTGTTTCCCTATCACATATTACAGTTATATAGAGCTTAATAGTTCTTATGTACTTGTTTTGAATACTGTATACAACATGTTACTTATGTTACTTGAGGTTGGTTTTTTATACTACATTTTGATTATTGGTGGATGCAGATGTTGAAAAAACTCAGTAAACAGCTTAATGGGGAAGATTGGACGTGGAACAACTTGAAGACCTTCTGCTGGGCAATTGGTTCTATTTCAAGTTCTATGAAGAAGAAACAAGCCTAAGAGATATGATAGAAATGTTCAAAATACTTTGAAGGCCATCAAGAAGATTGAGGAAGTTCGTGTTAGCAGGCAGGATAAATTATGGGAGAGCATGTTTGTCTCATTCTCTTCAACTTTCCTTGTAAAAGTGTCTGGGATAATAACTGAAAATTAACTAGTTGGTTATCTTCTAGATAACCATATTTTATGTTAACTTCTATTCTCCCATTAAATGAAGGACTCAATATCATGATGACATTACAAGGATAGTGTATATCTTGTCATGAAGGACTCAATATCATGATGACATTACAAGGATAGTGTATATCTTGTCATTGGTGAAGTTGGATCTAAAGTGAATTGGGGCCAAATGCCTAGAACAAGCCAAACGATTATGGAAGAACATATTTTTAAGCCGTCAGTTTCACTCTAAATCATGGCCATCGATTTTTTTTCATTTTTTCCCATATGTGGTTGCGGACATTTTTTCCCATATGTGATTGTGAATTCGCAACTTTGAAGCAAAGATGGTGGAGGACAATGCAAGGATTGTCCTATGTGAGGTAATGTAAAGGCATGCCAAAGATATTTTGTAGTGGACAATAATGGCTACAATGCAATCAAGTGATATAGCGTTCTTAATTGTATTCATTAAAGACCAAATATGTGTATATCCTACACAATGATCGTTATAATATTATTCTTCTATTGTTGTGACAATGCATAAAAGTTCTTTTCTATCAACAACGATTCTCTCTAATCCCAAGCTTCACAACCCAAAATTGAAATCATTTGGTGAATCAATTGACAATCAATTTTTGCATTAAGAGTTTGTGTTGCCATAAGGATTTATTATGCAACAATTGTAATAGTGCATTGTTTTAGGGTTTTCTATTTGCCATGATTATTTCTTTTAAAATTGAGTTTGTTGAAACTCTCACATATTTTCCAATGGTTTTCACTATATTGGGTGGTTGTAAAATGTGTCCTAAGATTGTAATCAAAAGGAATTTGGTGAGTATAGGAATTGCATTGCCTCTTCAAGAGGGGATGTTTAATTGGTGCGTTATTTGAGTGCTAATTGGTTATCTTGGATTGGTTATCATTCAAAAGATTTGTTTGCGTAGAATGTGATGAATTAACATACAAAAATAATGATTATCAAGTTAGTATAGATACATAATGGCTTACCTTGTAATAGTTCTTCAAGTCTTTCAAATGCATTTATTTAAAGCAAAAATGACTTGAAGTACTAGTACAGGGTAAGCCATTATGGATCTATAGTAACTTGATAATCATTACTTTCTATGCTTGAATAATGCAAAATTTGTTTGAATATCATCATTATCAAGCAATAACAAGTTCTTAAAGGGTGCTAGCTCAATGGTAGAGCACCTACCTGATTATAGGCAAGAGGTTGGTGGTTAGATTCCTCCATACCCTATCATAAATTTGTGACTACAAAAATGAATAAATTCATATATATATATATATATATGACTATTAGTAGCTAATTTCCCGTATCTAGTCGTATTTAGCTTAGTCATTAATATGTTATCATCTAGTACTTTATTTAGTTGTATATTTGGTCTGTTGCAATCAATGACTAAATCAATGACTAAATCCATGACTAAATATCTGACTAAATCATTGACTATCAATGACTTAATAATTGACTATCAATGACTAATAAGTCAAGCTATTAATGACTAAGTGAAATACGACTAGCTATAAGATAGTGGAAATTAGCTACTATTAGTCGCCGACTCAAAAATAGTCATTTATAGCCTGATTTTAGTCATTTTTTTAGTCATTAATTTCTCATTTTGTACTAGTGAGCCTTTGACGGGTGAATGGTTCGTTTCTTTTGGAGAACAGGGGAAACATCAGGCCATGTGTTGATATGATGTTCGACGATAAATGGATCAACCCCAGGCATCTCGGTATATGACCAAGCGAAAATATCATGAAATTCCTTAAAAGGTGTTTTGTGTGAAGTGACTTCTTCAGGGGAGCAAGATGCTCCGAGTGTAATATCTTAAACTATACCGGGTGTGGTTGATAAATTGACCTTGATGGTTGGTGAAATTTTATCCATATTACCCTCTTCAAAGGTGTTAGGTTCCCGAAATGAGTTTTTAAACCAGTCGACACTTCCACGGATTAATTCTTTCATATTAATTTGTCACAGTGGTCTAGGAACTAAAAACACAGTCTCACAAACAATATAGACAAATATGCATAAAATTGGCAAAATGGTGCTGCAATGGAAGTAGCAGCTTTGTATAATCAAATGAAATAATGATGATACAATACAATGATCATGCCAGATGCATGAATCCCAAGACAATTCGAATTCCCAAGGAGGTCATTCGAATTGAATGAGTGAGTCTAGCTTAACTGACTGTAAGCCATAGTGAACACCCAAGTTAACCACTGATCAAAACCCTAATTGACTCAACTGAGTCCTAACTAAAGTCGGAGTGCAATAAATGACTAAGTCTAACTGAAAGTAGCTCAGACACATGTCACTGCAAGCCAACCAACAAGTGGTAACACATCAATAACTCCAATGAACCCCGATGAGGTTAACTGAAGTCTAACTGACCATCAGAAGTGGTTGGAGGCGCCCCTGTTGACTCCAGTTCATTAAATATTAATTAAATAATTAATTTAATGAAAGGAGGCACCTTCACTACTCTGTTTAACTGATTGTAACCATCAGTTATCAATTAAGTGCATTTATGACACTCAGATCACCCCCGAAGTGCTCTAGTTAGCCTCCCCGAATGAAGTAGAAGGCTTAGTTGGCCTCCTTAACTGAAGGTAGGCATGGGTGTGCTCATGCTAATGTCATACAGTGCTCCTCTAATGTTAATTAAGTCAATAAAACTTAGGATAGTGGTTTAACTAGGCCAAATTGACCAAAATGAGTGTGTATGGTGGTAAATGTCTCCAACACCCCCCCTTAAGCTATACTCGGGAGAAGTAGAAAACATAAAGTGCATAAGAATTCTAGGGCCCTGTCAATAAAGGCCGTAGGTCACTCTGTATAATAATGAAACTCAAACAATGCTCAAAATAAACTAAGTGAGGAAAAGAGGGAAAAACCCCTCCTCAAGCTGAACACCGGAAGTAGTTGGATCACCCTGATGAACTCACCCCCAACAGTGAATGGAGGTAAGTGAACTTATTTTCTGAAAAGCTCTTGGTGAAGATGTCTGCAATCTGCTCATTAGTCGGGCAGTATTGCAGAATGATGGTCCTGTCATGCACTAGCTCCCTAATATAGTGCATGTGTATCTCTACATGCTTGGTCCTCTACCCGGTAACTAGATCTGTGGATCTCTTAATAGCACTTTGATTGTCACAAAAGAGGACAGTGGACAAAGTAATACCAAGAACAAACTCTGAAAGAATTCCTTGCAACCAAACAACTTGGATGCAAGCATTCACTGCTCCTCGGTACTCGGCCTCTACTGAAGACAATGCTATGGCGGCCTGCTTTTTGCTAGACCAGCAAATGGGGCCACCACCAAACATGAAGAAATATTTGGAAGTAGAATTCCGATCAATAGAATCACCCACCCAATCGAAATCTGTGTATCCAACCAGCTCTAGCTCGAAGTCTGTAGCATAGTGAATGTCGTAGGTCCTGGTTCCCTAAATGTACTGAAGGATCCTCTTGGCTGCATTCCAATGAAGATCATGGGGTTGCTTCATGTATCTTAATACAGCATTCATATCATAACAGATATCAGGCCAAGAATGAGTCAATTACAACAAGCTACCAATCAGCTGTCAATAAATAGTGCAGTCCATGGGAGGTGTGCTTTTTCCTTCTTCAGGGCTAATCCCTGAAGGGAAAGGGAATGGAGCAGCTCTACATTCAGCCATGTTAAACTTGACTAATAGGTCTGATATGTATTTGGACTGAGTGACCATTATACCATCAGAATTTTGCTCAATTTCGAGCCCCAAAAATTGTTTTAAGAGACCCAAATCGCTCATTTCAAATGCATTGTGGAGAGCAGTTTTGATGACTGAAATAGAAGCAACTGTGCTACCTGTGATCAGTAAGTCATCAACATATAAAACAATGATAATAAAATGCCCATCATACTGCTGTATATACACATTTGGATCTGATTTACACCTTTAGAAGTTTTGCGAGAGAAGGAATGCATCCATCTTGGAATACCACTCTCTTGGGGCCTGTTTTAACCCGTATAGTGACATCTTTAGCTTGCAAACCAAAGATGGATCAGAAATGTATCCCTCAGGCTGCTTCATGTATATCTCCTCATGAATATCTCCATGTATAAATTCTGACTTAACATCCATATGATGCACTTCCCATTGCTTATATGCTGAAATTGCCAAAACTAGGTGGATGGAGTCCATTTTTGCAATCGGTGCAAAAGTATCATGGTAGTCCACACCTTGGACCTGGGAGAAACCTTTTTCCACCAGCCTTGCCTTATATTTGTAGGTGCTTCCATCTACAGCAACCTTATTTTGAATCACCCACTTGCATTGAACCAATTTCCTTCCCGGAGGAAGAGAAACTAGCTCCCAAGTAGTGTTTTTCTGAAGAGAATTCATCTCTTCATCCATGGCAACTTGCCATCTCGGATCCTTCCGAGCATGGTAGTAAGACTTAGGGTCTAAAATTATCATCAAATAACAATATTTGGACAGCAAATAATCAGTACAAGAGAGCACAATACCTGCTCTTTGGAAATTAGACCGGGTTCTCCTTGGATCATCCGAATTTCCAATGTTATCTCCTGCGGAGGAGAGTGTCTGTCGGGCTCGTGTTGGGATATGATTTTGTACTTAAGGTTTTGATTCAGCATCTGATGTTTGTTGTACACTAATATCATAAATTATAGGATCCAAATCAGGGTCATCACCCCCAATTTCATCATCCAAATATTCAATAGAATAGGAAGGAAATTCAGCAGTTTTCTCCTTCACTAATTCCACCTCCTGAAGAGGCTCATCAAACTTGGCACTCCTTTCGATGATGATCTGTTTTGTTTTGATATCCAGTAGCTTGAAACCTTTTGATTCATCAAGATACCCAATAAATAGAAATTCTATGCTTTGTGGTTGCAAAGCCCTCCTTTTATCAAGTGGAATTCGGGCCCATGCAGTGGACCCAAACACCCGCAGATTCGACACATCTGGCTTATGTCCAAAGTATGCTTCGAAAGGGGTCTTCCCTTTCATGGATGAGTGTGGCACTCTATTCTAAATATATGCTACAGCTTGCATGGCTTCAGCCCACAAATTTGCATCCAACTTCTTTGATTCCAACATACAGGTGGTCATATCCTTGAGAGATGGATTCTTCCTCTCCACTACATCGTTCTGTTGGGGAGT
This sequence comes from Pseudotsuga menziesii, assembly GCA_001517045.1. NCBI lineage: Eukaryota > Viridiplantae > Streptophyta > Pinopsida > Pinales > Pinaceae > Pseudotsuga > Pseudotsuga menziesii. The sequence continues at coordinate 306,256 of LPNX010256029.1, forward strand.
GTAGGGAACTGAATGTTGGACCTGAATACCACTTTGGGAACATATATGTAGTAAATCATTACTGAAATACTCCCCACCATTATCAGATCTCAATATCTTAATCTTTTGTCCAGATACATTCTCAATCAAGGCCTTCAATTCAGTGAATTTTTCACAAACTTCCGACTTCTTTTTGATAAAGAAGACCCATGTGTACCTGGAAAAATCATTAATGAAAGTCAGAACGTACCTTGATCCATTCATGGATGTGATAGGCATGGGACCACTGATATCAAAATGTATCATTCCCAAGATGCATGATGCTCGACTTGCCTTCCCCCGATCGAACTTATGCTCAGGGTGCTTTCCAACAACACAGCCCTTGCAAATTACAGTGGTTTCCTTGATGACCAAGAGGCCTTCAACCATAGAATTCTTCTGTAATTGTTGAAAGTATTTGAAGTTCATATGGCTGAACCTCTCATGCCACAGTCTAATAACTTCATTTCCATGAGTCAGCAATGCATTGGGCTTTGCATCCGCCACAAAATGGGAGAACTCATAGACTTTTGCATGATGGTTTGCAAGGCCTTTTGCTACAAGTTTTCCGGATGCAAGTTCTGTGATCTCTATATCATCCGAGATGAAGGAGACTCTCTTGGGAACTCTTGTATCTGTCATTTGATAAACACTAAGGAGGTTTGATGCTAGAGATGGTACATACAGAACATTTGAAAAATAGCCATGCTCAAGATCTACAGTACCTTGTCCTTCGGATATGATGGTGGAGTCATCTCCCATGTGGATGGGAATGGATTTGCCGGTCTCCAAAGATGAGAAGGAGTCTCTTTCAGCCATCATGTGGTTCGAAGCTCCAGAATCTATCAAGAGTGCTTTGTACTTTGAATTGCTTGCCATGAGGGCATGACCTCTTCCATGTTGTGGTTCCCGATCTTGCTAATCTCTCCTCCGAAAGTTTTCCAGAAGATTGATGTGATTTCTCTCAAGGAGAGAGGTAGCTTCATCAAGTTTCTTTTTCATGCAGGCATGTTCAGGGTGGAAGCCCTTCCCACAGTATGAACACTTGACTTTTTCCTTTCCATGATGCCCTTTTCCTTTGTTCTTATTTGAGCCGGAAGACTCTTCATGCTACTGGTTTTCAACTTTAGGCTTAGGAGCTTCGAATTTGGTTTTTGGGTTCTTCTGCTACTTTCCTTTACCCTTCAAATATTTGGGCCTCGAGACATGGAGGGCTTGATCACGAGAGGATCTAATGATCCCCATCTGGACAAGCTTATCATGTTCACTTGTTAGGGACTCACTGAAGGCATTGAGTGAAGGCATCTTCCATCCAAGGGTTGTGAGCTTCCCCGCATGGAATTTAGAGACAAACACCGAATAATCAACTCCAATTTTGGATAGTATGGCGAGGATGAGCTGATAATCCTCCTTGTCCACCTTACATTGCTTCAATAGTAAGACAATGTGCTTGAACTTTGTGAAAAAATAATTCAAGGTCTCGAAATTGGAAGGGTGGAGAGACATCAACTCATTCTCAAGCGAGTATTCTCTCAAATCATCCTATTTTCCATATAGGGTTTCTAATTTGTCCCAGATTTCCTTTGGAGTCTTCAATCCTAAGAGATGGAAAAGAAGATCTTGAGAAACAGAGAGGCACAAGAATTCGAATGCTTCATCTTTCTTGTTCAAGAATCTAGCTTTGTTTGTCACAGAAGTAGCCTCTTCTTCAGTGTCCATAGTGAACCTATAGAGTCCTCTGGCACGTAGCTAGATCTCCGTGTCTCCTTTCCATGAGTTGAAATTGAACAAAGTCGGGAGTTCTACAGAAGAAGCCATCTGAAACTGCTGGAGCGAATGCTTTCACCTGTTAAAAACCTGCAAATCACAACAAAAGGGGCACCGTAAGGTCTAAAAGCCTGCACATTTTAGGCTTTCATCACACCCAGCATAGTTGATCAAGCAAGATCAACAATTTCCTTACTTGGGGTATTAAGTGGTAAGCCTTGGCTTTTGGTGCAATGCTGGAATTTTGAGCTTTAGCTCAATTTATCATGCAAGATCTGTAAAAAACCCTGTTTTTGAGATCTCTGAGCTTCGTCCCGCCGTGAGATCTGATACCATATTAATTTGTCACAGTGGTCTAGGAACTAAAAACACAGTCTCACAAAGAATATAGACAAATATGCATAAAATTGGAAAAATGGTGCTGCAATGGAAGTAGTAGCTCTGTATAATCAAATGAAAGAATGATGATACAATACAATGATCATGTCAGATGCATGAATCCCAAGACAATTCGAATTCCCAAGGAGATCGTTCGAATTGAATGAGTGAGTCTAGCTTAACTAACTGTAAGCCATAGTGAACACCCAAGTTAACCACTGATCAAAACCCTAATTGACTCAACTGAGTCCTAACTAAAGTCGGAGTGCAATAAATGACTGATTCTAACTGAAAGTAGCTTAGACACATGTCACTGCAAGCCAACCAACAAGTGGTAGCAAATCAATAACTCCAATGAACCCCGATGAGGTTAACTGAAGTCTAACTGACCATCAAAAGTGGTTAGAGGTGCCCCTGTTGACTCCAGTTCATTAAATATTAATTAAATAATCAATTTAATGAAAGGAGGCACCTTCACTACTCTGTTTAACTGATTGTAACCATCAGTTATCAATTAAGTGCATTTATGACACTTAGATCACCCCCAGAGTGCTCTAGTTAGCCTCCCCGAATGAAGGAGAAGGCTTAGTTGGCCTCCTTGACTGAAGGTAGGCATGGGTGTGCTCATGCTAATGTCATACAGTGCTCCTCTGATGTCAATGAAGTCAATAAAACTTAGGATAGTGGTTTAACTAGGCCAAATTGACCAAAATGAGTGTGTATGGCGGTAAATGTCTCCAACATTTCGCTTCGGCAGAGTATTGGTCTGACCATGAAGGAGGGTCATCGGGGATGAAAAAGGAGTGATGGTGCATATCATCCCAAGGATACTTAGGAGTCAAAAGAGATTCAAGAATATCCTCTTCATTATAAAAGAAGCACGCGGATATATCAGATGAATATTCCATGGCCGAGGAGGGGGAAGGACTACTGGAGCTAGAGATCTTGTAGATGGTGTTGGTTGTGTCCAAGGAAGAAATTAGAGGGTGGATCTCCTCAAGGATGGTAATGTCATACTGGAAAGAGTGCATATGAAGGTCACTAAGGAGCGACTGGTACTCAGGAAATTTTGGGAAATGGTTTGAATAATGAACATATAGGCCACAAACTACACATGGATGGTTGGTTCGCAATGACTTGTTCTTCACTGCAGGTATGGCTGGTACATTGATAACTGGAGCGTCATTGCTCTTGAATACAATGTGCATGTGGGTGCAAAGGATAGGAAAATCAAGACAATTATGTGCCACATGGCCTTGTACGTCGCAGGAAGCACATGTAGGAGGAGGATGTGGTTCTACTGCCGCATTGGACATCTTGTGCCCCTAGTCTTCGTGGAAGAAGGGGGAGCATCAGTAGAGACAGAGGCAGACATCTTTGTACCAGGAGGTGGGTGTGATATCGTCTCAATAGGTTAGATGGGAGTCAACACAGTTTGGGGTGTCAGGGGCGGGGTAGGTGGATCGAGGTACCACACAGGAATACCCAAAGTGAAACCAGGCAGGTTGAGGGTAGCCATGACGAGCTTACTCACGATGTCAGATGGTGGAAAGAGGAAGGGAATCGTATGGATAGGGAGTGAACCCCAATAATTCTATGAGGTCTACGGTTGAGGTTACGACTGAGGTTGCGAGGAGGTCGAAACTCTACCAGATGTAATAGTGCACAAATTCAATATATCAGTCAGTGAAGGACGAGGTGGTAAGTGTTACCACCTAAGTTGTACTTAGTGGTTTTTATCAAGTGAGCCTGGTGAACCAGACAAATATTTTTTGTTCGAACTTCAAAAGACCTTCGAAAGTGCTTCTGGGAAGTGCTTGTTGTACTATATCACATGTTCATACCCCATGAGGGAATTGTAATAAATGTTCTAGCATGATAGTGTCTGTAAAAGACTCAGTCTCTTAGACTTTATTGGTCAAACCGATCAGCCCAGGGTGTTTTTTCCCTTGGTTATTCAATGGTTGTTGAATAAACGACTGATAATTTCTGAGTTTTTCACTCAATACCTCCAAAGTTGGGGTGGTTGGCTTGGCATTTAGGCCTATTGATTTTATTAGAGTCTATGTGTCAATTTATAAACATGCTAGGCATCATGGTCGAGTCATATGAACATGTCTAAGTCCCCCTAGATTTTTATTTTTTTTTAAGTTTTTTAAATTTTAATTTTTCCACAAAAACTTAGGCTATTTTTTAATAATCTAATTGGAAAAATTGGTTTTGTAATAAAAGTGGGCCAAATAATCAGTTTTAGTCATGGGGGTGCTCATTTTCAAGCTAAGAGCACCATGTAAACCCATAGAACCACTTTTTCTTAGTTTTGAGTGATTTTCCATCACTCAGGTTAAAAAGCCCCAAAAAATCAATTATTGATTATTTTAATTAATAAATTGATGAATAATGGAGCAAATCCAAAATCTTAATCAGTGGATTCTCAACTAATTTGATTGAAATCAGTCTCATCGGCACCAGATTGACTGGATTTGAAAAATCCTTGACTGAAGGAGGTGATCAGGGCAGATCCGGAGTTGAACTTCAGCCTCCTTTATGGGGAATTGCGCCCTCTCTCTCTCCTCCGCACGTGTGGGCTCTTCTAAGAGCTCTGTGGTTGATGATTCACTCAGCAGGTCGATGTGTCAGCTCAATCAGCCCCCCGATTGACATTCAGACTCAGTAGAAGCTTAGTTCAGCTTTAGATCAGGCATTGATGGACTCTCCTGCAGCTGCAGTGGTCTATCTCCTTGGGATTTGCACCCCCTCTGGGCTGGGGTTTCAATTTTTTGTATAAATAAAGCATGGCTGCCTCCTTTCTGAGTTAGTAAGAGTTGGATTTAGGAGCTATTGTTGTTGTAATACTGTGTAATATCTTTTGCTATTGGAATAAAGTGAAGCTTTGGAGGCAAGATGGTGTCATGTCATTGTATGTGTGGATGAGAATTGCCATGTTTTACTGAGGTAACCTGTATCTATGTTCATAATTTGTTGATTGTTTTTGGATTCATTGCTAAGATTGATAATAAGTTTATTATAATCTTGATAGGAAAGGAGTTTGTTAATAAGTTTATTGGCCATCTCTTTCCTTTTTTATGCATGTTTAGAGATCTAGATTCAGCATGTTTTATAAGTTTATATGCATTTATTCTGAAATCTCTATGTATGTATTAACCGGATCTCACAAGTATTTTGGCAAGTCTTTGGATTCAGTTGCAGGTTCCTAGCTTGGAGAGGATGTTGATCTAGTTTGCTTCTACACTCTCTAAAACCATTCAAAGGCATAGTCCCTCGACATTCCACCGAAAAGCACCACGATTGATCTTCAAGGCTTCCAGCAACAAATCCTCTTCTTTTCCTCTTCCTCCTTCAATTTTTTCTAAAACAAGTCCAGTTACTTATTTGCAGCTTTAAAATTGTTTATATCTATCAATTTCAGAGTTTATTTTACATAGATCTTGCTGCCTTAAAGCTCATAATGTATATCTCATTCCTAAAAGAAAATTTACAAGCATTCTAGATCTAGTTTTAGGGAAAATTGTCATTTTTCAAGGCTGTGAAAGTAGATCTAAAGCTTGTTGAATGCATGGTTGTTTCCTTAGAATCTAAAAATTTATATTCAGCAATTTAAGTGCTTCATATTTTCTGCCCCCAAAGCAAGCAAGATCCCAAGGAAAGCCAAGGAAATCTTGCTTTCCTTGGTTCCTTTTCTGCTTCTTTAAAAACTAGTTTTAACTTAGAATTTTTGGGTTAAAAGTTTGTTCATCCAAAAGTACTTTCAAAGCACTTTTGGGCATATTTAACTGTGATAAGCTTCTTTTTTTTTAGCAGGTGTAACAGAAAAGAGGAGGAGGCGCTGTCCGGAAATCATTTTTGGACCATTCGAACCCCCCCAGGGGGTCTTCGTCTTCCCAAATTTTCAATTTTTTGCAATTTGTAAACCTTTGGTCTCATTCCATATAAGGACCAAGTGGATTAATTTCAATTTTCTGATATTGTAATTGCTGCTAATAAAAAGAAAAATCTTTTCGAATAGGCTCTTTCGAGCCTATTCACCATCCCCCCTGGGGGGATTCGTGTCCGTGTCATTTTTTACTTTTTTTTCATCTTTTTTCAATCTAGTGTAGTGCTAATCTGTAGGGGTAGTATACTTTGACTTATAATCATTGTCATATTCCATATCTGGTGGTTTCAAGTAATTTTAATACTTAGCTCATGAGCTTTCTTTTGAGCCGAAAGGTGAAGAAAGGGTCGTGGTAGTCTAATTAGAAAATTGTGGTTTGCTTATTTGTTTATGCTTCATCTGCTATATTTAATTGTTTTAAGTAATCATAATAAAATCAACCCCTCCTTGACTCCCCAATTGAGGTCCACTTGGACCGAAAGAGGTTTCTGGTGGGTTTTCTTTTTAATAAGAACACCTCTTTTAAAATTTACTAAAAATAACAAAGACTCCAGTGTGTATGCTCTGTTCTTGGCTGTGGTTCATCCGATCAATCAAGTTGCATCAAAAGCACTTGAGTGACTAGATTAATTAGTCTTCACCTCCCAAATTGACAAACCATCAGGCAAAAATCCAATGCCTCGAACAAACTATAAGCGGTGGAAAAATACCCAAAGGAGTGGGAACAACTGGAAAGTGACCTCGAGGCACCGATCTCTGTCACACCCTGACAAGTGCGTTATGAACAATAGTCTCTGAGACTCCGTTCTAGCCCACAAAAACCTTGCGGGTAGCCGTGAAAGTTCACTTTTGGACATACTCCAAGTACCCCTCGGGTATATCTGGAGTCCCCTTTTCACCTAATTTAATTCATTCACATTCCACGTTAATTTAAAATCTACGAAGAGACATTTGCAAAACATTCTTTCAAGCGCATGCAAGCACATTATTTTCTTTGTTGACTCCATTTAAGGCACTAGTGATTTGTTTGATCATTTCTTTCGATTATATATATATATTGAGTGTCATTACTGTGCTTATCTGCTTAAAATCTTGCATCTTGTTATCTTTTGTTTCCACTGGTTAATTTCAAAACTCCAAAACAACTTAATCAATATAACGCCATCACACTAAGTAATTAGCCTTAGTAATTTAATAGGGTCTATCCCCCTTGGCTTCGTTAGGAGTTATCCTGAACGGAGGAGTCAAGAACAAGGTGACAGCCTTGACTCGAGATTTGCCCCCAAGGACACACCGAGTGGCTTGAATATTTCTGCCACGTAACCCAGGTGTGTGAAAGGTGGCAACAGTAAGGAAAAAAGGTGTTCATCATTGGAATGCTAACAAATAAGCATGGGTCAGTGGCAGATAGGGAACGTATGGACACACTATCAATCGTAGTGTCAATAGTAGAAAGGACATGTTTCGGTGTGGCCGGCCCCTTTGGATCATAGTATGTCAGCTGGTCAATGGTCACAAGATTCCCTTCATGAGGGAACATCAAGAGTCAAAAGATGGTAGATGCAACGACTTATATTGCATACATATAACTACCTCCTAAGAGGAGATTGTAATCAATTTGGGCGTTGATAACCTCAATGTCAATCAACATTGTTTTGTTGGTGAACTCAACAATTGCATTCGTGAGGACGCCCTAAGGTTGAGCAGCACGGCCATCATAGGCGCGAAGAGCGATGGAAGAGGGTTAAAGGATTGGGGATCCAAGTTTCTACCAAATAGTTGTTGACATAACATGGGTGGATGCCCCCTCATCAATGATGCATCAATTAATAACCAAATTCTAAATCATAACCGGAACTTAGAAGGCAACGAATGATGCCATCTAGGGTTCTCCTTGATCCAGGTCGAAGGTGATCAACCTAGATTCAAAGGGATCAATGACACCTAACATGGATAATAATGCTTTATGTTGTGAAGGACAGGTGTTGAGCACTTCCAGAGTGGACACGATCAAGGGAGATAGATCTAAGTCATCGAATATACTGTAGTTGAGTGCATCTCTGGCAGTGGTGTTGTTCGCAATGCGACACAAATGAAACCGCGGGACTTTGGTAGTCTCATCCGTGGGGGGTATCAGCAAATGCAAAGACATATTAGGAGCATTTGAGGTAGATTCCATAGAGGGATTAACAGTTTCTGTGGTGGATTCATACTAGTTTCATTGAGTCTGGACATTGACATCAGATGATAACGTCTTGAGGTGATGGGAAACAGGATTAATGGGTTGAGCTACATAAGTGGTTGTGGTATTTTGTGGGACCAAGGGCTGGGTTGTAACCATTACTTGGTGTGGTAGGGGGTTTTGGAGCACCATAGGCGGAGGACCTGGTGGTGATGGGTTTGGCTAAGCTAGAGCAACCCATTGGGGTCACGTTGGTTATCAGTTTGGAGTAAATGGAAGACGTGGTTTAAATGAGGACACTTATGTGTGTAATGTTCGTAAGTGTTACAAATGGTGAACGAATGGTTAGTCTATAACTATCGGTTCTTCCAGAGATTTTGTGTAGGGGCGTCAATTCTGTTATTGTTCGGAGGGTTGGCTTGTTGGCCACCTCCTTGAGGCTAGTTTTTACCCTGATTCCTACCTCTCTGTCGCCTTCCCTACCCTTGTTGGTTATTGGGGGAGGGTTGATTAGGGAGGTTGTGTTGTGCGTAGACATGTCCTGGAGGAGCAAGAGGAGTTGGGGGCGAAGCCAGAGTAAGTTGCACATGTGGTGGGTAATAGGAAGGAGCAGCTGATGGGACTACAAAGCCAACCGTTTGGCCATTGCATGAGTGTGTTGAACAATTTGGTCCATGAAGGTGAGGAGATGGTGTAGGAGGCGCATAGGAAGGTGTGGCTCTGAACTGAACCATTACGCATGAAAAATCAAGGGTGTAACCTGGTTGGGAAACACTAGGGGTGTGACCAGAATTGGGTGCCATCGAAAGAGTGTTATACCAAAATCCTGTCACCATCATGTGATAAGACCTTTGACATACCTACTTGCCCTGAAATCCCAGCTTCTGGAGTGAAGTCTAAATGGTTTCTTATCAGTCTGTCATACAAATTCCCAACACTGCTCATCCTCCCTTATCCAAGAGCGGTACCCTTACTCGCACCGCTTTTCATCAGTCGTCCACAAGCGGTGCCCTACCTGTCACCCTTGGTCCATAGGCGGTTATTACCAGAACCGCTCTGTTATAGAAGGAGAAGCGTGGTACCCTAGGTAAAAGGGGAAAAAGAGAAGTTTCTCGAGGCTTCTAGATGATAAGCCTCGAGATATCCCTTATCCCTACTGTTGTGGGTTGGTTGAGCTTGAGATCCCTCATCCTAGGATCTTAGAGGCCACCTCACCCACTAATTTATCAACCATCTCTATCCATTAAAGCCCTATAATTATGAGCTCATAGCCATGGTTGAGGGGAGAACATTGAAGGTATTGTTATGCTGTTGGACTTATTCTTGGCCCAAGATCATTTGGAGAGGGCATAGAGAGCTAGAGTCACCAGATTTGTTGATCGGAATATTTCACCTCCTGCGGACAGCAAGGTGTTCCGTTGGTCTGCATGGTTCAGATCCAGAACAAATAAATCATAGAGGTTGATAACTCCCCCTAGACACTGTAGATATCTGGAATACAAGGCTTTGATAGTTCACCTATGTACCTACAAAATAGTTCAACACGAAACATATCAAAGCAACCAGAATATGATCTACTAATCTATGCTAGTGACTAAGGAATCTAGCAATATATATATGAAATCAAACATCAACAATATATATGGGACAGAAAATCAACTTGCATTAGAAATATGAAGAAGTTTACAACCAAGCCTTAGTGTTGACATGCATCTCCATGAAACCAACTCTTCATCCCCAAAAGCTCCGACTCTAGCTCTCTATGCTCTCTGCAAATGATCTTGGGCCAAGAATCTGTCCAACAGCATAACAATACCTTCAATGTTCCCCCCTCAACCATGGCTATGAGCTCATATATATAGGGCTTTAATGGATAGAGATGGTTGAGAAATTAGTGGGTGAGGTGGCCTCTAAGATCCTAGGATGAAGGATTGTGAATGTTACTGCTAGGTAGATACTTCGCACTATTGTTGATGAAGGGTCGTAAGGGTAAACTCCTGTATCCTTGTTTCATATGCAAGGCTATGCATCGTACTTTTCTTTGTCCAAGCATGGATGAAGCTTCGCGTTGTTTGGAAAATATTGCTGACCATCAACAGGTGATTCCAACAAGTGATAGTAAGTTATCCCTCGATCCCCCACTGGTTGACCAATTGGTCGATTCAAATTTATCTGTAATTAATCCCACTCTTCCTTCGGAGAGTGAAGTGGTCAAGTTGATGTCATTTCCACCCAATCCCGCTCTTTCATCAGAGAGTGTTAAGACTGGAGTAGTCTCTTTGACCAAATATTCGTCTTGTTCTTCTCTTTCAGTAGAGAATGAACCAAAACCTGTCGAAGTTTTTATGCTTCGTTCTGATTATTCTCCACAAGAGGAAATTTTGTCTGTTTCGACAGAACCCTCTCCGAGTAGTGAGGTTATTTCCTTTGACTGGAGTAACCTAATAGAGTCTCATCTTCATTTGAGTATTCCTTTCCAGATAGTTGTGAATGTTATTGCTAGGCGGATACTTCGCACTATTGTTGACGAAGGGGCTTCTGTTAGTATTCTATCCTCAACTGCTTGGCAAGCTTTAGGCTCTCCTCAGCTTGTGCCATCCACCGATCAGATATTGGCTTTTAATCAAAGACCTACTACACCTTTAGGGATCCTTCCTTACTTGCCTATTACATTGGGAGGGAAAATTGTCTGTATTGATGTTATGGTGGTCCAAGATCCTTTAGATTTTAATCTACGCCTTGGACGTGATTATATTTATGCCATGAAGGCTATTGTGTCCACACTCTTTAGAGTTATGCATTTTCCCCATAATGAGAAGATTGTGACCATTGGTTAGCTTTCTTTTGTTACATCTGACCATCACATTACTCCCAGTAATCAGACTGCCCTAAATGTGCCGCATATTCTTGTGGTTCCTTCTCCTTCTTCTAGTTAGCTTCTTCCCATCCTAAGTAAAATGGGGGGCATGGCTCTAGTCTCTAGACTTCATACTGGAGTTAAGCCGCTAGCTTTTATGAAATGGGGGCAACTTAACAACCTTTGGATATCATGTTCGGCAAGAGCAGGTTTTAAATCATAGTTTACTTTTGGTTTCAAGCTCGTTAAAAAATAAAACCACTCCTTAAGCATAGTTTACGCTTTTGGTTTCAAGCTTGCATAAAAATGAAACCATGTCTAGAGCATAGTTTACTTTTGGTTTCAAGCTCATTAAAAAATAAAACCACTCCCTAAGCATAGTTTATGCTTTTGGTTTCAAGCTTGCATAAAAATGAAACTATGTTTTGAGCAAAGTTCCCATTCTGTGTCAAGCTCGTTAAAAAATGAAATAGCACCTGACCATCATGTCAGGTTCTGACCATCATGTCAGCTTTTCCTGAGCAAAGTTCCCATTCTATGTCAATCTCGTTAAAAAATAAAATGGATCTCCTCTAGCATAGTTTACCTTTGGGCTTCAAGCTTGCATAAAAATGAAACCATTCCTGAGCAAAGTTCCCATTCTATTTCAAGCTCGTTAAAAAATGAAGTAGGTATCCTTAAGCATAGTTTACCTTTTGGTTTCAAGCTTACATAAAAATGAAACCATGTTCCAAGCATAGTTACCTTTTGTTTCATGCTTGCGTAAAAATGAAACAGATCCCCTTCCCTTGATTCAAGTCTTCACTTTAGTGTTAGAACTTGAACCTTCGCCTGCCCGATTCTCGTTCTTCCTACCCCCTGGTGAACATTTTCACATTAGTAACCAAGTTTTTAGGTTGGGTATGGAAGAAGAATCGTCAGATGAAACGAAGCTTGGGGGCATATCAAGCCGCTAGCAACTATGCTAGGGGTAAGCTTCACTAGCAATCATGTTGGGGGAAAGATTCCAACCTCTTTATATCATGTTAATGGGATTTTTCAAGCATAGTTTACCTATTGGTTTCAAGCTTGCATAAAAATGAAACCAATCCCTGAGCATTCTTTCAACTGATCTTCGAGCTCGTTAAAAACAGTAAGATGGTGTTGAACTTACTTTTCATTTTTCGTGCTCTGGTTAAAACATGAAAGTTGGTTTGAGCTTAGTTTATTACTTTTTCGTGCTCTGGATTCAAACATGAAAAAGGTTAGTGGAGTTCTCTTTAAACTCTTTTCAAGCTCCCTAAATATGAAAAGATTGTCGAGCGATCTTGTCTTCTTCACGTTCGTTAAAGTATTTGAAGAGTTGTCCATCCGACGGTAGGTTATCTCTTTTTCGGTTCGGATAGGACTATTTACGAAAAAGGATCACTCCATGCAATCATGACTAGAAGAGTTCTCTAAGGTATGATTTTGTACTTTTTCGGGCCTTCGAGACTAAATCATACGAAAAAAGACCTTTTGGAGTTTCCTTTTGTATTCATTCAAGCTCTCTAAACATGAACGATACCGAGTTTTCTATCAGTGGACTCGTTAAATTAAACATTGAGAGACCCGTTTTGGGAACGAGCCCCTCCTCTCTCAGGTTCGTAAAACATATGGGACTGGACTTGTCTTTTGACAAGCTATATCGAGTGTTTGTTACCCTCTTTGAACTCATGAAACTGAAAAGAGGTACTCATCGATCATGATGGGGGAAATGGGAAAGGGAATCATTTTGCAAAGAATGGCAGTTGTTTGTCGTTACTTTTGAATATGGCACTTGTCTGCACAATCATGTCAGTCAATTGGGTATTCAACTGATCTCCATGACGATCCACTTTCATGAGTCATGCCAATCCTTTGAGTCTTTCAAAAGAATGCATTGTCCACTATTGCATTGTGTATCTATCCTGTCTAGTCATGTTTCCAAGTCATTTTGTCATGCTGCCCAATGTTCAAAGGGGATCTGAAGAATTCTTACCTCTATAGTATACACAGTCTTTGTGTCAGTATCTTTGAGTCAGTCATATGGTTATTACATTCACATCATTCCAGAACTATGTTCCGAGTTTCGTGTCGTCAATGTGGGACTCATCATGGCCCTCCTTCGACGAGACTATTCCTGTCGACATCAACTTATCATCCAAGAAATAGTCTTAGAAACAATATCTAGTGCCTTGAGATCTGTATGCCTTAATGACAGATTCTCTCTCTCTCGACATAGGTTCACATCATTGACCTTTGATCGATAGAATCGACTAGGTGTTCGACATCAGGACATCTATTCGCACTCAATAGATTGTACTAGAGTACCTTGGGAATCATTGACATTAATGGTGATCTCCCTCTCACTTGTTAGCGGTTCACATCATTGGCCGGTAATCAAGTGGTTTCTACCATGTTCGACTTCAGATCATTGTAATCACATGGATAGAATCGTACTTTGTGGAAGACGAGACAAAGACCCTAGGTGTTTTTTTAAAAGCGCTCATTGCTTTTTCCTCGAGTTGTGATGGATTTTTGTATATCTAGCATGGATCCACATTTGTATGGTCATGGCTATGCTCAAATTTGCGTCTGTATGACATAGATCTACGTTGTATGTCGGGTAGCTATGTCCAAGTTTGAGTCCTCTATCACATGAATCTACGCTGTATTCTAGTAGCCATGCTTGTTTATTCCACTCATGGATCTACCTTGTATTGGTCTGCAGCTATGAGTTTGGTTACTTGTGTCTATGAGTCAACATACTGATGTACTACAGATGCCTACTTGACTGCATGCTCTGATCGAGCCAACATTTTTATCTCCTGGCAACGACTTGTTCTCAAAGCTCTCATTTATCATATCACTCTAAGACTCATGCTTTGGGGGGCATCCTGTTATACCAAAATCCTGTCACCATCATGTGATAAGACCTTTGACATACCTACTTGCCCTGAAATCCCAGCTTCTAGAGTGAAGACTAAATGATTTCTTATCAGTCTATCATACAAATTCCCAACACCACTCATCCTCCCTTATCCAAGAGCGGTACCTTTGCTCGCACCGCTTTTCATCGGTTGTCCACAAGTGGTGCCACTACCTATCACCCTTGGTCCATAGGTGGTTATTACCAGAACCGCTCTGTTATAGAAGGAGAAGCATGGTACCCTGGGTAAAAGGGGAAAAAGAGAAGCTTCTCGAGGCTTCTAGATGATAAGCCTCGAGATATCCCTTATCCCTACTGTTGTGGGTTGGTTGAGCTCAAGATCCCTCATCCTAGGATCTTGGAGGCCACCTCACCCACTAATTTCTCAACCATCTCTATCCATTAAAGCCCTATAAATATGAGCTCATAGCCATGGTTGAGGGGAGAACATTGAAGGTATCATTATGTTGTTGGACTGATTCTTGGCCCAAGATCATTTGGAGACAGCATAGAGAGCTAGAGTCGGAGCTTTTGGGGATGAAGAGCTAGTTTCATGGAGATGCATGTCAACACTGAGGCTTGGTTGTAAACTTCTTCATATTTCTAATGCAAGTTGATTTTATGTCCCATATATATTGTTGATGTTTGATTTCAGATATATATTGCTAGATTCCTTAGTCACTAGCATAGATTAGTAGATCATATTTTGGTTGCTTTGATCTGTTTCATGTTGAACTCTTTTGTAGGTACACAGGTGAACTATCAAAGCCTTGTATTCCAGATATCTACAGAGTCTAGGGGAAGTTATCAACCTCTATGATCTATTTGTTCTAGATCTGAACCATTCAGACCAGTGGAACACCTTGCTGTCCGCGGGAGGTGAAATATTCTGATCAACAAGGAGAGGATGGGTAAAAATGAGGATGTTGGGTAATAGAGTCGATGACTCTGTTAGTAGTGTGGGATGCCCCCGGTGTATCATGGCGTGAGGAGCCAACACGGGCATCATTAGGTATAATTGTATATAAGTAACCCAATTGGGCGTATATGAGATCGAATTGTTATGCCTTCGGGATGACTTCCTCCTTAGTTTGTGGGGGCTCAGATGTAACATCCTTAGCGATGGGGAGGAGTAAGGTTTTGAGAAACCAATCTAGGAAAATTTTATCATCTAACCGGATCTTACAAAAGCTACATCGGCGACGCCATTCATGGGTATGATCTATGATATGGGTAGCTATGTTTTGTCTACATGATAATAAAATTTCTACTCCCTCATCATATCAAACGAGTAACTAAAAATACTGTAGAAACATTGAGGCTAATGAGGAAAATTCTGGGTAGGTGGCGTGAGGCAGTTCGATATACCATTTGGCTACAACACTTGCGAGTGTGCGCTGGAATAACCGCAATCAGACAGAATCATCCACTATTTTGTTAGATGAACACCATAAGTGGAATGACATAACATGGTTTTGGGGGTCTTCTCCCGCCTTTCCCTAAAACTTAGGGATGTCTTATGGGAGTTTGGTAGGCATGGGAGGCCATAGGGGGTTATGACGAATGGGGTCATTGGTCAACCATGCCAAATATGGCAGGTTGAGACTAACCATAAAAGGTCGACTAGAACTGAGAGTGGATTGGGAAGGGCCAGCCACATTGTTGGCACCAACAGGAATGTAGTTCCCATGGATGACTAGGGGTGGGTAAGGTTGACTTCCAACCATAGGAGTACTCACTGAGATGGTAGGAATAGCCGAAATGGAAGTGGAAGGGCCACTGCCCCCAGGCATGAATGGTGGTATGGTAGGAACCACGGTGGCTAGAGTGGGGCCACCATTAGTGGGTAGCGGACCAGCAGCAATGTGTGCGGTGGGAAAGGGCCCACTAGGACCAGGACCTATCGGTCCAGTGGAAGGGATACCCGTAATGATGGGTGTAATGGACACAAGCCCACTACCAACCGTCCCCCCTGAAAGGGATCAGGATGTGCACCAACCATGGGGCTAGATGGGGCAGTAAATAAGGTAGGTTCAAATTGATAGGAATCTGAATCAGATTGAGAGGTGGTATATGGCTCTGAAGGTGGTCAACGATGTCAAATATGGATTCGACAGTGATGGTTCAAGGAACTGAACTAAGGGGTGCGCCCCCTAAGATTATGCAAGTAACGTGGTGTAGATATCATGACATGGTGGTGTTTTGTAAAATGAGTGTAGGCATAATAGTGTTAAACGCAAGCTCAAAAACCCAACTACAACCAAGTGTGCAGAAGGAGAACATACAAATGGTGTCTCACAAGCCAAAAATAAAGCTCTAAAATGGTACTGCAACAGCGTGTTATAGCAGATCAATTTATAACAAAATGGCCATAAATCCAACAAGCAACACTACCTAAAAATAAAAATGGCGCACTAACCTATGGGGTATGAATGCAAGCAAACTCCTAGTTAGAAGCTGGAATCCCCTCACAAATCGTATCCTCATTAGGGTGATGAAGTCTCAGTCAGACAATACGAAATGGAAGAACAATAGGCTAAGATAATCCCACTACCGAGAGGGACCTCCAGGTAAAATATCCCTATATAGAATGACAACTAGGCTACCTTGTTCATGACACATCCAGAGTGGTTTACTGGCACTTCATCCCTTTGGCCCTCGACACCTGGTATACTCCAACATGCACGAGGAGGACTATTTATCCTTTGATGCAAAGTGGAGTGTGGTATTCCACCCTGGCAATTGGGGCAGAAAAATAATCGAAAGACTTAGGTCGCACAAAACAGGGGATTAAGTGCAATAGGTCACACAAAACTGAGTCATGGTAGCAATCAGGGTCGCTTCGAAAGCTGGGACTAGCGCGATATGGATTTCTGGTCCAGGTCGCACTTATTGTGGAAAAAGGTGCAACCTGGGTCGTGCTCATTTGGAAAAAAGGTGTGACTGGGTCGCAGCTTTCAGTCGAATAAGTGCCACTCGGCTGAAACTGGTTTTTTTTTAAAGGACTGTTGTCTTACACCGGGGGGCAGGCACTGAGGCAAGGCTGGTTTGGATCTACAGTGAGGGGGTCAAATCTGAGACGGTTGAAGGTACAAACCAGTAGGAACACCTACAAAAGCAAATATCTAAAAGGATCAACCAAGTGGAGTAGCCAAAACTATAGTTGGGATTTCTCCCCTACTACGTGCAAAAGCACCTACCCTATATCATCCAAATCATAAGGTAGAGTTAAACAATGGAAATGGGAAACAATAACAACAATAATAATATTTTTTATATTTTTTCAAATATATTCTACTAACTAACAAACATAAAAGCAAAGATCTGAAAGGATCGACTGAGCGGAGTCGCCAAAATTGTAGTGGGGATTTCTCCCCTACTACATGCAAAAGCACCTACCCTAGATCATTTGAATCACAAGGTAGAGTTCAACAATGGAAATGGGAAACAAGAACAACAACAATAATATTTTTTATATTTTTTCAAATATATTCTACTAACTAACTAACATAAAAGCATTCATACATTTTTTTGTAATGTGGGGCACCGTAGCCGTCTGAGAAAATGGCCCGTAACTCCATGGTTTGGGTCTCCAGTCTCTTCCATGAATGGTTGTCAATTGGGGAATGGATCCAAATGGGTACAGAGCTAGCTCAACGTACACTGTGGGAGATGATATGGCAAGGTATGAGAATAATCGCAAAAAAGGTGTGTTTTTGGAATGGCGAAAAAGTTCAGGAATGTGACCAAAAAAAAGTATTTTTGGGGAGACCTTCACAATGTATTTATAGGATGGTCCAAGGATTGTTTACCCAAGGTATTTTATTGTACATGGTATTTATCTATGGTTTTTGACCCATTCTCATTTTAGGGTATTTTGGTCCTTTTTGGAGAGAGTGGGGATAAATCACAATAAATGCTCAACTTCCCTTCATTTATGGGGAAGGAATAATAATGTTTTGGACCATATTTAGTGGAAATTTAGTTGTGAAAGTCAAAATGGAGAAAATTATGGTGGGAATATAATATACGACTATGGTTTAGACCATGGAGAGCTAGGTGAACAATTTTTGGTGTTAATAATTAGCTAATTATATTTTGGATTGGTACTTAGCTCATGTTTGATGTTCATTTAAGATTGATCACATGTATAAAGATCAGAAAACACATAATAAGAGCCATTCATGTATAAACACATCACATGCACAAACATTTTTGTAAAAAAATTGTTATATATATATATATATATACAACCGATATTGAGGCAAGATCTAAATCCATAAGCTTTCAGTACACCAAAATTTAAAAATATCAAGTTTTCAATACATAAAGTGGCCAAAAGTATGAAGCTTCGAAGCTTTTAGTATATACTACAAAACATAGTCACTCTGGACTAATCCTCATGCTCGTGAAAGCATGTCACCGCAGGAGCTACCATAGGGAGTAGCCTCCCAAACCAGCCTGAAACCTCTGCAGTGTGGCGTTGATAACATTGGGGAAGGTCATCAATGCATATGTTTGGAACGTCGCCATCAGTATCTACAGGTTGTCTTCAATCTCTTGCAGGTCCTCCTCTTCTTCCATGTTTCGGATGGAAATTTCTTACACCATCCCTTGCTTTTCAATCGACAATGCTCCAACAAGTCGGGATGAACCAATATCTGCAAAGTAGCATGTCATGTCTTAGTATTGCAAAACACACAAAAAATTAAATATAATATAATAATGAAAAAACACAATGAAAGTGGTATCTTTCTCACCTGTGTCATCCCTTTGATCATCCTTGGGTAAGGGTATATCGGTATCACCTCGAAAATCGGTCTTGGCATAGGCATAATCTTCCACCATCAAAATTTATCCATGTAGCTAGAAAAAAGAAGACCGAACCATAAGTCATTGTGGTCCCTCTACCGCCTCCATGGCGGGTCATTGCCTCTACCCACCTCAGCATTCATGGATCCTAAGGCTCTAACTTGTTGAGTGGTACCTGAGGGCGTAACACAGGGACCCTCTGCAAAAATAAAGACACTACTATGGCATTGTAGTCGAACTACTTGAGTTCACCACAGTGACATTTTGTGAGTTGGTATTTGAGACTCACCAGTAGCCCCTCACTCAATTTGAAGATAGTAGGAGCCATACACTTCAATGCATAAAGCATGTGGGCCCAAGTCGTCTCATGGGAAGCCCTATTTCTTGCCACCTTCTCAATTGTGAAGGCAACTATTCTCAAAGTTCAATCCATAATATGTTTGATCATAATTTTTTCCCCTTGGGACCTCATTCCAATCACGTAGTGCTCGTCGATAAGGTCATCAATAGTCATCTCTCCCCATCAAGGACCGGAGAGTGACACCTGACTCCCTCTCCTAGAAATTACGGTCAAGAAGTAGATATCCTCAACATCAATGTTCAGGATATGGGTGCCAACTTGGAAGTGTTGTTCCTCCAACTCCCACATCCTTATCAGGTGTTCCAATAAATGAACATGGGCTCTCATGCTTGGAACTCTAAATTACTTGAGGAGTCCACACTCCCTTGGGTACATCACCTTGTTCAGATTGTTTGTCACTTGGTAATCATCCAACTCATGTTCACTCTCCTTCTAGATGGCCATGTTTTGTGTCAAAAACATGTGGGACATCCACAATATTTCATGGGGAGAAAACTTTAAATCCATGCTTAAATCTCCATTTTGGGAGTTTCACGACCACTAACACTCTTTCATTGATAAACAGAGCAACGTTGCCTCTTTTCCTTGAGGATAGAGCGTCCCTAACACTCTTTCCCCTATCAAGGAGTGTGTCAACGCTTCTCCTGAAAGGGAGAAGAGCGTCGCCCAGGGCACGCTCTTCCCCTTCCAAAGACCATCCTAAAAACCCTAAAAAACATGATTAAATGAAAAAACTCAACCATCGAAATGAAGAGAAGGATGAGAACTCTTTTCTGCATTGAACGGTTTATCGAATGGTTGTCGGTAGCTCTTAAAATCCTCGTTGCAAAATCACCTCTCCAACACTAGTTTTCACTAAAACTCCTATGGTAAAAAACAATGGTAAACAGTTTTTACTATTTCATTGTTTATATCATTCTTGTTTTTTTTAAATAGAAAATAATATTTGAAATAGTACAATGGCCATGAATAGGCATGATACAATATGACATATGTGGTCATCGCCACGTACAATATACATAGATTAGAATCTCCATGATGAAGATATACAAAGGATCATGATCTCCATGAAGACTGAAGATATATAACAGATCAAGATCTCCATAATGGCTGGAAATGTCTGACATATACTAGAATCAAGTCATGAGAGCTGAAATCTCATGAACACTGGCATGATCAAGGAGGTAGCATATATGAGATTCCACCAATCTGGAAGGTCTTCTACACACACCGCTACAAGTACATGTCCTACTATGTGAATAGAGGTGTCGAGGTCGAACATAGTAGTCCATCATCTGATTACCGGCCATTGATGTATACCGTTAACAGACGTGAGATCACCCACCGATAATGAAAATGGGAATAAAGGTACTAGAGTGCAAACTAACAAGTGTGAATAAATGTGTTGAGGTCGAACACTTGAGAGAATCCATTGATCAAGGGACATTGATGTATTCCCAAAAAATTGTCTATGGCGAGAGAACCTGCCACAGATGACTTCAAGTCTCAAGGCACTCAAAGATGACTCTAGATTCCTATCCCAGAATAAATGATCTGAAGTCGATGGGATGAAATCCGTTGGAAGGAGGGCATTAAGGCATCCCCCATCATCCAACACAAGGTACTCAGCAAAGTTGTATGATGTGGAAGGACTCGATCATAAGGTGCACAAACCAATAACTGTACCAGGAATGGTCGACATGCAAAGTCAAGATAACTGAGGAATGGCTGACTCAGGTTTCAACTTCCTTCGAACAAGAGCATAACGGTGAATGGTGACCGAATATAGGCAATATAGACTCGATATGCAAAACTAGGACATCTCTACGACACAGGAGGCATCGGCAGAGGCTCCATAGGGACTGGAAGCTTAACCAGTCGATGGAGATAAACTCAGATAAACGAGTACAGCTCCTAAAGTCAAACTATTAACCCAACCAATGGATGTGATATACATTGCTCTGTTCGAAAGCGAAACGACTCGACTGCTGCCAAAGATAACATCTTTCCTTGTCCGGCTTTTTGGTTTTTTAATTTTTTTTCGAATTTTTCAAATATTTGAAAAGCTTGAAAAAGAATAAAATTGCTTTAAAGTTATAGACTAGGAGGATATGAGTGTCAAATGGGCAAACAAACTAGTTCCAAGCAGTGGAACATACCTATGCTCAATGCAAGGATACATGTGTAGGATAGTGACACTCAGGGGAAAGTCCCCCCCCAGTAAAAATAGGGAATCAAGCTGCAAAGGATATATAAAAGGGCTCTGCATGGCTAGACATGAGACAAGGTCGGGCTATATGGCTGATACTCAAAGTCAGGGCAGCCGGCATAAGGCTCAATAAGGCAGGCAAAGCTCATGATAATGCAATTACAACTTGACATAAGGGAGTCCGAGGGAAATAGGCCAGCAAAAGATCAAGAGGAGTATGAGACTCTTACGAAATGTCATGGCAATACTATACAACGGACTCCCACACCCTAAAAGACAAAATTGTCAGCATGGGCACCAAATGCAAATAAGGAGTTAACTAGGGTACCCATGTAAGGTCAAGCTCTACCATTCAAACCATGCCACTTCTAAAACAGCAAGAAGGTTCTGTGACAAGATAGAATGGGTTCGTACCTACGGTTATGATGAAACGGTCATAAGGTCATGCAAAACACAAATGGTGGTGAAACCTAACCTATATGCCAGTTTAGACATGATACCTGAAATCGGCATGAACGAGTCAAAACAATGGTCGAAACGGTGCTCAAAACGGTCTCCTACATCATATATTAGTCAAAAAACGGTCCAAACTATAGAAAAGGGGGTAAAATTTTTCAAAAATTTGAAAAAATTATATAAATAGTAAAAAATTCAAAACATTATATAACATTTGAAATTTTTACCCAATTGAGCTCAGAACTTCAAACACGAATTCCGAGAGATCCAACCGACGGCATCCACCACCGTTTTTTCCAGGTAATTTCCCATGCCCTGCTCTTTCATTTTTATGTAAAATTTCCTATTTTCCATGGTCAATTTGGATTTCTAGGCCACCCTAAAGTGTGTGCCTTGGCCCACGCAGAAATCAAGGATTTTTTCACGTATAGGGCTAGATATACACGAAAAAAAACCCTCAAAGTCGCGTACATACATGGTTGTTTAGCAAACAGTCGCATATGCGGTCGCGGTCAAGTTTTTTAAGGATTTCTAATGACCCAAACTTGATTTAAACATGCAGGATGGCTCTATAATGGAGAGAATGTGAGCACGGGGATGTAGAAGAAGCAGTATGTGGTGATCTAATGGCACAATAGGCTTTTCGTGCATGCAGGCTCTACAAATTTTGGTGTCTTGGTGGCTTAAGAGCCAAACCAAGACTGTTGCAGATGCTAGTAGACTACTAGGATTCTGACTTGGAGTCTTTCCAGAACAATGGGATGTCCCTCACCATAGAAGTGGAGGACATATACTTTATTATTGGACTTTCCCAACGGGGGGAAGTGGTGAACCTACGATCTCGCGAGCCTGGAGGTGGCCTCACCATCGATGAGTACATAGCCGTGTATTGTTATCCAGACACGAAGAACGTCAGGAGTCAGATCCCAACTAACTCCATACATGTGCTAGGCCTAAAGGCCATACTACTGACACTGGGCAGGATAGCAGGGCTAGCTTCACTCCACTAGGCCTCGTGACCTCTGATGTTCTATGCAGTGGAGTGCATGAGACCCACTGTGTACGATTGGAGCACTGCACTACTGGGAAACATGAAAGACCAGCTCAGTGAGTGCAAGATGGGCAGAGTACGAAACTTTGGTTTCAGTCGCATACTGAGCACGTTTTTCTTTAAGCGTGTTCTGGGATTGAGCCCTAGAGTTGACATTCCTCTTCACGGGGTTCGAGATCCAGCCCAATGATGTTGGGCAAATGCAATGCGCGGACTGGGTGGAGGTAGGGTGTCCAACCCCTATCCAACTGATTTCTTTTCATGGTGGTGACGACAAATAGTTGCCATTTATGCGGGGATAGATTTCCGGGGAGACCCCGACATGCCATTACCACCAGGATCGGCATACGGTGACATTGGTAACGAATCTCAACCCTCTTTTTAAAAATTTTGAGTTATTTAATTTTTTTGTGTTTTTTGATATATGGAATCAAAAAGACATGTTTTTGCGTGACAACACATAATGACATCCTATCATATATATGCAGATGTAAGACCATGGCAGCCTAAAGGCTTCCCTCATCATAGACGAAGGGGAAGAGGAGATGACATTACGGGTGTGGATGCGGAGTGGACGCTCCAAATCATTCATACCAACTTCATGAGGCTTACACACAAGGTACCCATGGCGTAGGTTGAGGACCTTTCTGAGGCCATGCAGCGTCAGGTGGTGGGTGTGCCATGAGCATGGGTGCGGTTATTTATATGGCTAGCCAGAGCCATGGTGACATTCCATGATCAGAACCCCCCTCCTCCTCCCTAGGCTTATATACCTGGGAGTGATACATTTTGTACTACGGTGTATTTATATTTTTGTGGCTCGAGAGCCCCATTTTTGTATTATGACACTATGTATTACCACATTTTGGATGTTTTAATGAAAAACTTTTATGATGATCGTTTTATTTATTTACATGTGTAAAAATATATGTTTGTGATGAGCTTATTGTCTATGAAACAAATGCCAATCTAACACATAGTTAGCATATGAGTTAGCAACTTGATTATAAATTCTTGGAACATGTATGTATGTTATGTTTTCAAATTGTCATTCTAACAATCTCACACGTAAGAATATCCATAATAATGTTGGATCTCTAACATGATACAAGCCATTAAGCTGTGACACTACTAACTTCGAATCAAGACGTACCTCAAGAGAGAGAACACCATGTAAAATGGCATCCCGTAGAAGCTCGATAACGGCACTATATTCAGCAACATTGTTTGAAGAGGGTCGTAAACATACGCCTCCTGAAGACAATACCTAACCCGTAGGAGTATAAATCACCCAAGCAGCAGAGGTTGAGTGTTGAGTGTGACGGCTTGCACCATCCATGAATCCTATATAGATGGAAGACTCCCTTGACATCTTCCATAAGAAACGGAAGCTAATCAACAAACCCGATCATCATAAGAAAGACCTAACTATGCAAAAATGTTGTACAATAATATACAATAGTCAGCCCTAGCTGAAAATCATGCATAGTACTTTTTAAGATAGATCCCATTTCTAGGCTCCGCCAAGGTTGTCCCCTCGTAATCTACTAGCTTATAAGTGCCCTTTTCTAACACACGTTTAACCACGTAAGGACCATGCCACATGGGGTTGAATTTGCCTGCCCCCAAGGGTTCTTTAGCTTGATCCCATAAAAGGACCAAATCTCCTTCACTAAACCTCCTTGGACGGACATATTTATCATACTGGACCTTAACGCGACGCTTATTCACTTCTAGAGCCACGAAAGCATCTCGACGTTGCTCATCAAGCTGCTCTAAATGGACCAAACGTTCCTCCAATGGAGAAGTGTACGGTAAGAGCTCTATGGCTAGTTTCAACGAAGGGATCTCGCACTCAACCGGCAATACAGACTCCACTCCATGTATAAGCTGATATGGAGAAAAACTGGAGGCAGTCTTAGCCGCGGTCCTATAAGCCCACAAAGCAGGATATAACATAATATGCCAATTGGTCTTTCTTTGTGCGACGATTCGTTGGAGAATAGACTTGAGTGATTTGTTCACTACTTCAACTTGTCCATTCGCTTGAGGGTAATAAGAAGAAGAATGCTCTTGCTTATACCCTAACTTCAAGGCCAACTCTTCCATCATACGATTCTAAAAGTGCCTACCATGGTCAGTGACAAGCTCTTTCGGAATACCAAACTGAGTAATAATCTAGTTGAATACGAAGTGTACAGCTGTCTCGCCGTCAGATTTAACTGTAGGCATAGCCTCAGCCCATTTCGTGAAGTAGTCAACAGCCACGATAATATGATGATCCCCCCCAGCTGAAGCTGGATTGCAATCCATGAAATCAAGCCCCCACTTAGTGAAGGGACCAGTGGTGATAATTGGATGTAACGGGGCAGGATGTGAGCACATATTACGTGCGAACACCTGGAAAGGGTGGCACTTCTTGACCGCATTAACACAATATTTAAAGATCGACTGCCAGAAATAACCCGCTCTCAAGATTTTTTGGGCTGTAGAAAGCCCAGATAAATGACCACCACACGCCCCTCCGTGGCAATCATTCAGCAAAAGCTCAGCCTCCTCATGATTTAAACAACGACGTAAAATGGAATCTACCCCATGGCGGTACAATGTGTTATCCACCATGAGGTAATTCTTAGAAACGTGATGTAACCTTCGTCGTTCATCTCGTGAAAGGTGAGTAGGGACCTTCAATGTTTGTAAATATATGATAATGTCTCCATACCATGGATCCAAAGTTGAGATCAAGAAGATGTTCTCATTGACAAACGTATCTTCACAAGCTTCCTCCTCCTCCTCGCTTGGGAAATCAGATATAAGCTCTGCAAAAATCAACGATTTCTTCGATTTTGCCGAAACAAACTCGAGATCAAATTCTTGCAGGATGACAATCCACTTATTATACTCCCCCCCTATCATCCTTATAGTGAGGACAAACTGAAATGGATTGACATGGGAAACTACCAAGGTTTGGCGAAGAAGAATATAGTGTCTCAATCTTTGAACCGCATGAACGGAAACGATTGGTATGGTTTTGGTTCAAGAGGATGAGGAGCTCAACGTTGGTCGTTTTGAAATATCTGGTCGAGGTACAATTTCCATCCCTTAGTTGTTAGTTTCTTTAATTTATCTAGCATGCTTAAGAATGGATATGATTTCTGGTGTCATACTGTCTGTTGTGGTCAACCCCAAACCATAGGAAGATTTTCTCTGTAGCAAAATTGGTGACTCTGCTGGGAATTTTCCTTTTTTGTTGAAGCTTTTGGGTGCATTTTTTTCTCAAATTTCTCCTTGGTTCTCTATGTTTCTATGTCACATTTGATAGTATGTTCATCCATTGGCAGTTCCTTGGAGTGGTTTGGCTCTTGGCTTGCTTTTTTACCATCTTCTTCCTTACATACGCGGGGCACAGTACATACAATCGTGTATATACACAAGTTGTCCTTTGTCGAGTCACGTACATACATTATTGTTCTTTGAACAGTCGCGTATATCTCCCATTTTGAGTGGTATCTTAGTGTGAAACATTGTTGGGTGGATAATGAGTGTTGCTAGTTCTTCCAGGGTCCTTATGTTGTCTATTGATTTCTCCTGTTGTGGCTGGAAACCTCTTTTTAATAAATTTTTTTAGAAAGTTGTTCTCTTCAATTTCTCCCTTTTTGTTTTGATATTAGTGCATTAGTCCTTAAGTCTTAGTGTCTTGCTTGAATTGTGTCTTGATCCTTGCTACATGGACTGAGAATTTAATGGTTCTTTTTTGCATTTTCATTCATTTACTTTGAAAAGACAAAGATAATTGCATTGGTGCATATTCATTTTTTTAGGATTAGTTAATCCTCCCTTTTCCCACATTGTCTATTTGCCCACTTTCGTAGCTTTTGAGGTCTTTCTCACTACACTAGTGCATGGGGACACACCTAGGGCCACCTACCACTCACTGCACCTGTCTGCATGAGTTTAGGAACTCCGATGACCAATCCCTGTAATTTAGGAACCCACTCTAAGTGCTACAAGCTATCAAGGACATACCAATCTACAGCAAGGTAATAAATGAACTATGCATTAAATGCCCAGGGAAGAAACAAAAGGACCCTCTTACAATTCATGTTATAGGAGAGATGTCTGAATGTATGACAGATCAATCTCGGATTACAAAATATACAAATTCAGGAGCCCCAGTAGTAACTATAATTATAAACAATACTGCCATAGAAAATACATTAATCGATTTAGGATCCACTATCAACATGATGACCACAACAGTTTTAGAAGTTTTACAGTTAGGACAATTTCTCTGACCTACCCCTTCCATCCTAGAACTAGCAAACCGTACTACGGTAAAACCTGCTGGAGTCTTGGATGACATTATTGTATCAGTAGACTCATGGGAATACCCTGTCGACTTTATGGTCGTAGAATCAAAGGATCCTTCTAAAGGGCATCCTATTATCTTGGGAAGACCATGGTTAGCTACTACAAATGCTTTTATAGGATGTAGGGATGGAGAGATGACTATTTCCAATGGGTTGTCTACATAGAGACTTATTTTATACCCCCCAACACAACCAATAACTAAAAACTCATGGTGGTTAAATTGTTCTTTTGGGGGCGTGGACATTGATGACCTCTCCCTCCCTAGTGATTTCTGCTGGGCACTTCAAGAGCAGACCACTGAGAATGTATTAAACCAGTTTGTTGCTTCAACAACTTGTATATATTTTCCTCAGTATTTTGCTCAATTCGATCAGATTTTTGGAGACGAGTTCCAAGAGAATATGGCTCTCTCAACGTTTACGGAGACACCTTGTGTATTCACAATTGAAGAGCATACAGAACCCTGTACCATACCTTGTGAAGTTGGCCCTGAAGAGTTTCTACATATAAATGCAGGATTAAGTGAAAACCAACAAGCACAGCTGCTTGAGGTTCTTAAAAAACAAGCTGGAGCATTTTCATGGGAATACACTGATATGAAGGGTATATACCCTGACACTTGTATTCACCATATTTATATGCATCCAAACATTTCACCTGTAAGGCAGCCTCAGAGGAGGATGAATCCTGCTCTAAAGGATATAGTAGAAGAAGAATTACAAAAACTCTTCAATGTTGGTTTCATCTATCCTGTCTCTGAAAGTAAATGGGTGTCTCCTCTAGTGGTAGTCCCAAAGAAAGTCACGGGAAAATGGCATACCTGTGTTGATTTTAGAGAGCTAAACAAAGCTACATTTAAAGACTACTTTCCTTTACCTTTTATTGATCAAGTGTTAGATACCCTGTCAGGTAAACAGTATTTTTCCTTTCTTGATGGATATAGTGGTTACAGCTAGATTTTAATAGCACTCGAAGATCAAGACAAGACAACTTTTACATGCCCTTAAGGAACATATGCTTATAGAGTTTTTCCATTTGGCATATGTAATGCACCTGCCACTTTTCAGCGGGCAGTCTTAGGGATTTTTTCTGATCTTATACATGACTGTGTGGAGGTATACATGGATGATTTTACAGCCTATGGTAATACCTTTCGAGAAGCTCTTGAGAACCTCGAGAAGGTCCTGATCTGATGTCAAGAAATGAATTTAGCCCTTAGTCATGAAAAATGTAAAATATTACTGACAGAAGGTATAGTTTTAGGACACCGTGTTTCCTCCCAAGGAATTAAGGTATATCCTGCTAAGATCGAAGTAATTGTTGGCCCCCTCTCAAAAAACTCAAAAGGAGGTAAGAAGCTATCTTGGTCATGCAGACTATTACTGTCGCTTTATTGAAAATTTTACTAAAATAGTTGCACCAATGCTTAAATTGCTTACAAAGGATGTAGAATTCCAGTGGACAGAATCTTGTCAAAATCCTTTCGAAATTTTAAAAGCTAAACTATCGATGGAACCAATACTCAAGGATCCCGATTGGTCCCTTCCTTTTCATATATCCATCGATGCCTCTAATACGGCCATAGGAGGAGTCCTGGGCCAAAAAGAGGGACAAGCACCTTACACCATTTATTTTATCAGCAAGAATTTGACTCCTACCGAACTGAATTAAACTGTTACTAAAAAAAATAAAAATAAATAAATAAATAAATAAATAAAATAAAATTTGGAAGTAGTTTATTCTGTTAATAAATTTCTCCATTACATTACAGGTTACGAAGTTTTTGTGCATACCGATCACTCTGCCATTAGATTTTTAATGAAGAAACCAATTACCAATGGTAGAGTGACTCGGTGGATTCTTTTATTGCAAGAGTTTAACATCACCGTCATTGACCAACCTGGTAAAGAAAATCTAGTTGCAGATTTCCTCTCTTGCATTCAACATGATGATGGTGCTAAACCCGTTGACGACACTTTTCCGAATGAACATTTGTTTGTTGTGTTTGTTCAAAGCCCTTGGTTTGCAAACATTGCCAATTATTTAGCAACTAGGAAATTACAAAACCATTTGTCCCCATACGAGAAACGGTGTATTATAGTTCAAAGTTCTAATTATTCTTGGGTTGATAATGACCTCTTCCGCACCAGTCCAGATCTTATTATTCGACGATGTGTGCGGGACGATGAAATGACAGACATCCTCCATGCATGCCATGATGGACCATGTGGAGGACATTTTTTCTGATAGACGGACATCATACAAAGTGCTGCACTCTGGTTATTACTGGCCAAGCATTTTCAAGGATGTTTCCAAGTATGTTAAAGGATGTGATAATTGCCAAAGAATGGGTAGACCTACATCATCTGATCAGATGCCCTTACAACCTCAGGTCATGATTGAACCTTTTGAGAAATGGGTTCTTGATTTTGTAGGACCAATTTCTCCCATGTCTCGTAAAAAGAAGTATATCCTAGTTTGCACGGATTATGTCACCAAATGGGTAGAAGCTAAGGCTTTGTTTAGGGCTACAGAGAAATCAGTGGTAGCATTTATATATGAAGAAATATTCACCCGGTTTGATGTATCTAGAGAAATTGTCATAGACCAAGGTGTTCAATTCACTTCCAAATTAATGAAAGAACTTACTACCAAATATGGCATCCGACATTGCAAATCTTCACCTTATCACCCTCAGGCTAATGGTCAGGTAGAATCAATTAATAAAGTATTAGAAGCTATTTTAACCAAAACCATTCACTTACATCATAAGGATTGGGCAGATAGACTCCCAGAAGCTTTATGGACCTATAGGATAACATGGAGAAACACTACCAGACATACCCCCTATGAGTTAGTGTATGGCAAACATGTCCTTTTACCTATTGAATTTCAAGATAAAACCATTCGTATGGTAGCACAATTAGGCATGGATTTGGATGAAGCACATAAACAATGAGTATTACATATTAATGAGTTAGATGAAATTAGACAAGATGCACTCCAAAGAACCACGCTAATACAAAATCAATGGAAGACATGGCATGATAAGTTTATTAAGCAAAAGCAATTTAATACTAGATATTTGGCACTACTATTCGACTTGTTATTTAAAAATTTTAAAGGAAAATTAACTACCCGTTGGATGGGCCCATATGAAGAAGTTACATCTTTTGACAATGGATCAGTAGAAATTAAGACAATTGATGGTTCACAAGTTTCCTTTGTAGTAAATGGACATAGACTTAGACTTTACCACCAACCAACATCTAAACAGGATTTCATACAGAATGTTTTGCAGCAGAAGGAAATGGAATTGGTTGAAGGGGAAGTCATTCCTCCTGCTCCTGGTCCTTAAAAAAGTATTTTGGGTTATCGTCACTTGTATATATGTAAATATGTGTTTGTTTCTTTGAATAAATAAGAGTCGTTTTTGACAAATTGCTTACAAGGGACTCTTTTTCTTTTTATAATGTTATATATGTTTTTATTAATAAATTGAATCATCTAACAAGTGGTTTTGCAGTTTGATTACAAGTACTTTATCTCTATAAGCAGCTACTGAAGTATTGTTGGAAAAGGGAAGTACGCTAAAACACTCATGAGGTATCTTAACCTTTCTTGGGGTACTTTTGAAATATGCTGCATATGGTGACAATATAAACAAAACAAATCTTTGTATATCATTCTTAACCATCTCTTCTATGATTCATATGGTTTTTGGTATTTTGATTTAGACATGTATATTTCTTATTTGCTCTTTTGAACAGTTGCTTGATAGACCTACTTTCATTATCATATTTTTCACAATCTCATCTTACACCTATGGATTACTAGTTCATCCTATACTTGTTATCAACACTTGTCTCTCAAGTATTTTTGTGATAACTCGAAAGTAAGTGGAATTTTTGTCTTTGGGGAACATTACTTATCTCTTATGAAGAAGAAGGATTGTAAGATCAAAGAACAACTTTAAGTTATTCTCTTTTGACATGATCTATGATTAAGGCCATTATGAAAAGTTACTTGTAAGGTTACTTTACAAAATTGAATTATGTGTTTAGCAAGGCTTAACACACTCTAGTACCAATCGGCTTCCATGTATTTAATATCATTATACAAGGCAAACCCGTCGGGGTACTGAACAGGCCTGCTGGCAGCGGGTCAATGCTAAGTAATAACTTAAAACAAGGAAGCTTGCTATATGCAAGTAAACCCGTCGGGGTACTGAACAAGCTCAGTTGCAGTGGGACTATGCTTGCATGGTGCCAAGGTAAACCTGTCGGGGTACTGAACAAGCTTGCTGGCAGCGGGGCAATATTGGGTAAAAGATATCTGGTTAATGCGCCACTATGCACATGGTTCGTAGAACAATGATAATATAACGAAAATTTTTAAGAATTTATGAATAAACATGTCACGACCAATTGTTTATACTATCATTTGAGAATGGCTGTAAGTTGGGCTTGGCCCCGGCCATCTAATTCAACAAATATCTAGGATGTCATTATCCTAGAGATGGGACCCATAGCTATAAATCTCACACACTCCGAGGTAAACTCAAAATATTTTGTGATGACAAGGTATCGTTACAATGAGGCATGGATGACTAGCTTTTCCTATGGCATTCTTTTGGTTATATTATCATCATTCAAGTGGTCTTTGTAAGCATTCTTATATTTTTCTTGAATATACATATCTGAATCATTTCCATTTACTAGTTAGTTTTCCTTTTTCTTACAAAATAATAACAACATAATATAAATTTTTATTTGCTTATCTGGAACAATCAATTCTTCTCTCTTGTATGGCGTGAGGACACGCCATATCTTTGGTTTGGGGGAGGATTAGGAAAGATTAGATTTTTTATTTTTCGTTATTTATGACAGATCTATTTATCTTAGACAAATGATAAGTGTTTTCAGGATAATGTAAGCAATGGAACTTGGTTATAGCATGAAGCATATTTTCATAGAAAAAATCAATTTGGAGGGCCGTATGAAGGATCGAATGAAGGTCCAAATGCAATACCAAATGACGACGTGAAAAAAACATTGTGATATTATAGCACTTATGATTAAAGTTTGCTAACCAATTTTTTTTTTTCAAATCCATGTGGATGCTTTGACCTTAAAAGCTTTTTAGTCATCATTTCACTATTGACAACCCTATCCTCTTACCCAATCACGCATGTAAAATACCAAATGACCGATCTTCTTGCTAATAAAGGTTATTGAAAATGCGATTTATGCCTTCTTGTCATGTTTGACATGAAAGACATGCTATTTTTTTTAAAAGCACAAGCCAGAAGACTAAAGTTTAAATCACCTCCTTCATCTGCCAAGTCGAAGGCAACTGCTAGCGCAGCTTCGCCTTCTTCCTAAGTTATCTTTATTTCTACTCAGTGGGACCTAGCATTTCTCCGGTTTGGGGGAATGTTGATCCCAGTTTTGTCATCATTTTTTGTAGTTAAATTACGCATTTAAACATATGTTTTGTCATTTTTTTGTCACGCAGCTCATTATTCAACCCCAGGTACGAATGAATTTAAGGTTTATGTAAAATTTGTTTGTTATTATCATTTCACGATTTTATAGATTAAAATTGACAGTATTTGAAGCACGTTTTGATATATTAATTTATGTATGCATTTGTTTGCAGGTTTTTATCAGGCAGAGGAGAAATCCTTGCTATAATTGGTGTTCACAGGAAGTTCCTCTTACATAGGAGTTAATCACGAGGAAACACGCGTGTTGATGGTGGGGATATCCCTCCACTACCTTCAATGAGCACCAAAGCTATTCCCAGGATCTTATTCATATCTGGGGGCTCTTGAGGTACCTTTAGTGCTTTTGAGCTTCGGGTTTAGTTACACTTCCCATACAGTGGATCCCTCTTACAACTGTTTGTCAGAGAATTGTTTATATTGAGGTGACCTTAGTTGATTTTTCTAGGTATCGCAAGGGGTACTTACATAGGTTATTTTGTGAGTGTCCTAGCCAGGTAGGGGTCAAACGACGCCATCATTTTATGCATTGAAGCTAAGAGCCACTATAATTGGTTACACACCTATGCTTGTAGTGTATGGGAGTCTCACGCCTCTACTAGGCGAGACATACCTGCTGCATTCGACAGCTCATTTGTCCTCACTCCTTGCTTGTTTGCATCTATCCTAGCTTACTTAGGGGTTTGCTCTATGTTCACCAGTTGTATTTAGCGATCGCAGTTACTTGGGTCTCTTTTTTTGTGTAGTCATCATGAATCGAGTTCCAGCACTTCGTCATTCTTGTCGTTTAGCATGGTTACCACCTTTTGACCCTTCACAACCTCTTTATAAGAGGGCCAAACATTATATGCAGCCTCTTTCCCATCAAGGTCTCCATGGAATTTTTACCATGAGTACCACTTCCGAGACTCTGGAGTTCCCTCCATCCCCATCATATACATTGGGAGGAGGATTCCATGAGGCTCCTTTCTCATCTACTTTGTGGATTCCTGCAAATCTAGTCTATATCAACCCTCATATGGCTAGTATTTCCCACCCAGTAGGAATGAATTCTTTCGACTTCATAGGATTTATCCCAAACTTTTCCTTGGGAAGGTCGGGTATTGAGATATAGTATGTTCCCTTTAGTTCGAGTCCTTTTATGTTCGGCATGCCAAATATTTCAACTAGTATTCCATCATCAATCCAAGGTCCTAGTATGGACCCTAGTGTTGGATTGGGGGTCACGTCAACCCCTTACACTGCACATCAGTTTAGAGGAGGTCATATTCCTCCTTCTACTCCGTTTGTTGGCGAGTATCCATCCCCTTCGTTCGGTCTTCACACTAGTGTTCATTCTATTAGGGGTGGTGGTGGATATGTGAATGTTAGGTCTACGTCTATGTCTTACATCCCTTCTTTCATCCCATTGTCCACTACACCTATCCCGTTCAATGCATTCCTCATGAAAAATCCTCCTCATATTCCAAGTGGGCCCTCAGGAAGTTATGATCCCTTATGTTGTTTCCCCATCATCTTGCGTCATTGTGTCTAGAGGTTATGTGCCTCCCTAGATGTTTGTGGGTCATCCAGTACACCAGAAGAGTAATTTTGGTTATATGGTTCCCCCTTCTCAAGGAATGCCCCACATCTAAATGCCCATGCATCCTTACATGGGTCATATGGGAGGAGGTTATTATCCAACTAGTTAAGATCATGGCCTTTACCAGAACCAATCTTTCGAGGGAGTGTGGAACCACATGGAATAACCTAGGATCTCATTTTTAGCTACGTTGAAATTACATGATCTATCCAAAATCATGAATGACCTGGTGTTTCATGATCCAATGTGGCCTCCTGTCCCCACCAAACTTCCTTCAGATGTTCCGAAGTTTGAAGGTAAGAATGGTGAGGATCTCGGTGATCATGTTACTACTTTTCATCTATGGTGCTCTTCGAATTTGTTGAATCATGATTATGTTCATTTATGGCTGTTTCAATGCACCCTCACTGGTTCAGCCACGAAATGGTATATAGAGTTGCTTGGGGGCACATATCGGACCTTTAATGACTTGGACTTGGTATTCCTTATCATTTTCAGTTGTCGGTTTACTACAATGTCGGTACCAAACTCTTGTCGAATTTTCAGAAAGACAGGCACCCGTATTTCTGACCATATCCAAGAGTGGCGTAGACGGATGTGATTGATTAAGGCCAACATTCCACAAGAATCCTTATTGGAATGGTTCCTTAAGCCCTTGCTGCCTTATATCACGAAGGATGTTTCGACGTTTGGAGTGACTACCAAGGAAAATGCCATTTTCTAAGCTCAGCAGTGAGACCTGATTTATGCTCAGATTGGGATCCTTTATGACATTATCCTTAACACTCTACGGTGAAATCACGATCCCATGTTTAAACTCGGGCCATATGTTGATGGCATCGTAGGATCTACAAGTGTGAAAGTTGTGGACCAGGTTACATATCAAATGTAGAATTTGTCACTTAACCAGTCTGCAGTCGGACAAGCTATGACTTCGTCCACTCCCACCCAATCGATAGATGTACATTATGTGCAATTTGTTGATCCCAATTTTGTCATCATTTTTGGCAGTTAAATTACGCATTTAAACATATGTTTTGTCATCTTTTTGCATATTTTTTATCACGCATCTCACTATTCAGCCCTAGGTATGAATGAATATAAGGTTTATGTATATTATCATTTCACAATTTTATAGATTAAAATTGACAGTAATTGGAGCATGTTTTGATATATTAATTTATGTATGCATTTGTTTGCAAGTTTTGGATGAGCTAACAACAAACACGCATTCAACTAGATATGCGCATAGTATATCCAACTTATCATCCAGCTCGCTAATTAGACTGTGCGACATTCGTTGGCAGGTTTCCAGGCATTAAAACGTTAGCGTGAGATTGCTAGTGTAGACCATAGTCTTTAGCGCACCAACAAACAGAAAATGCATTTATCCTAGATATGCGTAGAGCATATCCACCTCACTATCCACCTCACCGTTCAGTTCATCGTTCCAACTGCTCATCGTTGATAAGATATTACTGGGTGTTAAAGCTTGAAACTATTTACTTTCCACGCATTTGGATGATAGCATGGCTCCCATTCTAAAAGGAACGCCAGCACGCTGCCTCTACTCAACACTACACCATTAGCCACGCCAAAGAAGGAACCATACGACACATCACACACGCTGAAGAAAACCGATTCGTGAAGGAGAAGGAGAACGTTGTGTGTTGGTGTTTGATCAGTTATACGCCATAATGGTTGACTAAATTTAGAGAGCAGTTAACCACTAAAGGATCGACTTGCTCACCTCTGTAAACATTGTGTATATAAATTCCTACATGTGAAGAGTTAAAGAGTTGATCAATTCATTAGTGAGACAATTAGTTTTTAGAGAAGAATTCTGTAACTCTGTTCTTTATTTTTAATAGAAGTTGTATGTTCTGTTGTTCATGATTGTGTTTGTGTAAGCGTTAGCCAGGCATCACCCCTGATTGCTGAGAGGGACCCTCATCAACCAGAGGTTTCTTTTCTTGTGTAGTTTCTTTACCTTTTCTTTTGTAGTTTGTTTGATTTCTAGTTTGCTTCCATTCAAATTACAGTAAACGTTTATTTCATTGCTTCCTGTAATGCATTTTATTTCTAAAGTTAAAGAGCTAGTTGCGCGCATAGTTTGCTTTCAATTTGCTTTCAGTGATTTCATTTCCAGTTTTATTTGCAAGTAGATAGAATAGATTGCTTTTATCAAGTTAGAATAGATTCAATTATGTTCATTTCCTTTCTGTTATAAGTTCATTCAAGTTAAATTTCAGTTTGTTTCTTAATACGCAGTGATTTCTTTTTATGAATTAGTTTAAGATTATTTTGTTGTCAAACTTGATTATTAAGTAGGTTTATTTACTGCCTCTCTGCATTGTATTTGCATGTGCACGAATTCAGCTGAAGATGATATCATTTAGGTTATTTTATGTTATTTTAATTGTGCAGATTGTTATTCGGACAACCTGTTTAAACTGTCATTCAGACACCCCTTTAAAACCTGCAATTCAGTCTGTCATCCAGTCCGTTGTTTCGTTTTTAGTGTTTTTAATGTGTTTTGAGCCTGTTTAAAGTTCTGTTTCCTTATTTTTTGAAGTATGTTTTGACTGTAATGGTTAGATGATAGTTTTATTTAACATTAAGGCTAAAATTAGATTGTTTTAGATTATTTATTAAAGTTTATCCTTATCCCTACCTATTTTTACCTTGAACATGTTTTGAGCTATGTTGTGTTTTGTTTCTTGAGTTTGTTTTTGATTCCTTTTACTGTTGTACTATTTTGTGATCATGCCTTTGATTGATTCATCCGTTTGCATGTAAAACTTAGTATTAGAAGTATTATCCTTAGGAAAATATACTAGTACCTTGCAGAGTGTTCCTTTTTCACTGTGTGATTACCGAAAGAGACTTGTAGGATAGAATTCAAAGTTATTCCTATTAAGTTTTCTACTTGCTTCTCTTATTAAGTTTTCTACTTACTTATAAATTAGGTCTTCCTTGCATCCTAGTATTTCACTTGAAAAGTTAGTTGTTGATAGTATCCTTTTTCAGTCTAAAGTTAATTTGCTTATAAAATAAATTATCAATATAGTTGTTGTACTTATGTTTCCAATATAAACTTTCTTTGCATAATTAGTTCTTGAGACTATTCAATAAACCTTACTAGAAAGAGTAGTTTTTTCTTGTATAGAAGTAGTATTGTATATATCTTTATCCGTTAGTAATTGTTTATAGAGTATAATAGTGTATTTTTTATATTCTGATCTAGTATTCTGTTCCGGTTCAATTACCTTAATAGTTGAGTTCTTAGGAGTTTGACTCGGTTTTTCATTTTGAAAGATCTTTCGATCTTTTGTTTGTTAAAATATTTCCACGACACCATAAGAATTCCGCTACCTTCACATATATTTTGTATGAACTCTAAGCCTACCAACCCCGGTCGATAATTAAATATTAGGTGAACTAATCAAGACGATATAACACCCAACACAATCATCGAACTAGAAGGGTAACCAGCAACCTAGACATAATAGGAAAAAGGGGAGGAATAATAAGAAGGGTGGGAATGAAAAGGAGAACATTAATGATGACAATAATTACGAGAATGTTGGGGGCGATAAGAAGAATAAACTGAAGGTCAAATTCCCATGTAAGCTTTGTTGAGGAGACCATGTTACATACTTGTGCCCTAGAATCGAGGAGGACTCGAAGTTCATCGTACACAGCCCAACTACGATAATTGATCCCCTTCCACATAATCAAAACATGACTTCGAGGAATTCGACCACCGGAAGTGGTGACGGTGGGAGTCAAGACCTACCGGGTATGGAAAGTGGTCATGGTTGTATCAATATGATGTCGATTGTTCATGTTGTGACTTGTTTATGTGATTATGGTATGTCACAACCAACCATGGGTAAAGAGCCTCTGCCTCCAGAGTTTCCTTTGCAGATTGATAAGCCTGAGACTGTACCACACATTCCTAAAGGGGTCTTGAAGCATTCAGGGCATAATCCCAATGCCTGAGCCTCCCAACACTATTCTATCGTTGAGTATTTGGTCCAGACTCCCTATGGGATGTTGGATTTAGAGGTGCTTCAGACTTGTCCCTCACAGAGGAATGCCTTGTTGACTACTTTGGGATCTCATGATTTGAGTAGTCCGAGTATGATCAAGTTTGAGACAGCTAATGTCCAGCCTCCCCTACCTTACCATGTGGCTTTTTAAGTCCATGTGGAGTGTTTGAACAACACCGTTAAATGTACATTAGTTGATGAAGGTGTTGCAACCTCTGTTATGTCTATTTCTTGTTGGAAAGGCCTTGGTTCCCCCATGTTATCTAAATCCATGACTATACTGATAGCTTTTTATGGATGTTCCTTTAGATTGCATGGCATTATTCCTTCCCTTCGGGTCCAGCTGAGGGGCAGACCGTGTCGGTCGAGTTTGAGGTGATTGATGCACCCCTTGACTATAACCTTTTATTGGGTCAAAAGTGGATTTATGCCATGAAGGTGATCGTATCACCGATGTTTTGTGGTGTGTCCTTTCCTCACGAATATATAATCATGACAGTCGATCAATTATCATTCAATAATTCTAGTTCCTTTGCATTGTCAAGACCCGTGGTCCTAGTTATTGAGAATTATTAACTGGAAACTGAGAATGTTGGTGTCAAAATGTATCCTTCTTTGATGGGAACCTTTAACTTTTTAGCGCCAATTTTGTTGATTGATTCCACTTTCGATGGTGTTATATCATTGGCGAGTTCAATCCCATTCTATACTTCATATTTGAGTGATCCTAGGACCCTCCCTTCTCTAGTTGAATCGAGTGAATGGCACCCATCCTTTGGAATGGCTATGTCATTATCTGTAGCAAAGGTCATTTGTCAAGCTTCATATGAAACTACACTAGACCGTAATCTTTCCTCTTCGGAGACAGAGGAGGGAGATCCTGTGCTCCCGCCCGCTTTGGAGGTCCATTCAACTTGTTCACATGATTGCCTTGATAATCCTTTTCCCATGGATGAAGTGATTGTTGAGGCCATGAGTTGTCCTAAAAGGCCTTGGGAGGACTTACATTATAGACGTTTTTCCCTGCAAAAGCTTGAAAGGACTGAGCATGATGAGTCCTGGTTGGCCCTAGGTAATGAAGTTGATCACCCTGTGCTCCCTTTGGACAATTATAGTCTATATGTTGAAGGCAACTTGAGATATATTTTTTGTAATGTCCCTTCTTGGAAATTTTGAAGAAATGCACAAATTGGGCAAAATTCGAGCTTAACTAGTCATGACTCTAGAGGGTTCCAACTTTCACCAAATGGTCCCGAATTTGAAAGGAAATAGTAGGGTGAGCCTTAAAAAATACCAAGGTGGTTTATTGAAACTTTGTATCTTACTTTAGACATCTGAAACCTTGTTTGGGGCTGATGACAAAAGGCCAAAACTACTAGGAGATTGTGATGAAATCCCCCCTAGGGTGTAAACCAACTGAGATTCCCAACTCATGTACGAACCTCCAAAATTTGTAAGAAGAGTATGGGGACTGATATAATACCTCATGGAATTTAATTACACATGGTTATTAGTTCTGCAAATTGGTTATAGAGTTCCACATTCGTTTGATAACTTTCAGTGAAATTGCTTTTGGGGAAATTGCAGAACTAACTTGATTTTGACATATCAAGGGTAGAGTTAAAGGATTAAATCAGGATGTGAAATATAGAGACCATATAAAAACTATCAATTGATCCCACAAAAGTATTAAACTAGAAATCCCCTCATACAAGTCTTGTATACAAACCATTCAGTATGGGAGTCAAATACATGAAAAATAGTGAATTAGTAGCATGGAATTCCAAGAGTTTCACATATGGATTTCTTGGATTTTGACCCACAGAGCATAGGGACATGAAATTACAGAGTGACACATCATATATTTATATCACAACATCATCAAACTCATAGAACATCCCTCATACAAATATGATACAATACTCCTTCAAAATTGAAGCCAAAGTCATGTAAACTAGTGATTCAATGCCATGTGAATGCAAGCTTTTCACACATGATTTTATTGAATTTCGAGCCACAAAGAATATGAACATGAAATTACAAAGTAATACATAATAAATGGCTGTCACAACATCATCCAACTCGTATAATATCCCTCATACAAATCTGATACAAGACTCCTTCAAGATTGAAGCCAAAGTCACGGAAACTAGTGATTCAATGGCATGGGAATGCAAGAGTGTCACATATGGTTTTCTTGGATTTCAACCCACATAGAATAGGGACATGAAATTACAAAGTAAAACATCATATATTTCTATCACAACATCATACAACTCATAGAATATCCCTCATACAAATCTGGTATAAAACTACTTCAATATTGAAGCCAAAATCCATGAAAACTAGTGATACAATGGCATGAGAATGCAAGCTTTTCACACATGAGTTTCTTGGATTTTGATATGAATAGAATATGGGATTTAAAGTACAGAGTCTTACATAATAAATGGCTTCCCTAGCATCATAAAAATCATATAAAATTCCTCATAAAAATGGGATATAAAACCACTTCAAGGTTGAAGCCAAATCCATGAAAACTAGTTATTCAAGAGCATGGGGAATGCAAGCCTTTCATAGATGTATTTATTGATATTTTGACTTACAAAGAATATGGATATGAGATTACAGAGCCATACATAATATACCCAATCTTGGGCATCAAATATTCTCAACAAATTGTAAGCACCACTCCAACAAGTGCGCCATCAACATGAGAGTGTGGGGGAATGGAGAAGAAGGGATGAGGGAATAGGGAGATAGATGATAATTTGACTGTATGGACCTTCAACCTGCAATTAGAAATCCTTAATTAAGCTCCAATGAGAGGTATGAATGGCCTCTCCATCAACCAACTTGGAAAGGAATCCAACTCCCTCGGAATTGGTTCATAAGCAGGGAGAGTGAGCACTCACCGTGCAATGGACAAGAAAAAGCTCTCCAAAATGCCAAAGGCCAATTAACAAATGATCAAAATATATTCTCATTCCTCATGACATCCTTTTATTAACTTAATGAAGCCTCCTAAGGTCGAATTTCCCTCCATGGGATTCCTCCAACTCATCTTAGTGGTTTAGTACTCTCATGACACTTGTCTTCCTCTTCATGCTCC
The DNA here is from genome assembly GCA_001517045.1 of Pseudotsuga menziesii. NCBI lineage: Eukaryota > Viridiplantae > Streptophyta > Pinopsida > Pinales > Pinaceae > Pseudotsuga > Pseudotsuga menziesii. Next base: position 347,797 of record LPNX010256029.1, read on the forward strand.
AATTCTTTCCCCAATTCGAATGGCTTCCTCTAACTCCCAAATTTGACCTCTTGGTGGCTATTTTTAGCCCTGTTATGTCATATTTTTCATATGTCTGCAATCAGGTCTGAATTTGTCATACTTGTCATAGAATCTTTCATCATTGGTTGTCATAGAGTGCATGAAATCTCCTTCCAAGTGGCACACCTTGTCTTCTAGTCTCTTCCTCTTCTGTGGCAGCTACTCTCATTTACCTATTCAAATTCCTTGGCTCATTATATGATATTTGACACCACATAACCCTCCAACAACGTCACATTACCCATGTGTTCGAATTTGAATGAAGATCATACTAAGTGTGTGGAGAATTTGGTCATCCAAAGTGTCCACAAGCTTCCAAGTGTTTTCATGAACCCATGCCACCTTATTTTCTTAGCATTTATCATTTATGTGACCCATTTAAATGTGAATATGGTAAACTAAAGTCCTTTTGGGTCCCATAGCCCCTTATTACAAAATTTATGTCTCCATCTCAACCTAGGGAACTAGTAGGTTGGTGAAACATGATTTGCAAAGAGTCTTATTTGGAAATTTTTTAATTGGGGACATGGCATTTTTCCTACCATCCCAATGAATCCTCGAGAGCCTCTTGTTGTTGAAGTTGAGACTTATTTGGATATCCTCGTTGTGCACTCTCGTCAGATAATAGATTATCCATCTTACTTTCGACTTGTGTTTGAGAGACGAAAGCACCTATTGTGATTTATCATTTCGATGGTCAAAATATTGGTCGACCGTTTAAAGTTTGAGGCAATACTTCAGTTGCCTCCCTCACACTCAATGAACTATGTTTGAGCCTTCAGCCTCGACTGACACTTTGTACATTGGTGTATATATTTTGGTTTTACCTACAAGAATTTTGTAGCTTCACTCTAGTCATTTATCCATTCCTATATATTTTTTTGAGTTTTATGGACTAATGTTACAATGTAAGGATTTTTTGTGGAACAACTTCTTTGGGTGGTAAGGAGTTGTTCCTAGTATGATCACGCCTTCGGTACGCATATCTCGTCTCTGGCATATAGGATAGATTTCGCTCCGCTTGCATTATTGCATTATCCTATGACCATGATTCACTAAGCATATGTACGAACCCACTTCTTAATGACACAAATCCATTCTGTTGCTACTAGAAGTGTCGTTATGTAAGAGGTAGAGCTTTCTCTATCATGGGTACCCTAGTTAGAACTCGTTTTACCATATGATGCCCATGTTGAGCGTCCTCCTTAGGGTTGGGAGTCCCGTGCAGTCCCGCCATGACTTCAAATGGACACCTCATGTTCTTTCTCACATATTATGCTGACTATTTCCCTTAGGGACTCCCACTTTATATCAAGTTGTAAATGCATTGCATGCGTCTGCTTGCCTTATTGAGCTTCATGACGATTGTTTGCTTCACTTTTATAAGCCATATTGCTTGAGTTTGTCTCAATTCTAGCCAAGCAAAGCCTCTTATTTATCCTTTATGTCTGATTACCCCGCATCTGAGAGGAAACATTCCCTCGAGTGTCCTTATCTTGCATGTGCTTACTTGTATTGAGCATAGGTATGTTCCACTGCTTGAAACTAGTTTGCTTGCCCTCGACACTCATTTCCTCTTTATTGTACTATAATCACATTTTATTCCTTTTTTAAGCTTTATAATATGAAAAATGCCAAAATAATGATAACAATAATAAAAACATAAAAAGTCGGACGGGAAATGGTATTGTCTTATATTGGCAGTCGTTGTGTCACCTTCGAACAAAGCACAATTTATGAGTTTATTCATCATGGGTCGAGTTTCTAGCATGACCTTAGGAGTTGTACTCATCATCTAGAGCTTTCTCCACTGACTATTTAAGCTTCCAATCATTATGGAGCATCTGTTGATGCCTCACATGTCACGAAGTTGTCCCAGATTGCACATTGAGTCTATGTTGCCTAAGTGTCTCCATCTGCCTCATGCTCTTGTTTGAAGGAAATATTTAGCTTGAGTCAGGCATTCCCAATACATCATAGAGTTGTGGTAGTCTGAGCCTACTTTCATCATTGGTAGGCGACCTTGAACTCAAAAGACGACATCTCATCATTGGTTGTTGACTGAGTGGTTTCCCTCATGTTTGATGGCAAAAAATCTATTCACACATTGGGATTTGTGTCGTGTCTTGGATTCCATTATACCCTATTGGTGGTTTCCTCACATCTATTAGTAGTTTTCATCATCGATTGTTATTCAGAGGGTCTCTTTCGCATGTTACTTGCATCCAGTATGCGCGAGAGATGCACATGGTTACTGGTTTGTGTACATCTTGTTTGTTCCAGTTCTTCCAAATTGTCTAGCCTTGTTGTTGTACCTTATGTTGGTTGATGGGGGATTCATTAATGCCCTCATTCTAGTGGATTCCATACCATCAACTTCATATCATATTCTGGAATTGGGATCTAGAGTCAGTTGAGTGCCTTGAGACTTGCAGTCATCAGTGGTAGGTTCTCTTGCCATCGACAAATTTGAGAATACATCAATGCCCCCTGATCGATGGATTATTCAAGTGTTCGACCTCAACACCTCTATTCACACTTGTTGAGTGCACTTGATACCTTGACACCCATTTTCATCGGTAGTGGGATGTCTCGCGTCTATTAAAGGTATACATCAATGACCGATAATCAGATGATGTTTCATCATGTTTGACCTCAACACCTCTATTCACGTGATGGGACATGTACCATAGGCAGTTTGTGTAAAATACCTCAAAGTATGGTGGCATTCCATATATGCTACTACCTTTATCGCGACGTTAACTATGGGATTCAATTCTAATACCACAGCAGTGTACCTTATTATGTATAATATGTCTTCATTTAGTATGGAGACCAGACTCCACTGTGTATTGTACGTGGTTGTGACCACTTATGACATATGTCTATTATGCCTATTCATGTCCATTGTACTTATATGTATCTAGAACTGCTATATGTACTCCAGATCTGTAATCATGTACACAAAGTTATCATTGTATTATGCTGACGAGTGGCTAGTTCTTCCACCTGGATCTTCACTACTTCACTCCTAGGACTATTATAATGTATTTTGGTCATCTTGTACCCCTATGACCTCGCACATTTGGGGGAATCTGTTATAGCACAATTTTCCACACCCCATGCATCATGCCTTGGTGGCCTTCCCTTGCCCTTATCCAAACTCCCTATACCCCTTTTATTCACTATAGCCCTGATGCTTCAATTTAACCCTTAAAAAGTCTTATTTTAAGACATACGCAGGTCACTAGGTGTATACGCATCTTGCACCATTACAACCGTGTACATCTGGTTTGTGCTCAAAAACAAAAAATATTTGGATTTTTCCTCGTCTAGTAACGAATACCTTGATCTTTGGCCTCCCATATGCCTGGAAATGCTTTGATTCAACCCTTCATTTCCCATTCGAGGGCTATATATTGAGCAATTGTGAAGCATTGGAGGAGGGTAAACTTTGAGAGTAAAGAGACTATAGCAAAATTTTGCCCCATTGCCATATACTTGAGTCTGCATCCCTTTGTCCTTGTTGATAGAACAATATGTGTTCATCTCCCAAGCTCTCCATTTCCTTTTGTGAGCTTGCTTTGTATGGATAATTGAAGTGGTGGAGGTCCAGGTGGAGGAACTCAGTTTCTCGGTTCCGATGAAGTGCCGATAGAGGTTGTCACATTGTATCTCTGTTTTTACATTAATATAAATATCTATTTCTCGTCCAAATATCATGTGCAATTGCTTATATTTATCCATGGGTGTGATTGCTTTATACATGTTTAAATGGATTATGCTAGACTGAATACTAAAACTGAATATAGTTTATGCTTGGATATATGTTTGTTGTTGAGGGAAAATTATAGGGACAAGCCTTTGATTGAGAGCTAAACGTTGGTCACCTTCAAACATCCGATTGAGGTACGATTTCCATCCCTTAGTTGTTAGTTTCTTTAATTTATATAGCATGCTTGATAATCGATCTTATTTATGGTGTCATATTGTATGTTGTGGTCCACCCCAAACCATAGGAATATTTTATTCGTAATAGGCCACATGTCTGAGTCAACTGTCTCATCCTTGAGCTACGTGTCATTGCCATGATCAACATATATTCTCACCCCATATAGGGATATGAATCTTATACTTCGCTAACATGGAACATAATATATTTTATTTGTTTTTATCATACAAGCATGGTGTTATAACATGATTTGTCACACCTTATGCATCATGCCTTGATGGCATACCCTTGTCCCTGTGAAGATTCATTATATCCCCCTTGCCTAGTATGTTCCTAATGCTTCATTGAAACCCTAAAAAAGTTAGTTTTGTTGATACACACGGGTGAACAGTTATACAACATGTGCGCATGCATCCGACTCCATTACAACCCTCTTACATTGGTTTTTGTGCTCAAAATAAAAAATATTTTGGATTTTCCATGCCAAGTCATAGTGGTTACAATCCTTGACCTTCCATATTCTAGAAAACGCTCTGACTCGACCTTCCATTTTCCATTTGAGGGCTATATATTGAGCCAGATACCCAGTGGCATTGCCTTGAGTCTGCATCCCTTTATCCTTGTTGATTGAACCATTTATGTTCATCTCCCAAGCTATCCATTATCTTTGTGAGCTTGCCTTTGCATGGATGATTGAAGTGGTGGAGGCCTAGGTGGAGGAACTTGGTTTCTTGGTTCTGACGAGTTGCCGACAAAGGTTGTAACTTTGTGCTTTTGTTTTTAATTAATAGAAATACTCTTTTCTCATCAAAATTCATGTGCAAATGCTTGTATAAATTTCCATGGGTATATTTGTTTTATACATGTTCAATGGATTATGATAAAGTAGGTGTTAACATTTCATATATATATATATTTATGCCGATAGGCGTTTTTATTTGAGATTTGGGGTGGACTATGGCCTATGCTTTTTCATCTACGGACGAGGATGAGACAAGTGTACTGTCAAGATTGATTCTATGGTAGTTGTTCAAAATTCGAAATAAACAATTATATAT
>LPNX010256029.1:353295-472120 GCA_001517045.1 Pseudotsuga menziesii
AGAATGTTGGTGGTAAAATGTAGCTATGCATGGATAAATTAGAGTTGAACCTATTTAACTAAAAGAAGATGAAGAATAAAAAAAATTCCAAAGAGTCTTCTATTACGTCACTATCTCTCAACCGTCTGATCCCTATTGGCGTGATCCAACCACAAACTATGTGGGTGTGCTAGTATATGCTTGGATACATTTGTTGTTGAGGACAAGTTGTAGATTGCATGCATTGGGTCGAAATCTCAACAGTGGTCTTCTTCGAACTTCTAGTTGAAGTATGGGCCTTATATTTCGTTGTTAACATTTTACATTCATATAATATATTTGAGATTAAAATTGATTTTTGATGTTATTACGTCTATTGTGGTCTATCCCAAACCATAAGGAGATTTTATCCGTAACACATGGCTTAAATATATATCTATTTAAAAAACCCATAACTTTCATCAGTACTCCCGAGAGTAACTAAATATGTAGAAGAACATTTCAATAAAGAAAATGATTAATAAAACTTTATGCATCCAATAAATTAAATATTTTATTGTAAAAGAAATATTGTATTTAAACAATTTTTTTTGAGTTTTATTCCATTATTTAATATTTCTATAAATTTAAAAGTGATATTGTATTTAAAATTTTAGTTTTTCTTTCTCAAAGTTATAGTACTTTTATTTAAGAGAGGTGTAAGAGTTAAATCTCTAAGAAATTGAATGTTTTATTGTAAAAGTAATATTGTATTTAAACATTTAATTTTTCTTTGAGTTTACTTGGTTGATTTAATATTTCTTTCATTTAAAGAAATATTGAAAATATTTAGTTTTTTTTGGGTAAAGTTATACTTTTATATGGTTGATTTAATTTAAAGAAATATTGAAAATATTTAGTTTTTTTTTGGGGTAAAGTTATACTTTTATATAAGACAGGCTTAAGAGCTGAATCTTTATTTCCATTGGTACTTATGTTTAGGTGAATTAGAGTGGGTATTTAAACAAACTAATCTTAACATGGAAATAAGGTTCCTAACTTTTATTAATTAATCAAAAGTTTTTACATTTAAAAAGAAAAAAACAATTTTGCAAAAAAATTTACTACTTTTTATGATTTTATGGATTTTTCATGATTTATGGATAGTAAGGTGGATAATGTGTTGACCTTGATACAAAACCCAACTTAAGGAGATCAAAAGAGTAAAAAACACAACCTCCCTAATTTTGAGGGCAAAAATATGACGTTTAACTCATAAGTGCTTAAATTTTCTAATGCTTATAATTATTATGATTATTGTAATTAATATGTTTTTCCAACAATGATGAGGGTTTTTTATTTTATTTTTAAGGTTTTATGAGAAGGATAAATTTTAATTTCACATTCACATGGTGAAAGGCCACTTTAAATGGGGAGTCGTCTAAGCTTTATTATTGATATGAATAAGACATTATGCTTATTATGACTAAGACTTGAATCTAGGTCATTGTCAAGATGATATGTCTCAACCACTAAGTTATAATTTTACGAAGATTGTAGCTTAAATGCAATGACAAAGATAAGATAATTTCAAATAAATGTATTTTATCCTCCATACAAATGGGTAATACATTTTTTTTTGTTAGGAAGAAAAAAGCCTGTCCTTGATATTCTATTAAGAATCAAAGGGCATCTATAGTGCCTACCCATGAATGGGTTACAATAAGGTGAAGAATACAGCATATACCTAAAGAGTCACCTCACAGTTAGAAGCTACCAGGGGGAATAGCTGGAAAAAAGTGGTCTCATCAGTAAACTGTCGTCTCATCATATAGTAGATCTGTCAGGTAAATCATATCTACCGTGGGCCAAAGAGATCAGAGTAGCATGCTAAAAGAGCCCGATCATGTGCCTCATATACATACAATAAAAAGAAAATAGGGAGTAAGCTCCCCAAGCAAAAATCCCATGAGTGACCAAATGGTCCTCACTAAATTTAGAGAAGCAACCCGATCCCGGAGCCAAGGAAAGGGTAGTTTTAGAAAGGCGGTCTGCAATCTGATTGTGTTCACGGTAGGTATGACAAAGTGACAAATCAGGAAAGCAATTAATGAGCTTTCTAGTTTTCCCGCACCAGTGAAAAAGTTCAGGTGGGGAGAGATCAATGGATCCCTTTGCTTAGTTGATGATGACTGAGGAGTCATCGAAAATATGGGATAAAGGAATCCCCAGCATATGGGAGGTATGTAAAAGAGCCCACAAGCCGAGAAGTTTGGCTTTAGTGTTGGTACTATCTCCAACCCCTAGTGCAAATTCGAAATGATATGACACATTCAGGTATAGGTAGAAACCAACACCACCCAGATTGTTGGTAGAAACCCCATCAAAAAAACCATAGGGGAAGACCAAGCATGGAGAATGCCCAATCACCCTTATCTTTTTACAAGTAATAGCTGGAGGATTACACAGTTGTATGAAAGAATTGATCTGGTGCAGAATGTTCAGGACAGACAATTTCTTCTCCTAAAAAATAATCAAGTTTCGAGACAGGCCAAGAGTAGCTGCTTGAGGAGGGAGTGAAATATGGAGCTGATCACAGATTTGGGATAAGACATTCTTCCAGAAAGAGCAGTGAGAGAAAATATGCAAGACAAACTCCTCATTTAAATTGCATAGTGGACATATACCAGGTCTGTGCCACCCTTGTTTCTGGAGGTTATCCCAGGTGAGGATTCTGTTCCTCGCGATGAGCCAAATGAAACAACCAATCTTCTTCGGAATAGAGCCCGACCATAAGAAAGTATGTATCCTGCTGCCCGGAGGAGGGAGCCTCGAATTCACGATGCATTCATATACCAATTTGGCCAAGATGGAGCCATGATGCTTGTTAAATGCCCATAATAGAGTATCAGACTAAGAAGAGAGACAAATTCCATAGAGTTTCAGTCCTAGAGTATATTTATCCCAAGCATCTTTCCAAGCACCATCAATACATAATTCATCAGCTGTGTACCAGTAGCGTTGAGAGTCAGGTACAAATGGGTAATACATATACTTACCTTACAACTAAGTGGATTGAGTGTAGTTAAATATTATGTATAATAATGTGTTAAATATCTACATAAATACAATTATTATACAACTAATTGTAATAGGATGAGAGGTATCGATTTCCTTTCCTTTTGTGTCTTACCTTATGCCAATTGTAAGGTATGGTTCATGATACTATGTGCGTTCTTGACATATTAGGACACTTATGTTAAGAAGGTGTCCAAAGAGGTAGTGACCCTCTTTTTTTGTAACGCTGCAAAATTCTATTCATCTACGAAAACAAAGTTTACAAAAATTGCCCTGACCAGATGAGGTCTGAGGTGGTGAAACCACCACCCAATCCTCTAAAAAATGGAGGGCCTTCTGAGAAAACTATTACATATATTGTTCAAAAGTTGTAAGCAGTCATAGTAGCTGGTATGTAGCATAATTACAGAGTTTTTTCTCAAAAATAAACAAAGAGATAACCAAACCAGACAATCATAACAAAAAACCTGAAACAATAGTCCGTTTTTGAAGACATTCTGTGCATGATTCAAGAGGGGGGTTTTCTTCAAGGATGAGGCATCCCCATCCTTCCTCTTGCGAAATGCTGGTAGTGTTAGCAACGATCGCTAATGCTGTCTGTGGTGGTTCAATGCTCAAGTCGTCTTCTTCCCTCACCTGTTTGAACAAAGGTTCAATGGTGGTGGGAATGGGGAAAGGAGGAACTTGAACCAACTGTGGTGCTGGAATCGAGCTGGCATCCCAAGACCTGCCCCCTGTAGCGCTCCCACTATTGCCGTCCACGTGGCCAGCCTACCCAACCTTGCCTGCCATGCAATTCCATGCAAAGGTGTTGTCCAGACTGGTGAGTTGTGCATCCATTTCCACCGTCTTCATTTTCACAACAAGAAATGTGTCACACACCTCCGACCAATTGCTGAGCATATATTCCATTAGAATTCCCAACATGTTTTTAACGAGCCAATAATGGTTGATTCGGCTCCCTCCCTGCCCGGTTGCGAGACGTTGTTCAAACACCCTTCCTTCCCAATCGTCTATGAGGATGCGGATCGACTTGGAGATTTGAACTTCATAACCTTCTTCCATTTGCAGACTGAGCCCCCTTTGGTCTTTCCCTCTACCCATGCTGGTGCAACGAGACGTTCCTCTTTGCGTAGACATGGTTGTTAGCCTATTGCCTGGGTGCTGTAGGAAGGGACGAATGTTGCGTAGAGAAGCATCAAAATGGTGGGTGCTCCCCAAGCTGCGGAAACTTGCAATAAAACTGTTGCCTTGAGAGCTGACTGGCCAGTGGAGAATTCTGAGTAGCATCAGAAGTGCGCACCCACTCCCAACGCCACCCTTAAGTTGAGACTAGGCTTTAATTCACGTAGAGCAGGCAACTATTCGAGCCAAAGAATTACAGAAACCACTGAAGACAATGCCGCAATATTCCATGGCGATTCACTTCATATCGCCACCCTGTCTAAACCATAACTGTGTACCAGCCTGCATTAAACTCGTCTGACCTGCCCTGAATGCACAAGAGGAGGACAGAAAGGCGCCAACCTACGTCGAGTGCCCAGAAGTGACGACCTTCCCCCTCCGCATGCGAGAACTAGTTCTGGAAACCGTGACGATGGAACTATACGACGTCCCTTTTGCATGCAAGGTGCCATGCGTAGGGCTCACGGACCGAGGCACTATGCGCTGTCGGTTTGTCTCGCTGGGACCCGCATCCAGGGGAGGTAGTGACCCTCTTATTAACACAGTGGTTGACTAATTAAAAGGTCAATATGCATGCTTCCTCAACTTCCCCCTCCCCTCCTCATTCGTGGGACATGTGTAGATGCATGTATATGACTAATACAAAATGAATAATAAATATTGTAATACATCATGCTCTCTCTTTATCTAATACAAAGGCAAATATGACAGTAGACGTATCAATGGGCATGCAATGAACAAATTCTTACACCAGTTTTAATTATGAATAAACACTTTTGATTACTTAATGAGTTATGACCTCCAACTTCGCAATAATGTAGTATAGATACTAACTTTATAATAGAAAGAGAGATATTTAAACCTTGTGCATCTCTTATGCAATAACAACGAATTTGACCAATTAATCTTCGGGTAATTCCATCAAACTCTTCCACTGCTTGTATTAATCCCAAACTAATTCAACATATAAAATCTTACGACCAACCATTGTTCCCTAAGGCCTAAATAATGTCCTACTAAGAAAATCCTTAACTTTGGTTTTGAGATGGCATCAATACCCTTCAAGTTGTGGCTCAATACCCATTAAGTTGTGGTTTAGTGTTTGGGATGGTGCATTGCCATGCATATAACTTAGATTGAAATCTCAGTGGGTATAGATCCTTTGTGTATTAAGGGAATGTGTTTCACCTCTTAAAATTGATTTCTTGCATTATCATAAAAGATTTAACACATGTTAAACAAATCAAATTAGTCTAAATAAACCTTATTAATACACTTTTTTTTAAAGTCATTCCAATAACTTGGATAATAAACTTATTCTATAATTTAAAGTTATTATTATTAAAAACTTTCTGTGTAAAAAAAAAACTTTATTATCTATCTATTGATAAAGTTAAATTCCCTAAATGACATGTTCACTTATACTTGAGATAAACATTAAATCCCATGAACAAATCTTCATGTTACTTATACTTGATTTAAACCCTACAGTTAAACCCCATGAACAAATCTTGAAAATATTTAGTAGAATAAATACCCCACTTCCCATATTAGAAAAAGCGCTGATTACGTCATTAATCACAAAATTTACTCCTTTAAACACACGCAAGCAAGGGAACCTTTATTCAACCATTCATAAGAAAGTCGGTGGACCAAAAAAATGGAGGGCATGCAAAAACACTAGAGCTTCAATTGGGGCCATGCAAGAAAATATTCCACAATACTCTCCTACATATTTTGGGCTTTAATTCCCGTTTATTCGAGTTTTCTCTCTATTGGCACTGTCTTCTACTTGGGCTTTAATTCCCGTTTATTCGAGTTTTCTCTCTATTGGCACTGTCTTCTACTTGGGGTGTGTAAGTGAAAGGGTCCTTCGGTGGATTACCCATTCAATCGATCCAAACCCTTCTCCGAACCCTCCATTGCTCGTCGGCGAGCTTCGAACTCACGATCTGTTGTACAGATTCGGCCTTTAAAAGCCCTCGACGATTTTTCTTTCGTATTATTCGTTTGGTTCTTAAATTCTTATTTCCATTTTTCCTTCCCTTACTCCTTCCAATTACAGAGAGGTATCCGTCGAGGCGTGTTGGCTGATCTGCCTGCCAGGAAAAAATAGCGTTTTTGTCGGTGAATTGTATCGGCAGAAAGGCAATTATTTGTTGCGGCCCGAACCTAATTTTATCGGCAAAGCTTCGGCGAAAATTTGTAAAACTGATTGTGCATTTTTTCTATTTTAATTAGAGGTGTCTGTTATTCTTAGGCACAATTGCATTTTGCTTTGATATTATCTTTATTTATTGTATTAGGTCAAGATGGGTTTAATTGCGTAGCTATTGAAATTCCGGTTTATGTTGCCAGTACTGGAGTCTTGAGCGGCGATCTTCTGTTTCTTGAGCAAACCCTGGGGATTTCCGGACCTTCTTGAGATGTGCTGAAGCTTTTGACTGCGAAAGGGTTTGAACTCGAGTAATTCACCATGAAAACGAAGAAGAGGAGGACCTTGGAGGCGGTAAGTGAAAGCAATCATTATAGAAAGTGCTTGATTTGTACCTGGGTGTTTTATGGGACGAATTCTCCAAGGGTTTTAAGTATCCTCGTTAGAAAATTTTAAATTTTTTCCGGCTTTCCGGTCAGCATGGAATGTTAAGTCTGCCATGTGGCTTTAGGGTTGCTTTGAGGTCGTCTGTAAATTTGATTGAAATTAAGAGCCAATTCTCTTATGAATTTGTCTATTTACAAGGGTATGCGATTTAGTTATTTGTACTGTAAAAGAATCCTCCAAAGACATGAAAGTTGATTTCAAATCAGAAATTTAGCTATTTACAACTTTGGTTTCTTGTCAGATCTTTTGCGTAGCTCTCATGTTGTCCTCCACGGTATTTCTGTAATTGGCCGTGAATGGATTTGCTATTTGTATTATGAAGGAGTGAGGTCTGGTCATGAAGTATGTGGAAGGCTTAAACCAAGCATTAGAGTAATATTGATAGCTACATGGCTAGAGAAAACTGCAATTAAGCATTTCGTTTTAATTAGAAGACCAAAACCAGGCATTACAGTAAGCAAAATGCTCTCTATTTCTTCAAGAGAGACAGCTGTCTTGCATTTATTTTATGGGCCAGGTCACAAACTCTCAATCACAGTTTCCAGAAAACAGTTACACGAAGTAACTGGTTATGAAATGGAAACACCATGATAATGCTGATTTTAGGGTGTTTCTCTGTACAGGGCAGTATTTGAAAAAATCAACCATAGATGATTTTAATTAAAAACAAAACCAAAATATGAACATGTGAACATTAGGATGCCAATGGAAATTGGTTTATAAAACTGATACATTACATATTGTGGATTGTTTTGAGTCTTAAATGGGTTTTAATTCACAGAATACATTTCTGTACATAATCTGTATGGTGTGGCATGAGGGGAACTTATTCTCATCTTGAAACCCTCTGGACCCTGTTTCTCCTGCCATTGTTGTTTCCTGTTTCATTCGCTATAACATAGATCCCAATGTCATTTTAGAAAACCTGTACTAGATAGGAATCAAATGCCCAAGCCTTGCATTTCACTGGCAAGATTGGAGTTTAGAGCTGTAGACAGTAAAGATTTTGGCTTTATAAACAAATGCACCTGCCACCTTGATCTTCTCTCTCTCTCTCTCCCTCACTCAATTTTCTTATAATTTTGGCAGTAGTGCATATTATTGGCAAACATGATGTTGGTGATCAATTTATTTGTTTGCTTTATCTATCTAATGAGATGCATTCTGCTAATTTGAAATGTTGGTCCTGTAGAATTTATAATACAGCTATAATCCAAAAGCAAATATGGATTATATCTCTCATTCCACACAAGTTGTGATTTTGATGGTTTGCCAAAAAGAGTAGGTTTAGCTTCTTAGTTTCACTTTATGTAGCAAGATCCATGTTAAGTTAGACTTAGAAGTATGACAAGACAGTAATGGGTACTGAAGCTCACCAAGAAGCTTTAATATACAGGGATGTGTGATTTTGTCATAGTGTAGACCTTTCTCATTTAAACATGGCCAACATCAATAGAATAGCAGATCCTAAGTTCCATGGATCTTAGGAAACTTGTTTACAAAGTGAGAATTGGGATCCCAACTCAGAAGTATATAGAGTATTTGAATGAATGTATGCGAAGTTAGAAGTATAACAAGACAATATAGTAGGTACTGAACCTTACCAAGAAGTTTTAATTTAGAGGGATGTGTGATTTTGTCAGAGTGTAGACCTTTCTCATTTAAACATGTCTGACATCAATAGAATCGCTGTCTAAAGTTCCATTGATCTTAGTAAACTTGTTTACAAAATGAGAATCTGTATCCCAACTCAGAAGTCTATAGAGTATTTGAATGAAACTCTATATATTCACCATGGGCTAACTTACAACTGAATTGTGATAACCTAATTGTTGCAGAATGGTGTCTTTTCTTTTTCTAATAATCCTAATGGTCATGTGGACTTTTAAAACATGATATATATGAACCTAGTCAAAGTCTTCATTCTTGGATGATTTAAGCATCTCTACACTTTTTCAAGTAAGCCAATGTTTATTTTTCAAAATTACACAAGTATTGAGAAATATGTTGCAGTTATTATAACTAAAATTGGAATACAATTATAAATGTAACAAGGGCTAGAGGCAATTTAAACAATTGAATAATCATATGCTCAGGATAAAGAAGACAATGGGAAGTGAAAAAGTCTCAAAGACACTTATATGAATTGACTGTATAGTTTGCCTTCATTTGGTGTAAGCACTATTAGGGTTTTCATTGTTTTCTTTGTGCCAGTGGGAAGCTATATGCTGCCATTTGCTGGAGGTACATCGATGAATTTTTGTACTTAGTAAACATCTGTGCACATAGACTCCAATCATGGCTTTTGCACAGTCCAAAAAGGATGCTTTATCCCTGTTCCAGGTTTTATGGGTTTCAAATAGGAATTTTTGTTCTGGCTGTTTCTTGTGAGCAGTACTGCAATGGTGAGCAGTATTTATAATATAGTAATTATTATGTCTATAGAGATGAGGTGCCAACAAATTGTTGGAATAGCAGTGTGAAATATCATAGTACATAACTTTGTCACATGTGCAAAAAATAAACATAAGTTACAAGAAAGCTCATAACCAGGAAGCGTTTTTGCTGTTTAATAAGATGTGAGAGAATAAAAGACCTCTGGGCTTTGTGGAAGAAATTACCTGTTCAGTCAGGCTCGTGAAACAAGGGATCCCTAAGATGGATTTTAAATATTACAAGTGTTAGCAATTAAGGGGAAGTAATCTTCAACGTGGTTAAATTTCAAATTGGTTTAGAAGCAACTGGATATAAAAAGGCCACAAATTCTTTGGAGTGCAGATAGATTGGCAGAATGGGTACCACAGTGAAGATTATTTTGACCTAGATTGAATATTGTGGGGCAGATAGGAGGAAATGCATAAACTATGTAATGTTTTTTGAGAACTGTTTCCTGAAATTCTAATAAGGAATTGTGCCTAGAAAATTAAACAATATTCCCTGATGCAACAATCAAAGTTTTAATGTAATTGGAAATTCATTATATTGCTACTGCTAGTACCACTTGCCTTTGTTATTATGGGCTTGTTTTAACTTTTTGTCAGGTGCACTTTTATTAATATAGCCTATACAGTCATTTTTATCATTTGAGTTGAGTTATTGAGTTATTTGGATTCTGGATCTGTTAGCATGGAAATCCTGCTGTTTGTGTTTTTGTAGTTTGTTACTTGTGAAATCATAAAAAAGACAGTTACTGTTGATCTTTACTTTCACTTTATTAAGCATTTATTTGTATTCTGCATTGTAGTGATGATACTTTTTGGTACTTTTCAGCCTCCAAAAGCGAGATACTTCATCAACAGTGTTCTTAGTGTTCCTTTGGAAAATATAGAACTCCCACTTAAAACCTTCTGCTGGGAGTATGAGAAGGTATGTTTTTTCACATTGCCATAGGTCTTGTTATTGATTTTGTAGTTGAAGTTCTGTGATAGAGTGTCTGTTTTCTTTCATTAATAATATTTGCTGTGTTTGCAGGGCGATTTTAATCACTGGGTTGATCTTTTTAGTCATTTTGATTCATTCTTTGAGAAGTATGTCAAGCAACGAAAGGAATTGCAGTTGGATGTTAATTTCCTGGATGTTGATTCTGCATTTCCTAGAGAGGCTGTTCTTCAGGTTCTTCGTGTTTCACGAATTATCCTGGAGAACTGTGCGAATAAGCATTTCTACTGTTCATATGAGGTATGGGCCTATCTCCTCCCACTATTTCTGCTTTTTTAATCTACCCAGTTGCTGTATGATTGGTTTTTGTCATGACACATAGAATATTTGTATGCATAGACATTGGACCATTGCCTTTAATTATATTATTAAATCTCAAGAATGAATACAAATTCCTCACCTTGTGCTCCATTGATTGAGGAATTAGGGGGTATAGATATTATTGGCTTCCACATTATTACAGCAAGTTAGGTGTATTCACAGCCCAGTATTGAAGAGATTGTAATGTCTGTCCCATCTCTCTGTTTGTAATGCTTATTTAACATCTGTTGGCCCAATATAATTAGTTATACAAAACTAGAAATATAGTAAAATAAATCTATTGTGGGCTATAAAAAATAACACTATAAAAATGAAATCATATCAACTATTGGAAGAAGGGAAATCTGAGACAATTCTGTTTGGCACCATTCCTTGTGGTATTTTATCAACTCACACTCTCAATCTCAAAGGTGAGCTGCGTGGTCAATCATATATGTCTAGAGAGAGAGAGAGAGCACATCAGATAGATCCATTTAAAATCTGGATATTTTAACCATCTAGAGGTTTGCATCTCACTTCTTTTTTGATCCCTCTCAGTGCTTAATAGATCCAGAGATAAGATGGATCAGTGCTTGTGTACATATTAGATGATTGGTAACTTTCTATGCATGTTCTTAATGCTAACAGGCACATTTCAGCAACCCCAGTAATCTGCAGCTTTCTTTAGTACCAGTTTTCAAGAGAATTTGCTGTCTCTATAATTCCCTGTTTTATTTCTTCTTGTTAGTTTATTTTGAAAGAGTAAGATTGCCGTCAATATCAAATATCATGTATATTCTTGTTGCTTTATTTAACTTCTACTTATCTTCCAGCATATAGAAAGCAGAAAAACTTGTATGTAATGACAGGCAGGTTTGATTCCCTTGTCTTGGCTTGAGGCTCTCCCTCTTTATCTATCTCTGGCCTGCAGACACTAAAAGAAAAGGACTGGAAAACACTAGACATAGGAAGACCAAAATCCTATGTATGGTTGGTTACTTGTAGGAGGCTGTTGGACCAATTAATGTGCAAGGTGTTAATTTTAATGGCTTTTGATACCTAGCCTCAATAAACAGGACAATTTAGAAATTTTGTTTTAGAGAAAGTAGATCTAGCATTTCCTTGAATTTTCACATTAATTAATCAGCCTTTGGATCTTATCATCGATTCATTGCTTATCCTCACATCTGAAAGGACAATTAAATGCTTCCAAAAATTTCTAAAATATGTGCCTCATTCTATCTCCGATTCTACATTGTTGGACAATTCAAAGTTACTGAGGGAAATGTTTGCTCATTTTGTCAATTATTATATTTTGGTAGCCAAGTTAATGGCCTATATGAAATTTCAGGCATCTATGTAATTTTTTTATAATGCTGACCGCTTTTAAATGGCACTGTGCATTTTCTGTAAGGTTCGTATTTATATCTTAATCTCTTTTCTGTCAGATATCTGGACTTATGCTACAAATTTTAATGAGAAGCTTTATACCTTTTAACAATGAGATTGTGAGATTTTCTAATGAGCTGTAAATTCATATAGTTTGGAACCTAGGATGTAAAATCATAATACAGTCCTCAGAAATTTGAACTGTGATACTGAGTAGTTTTAGGTTTTAAGCTCCTCAGAAGGTGTCTCTAGCACGTCCTTTCTCTCTCTTTGATGCCCCTCTCCTTTTACCTACTTGTTTCCTCCTTTCTATTCTCATGTTGTTTTTGAATAGTCTGTTTTGCCTCCTGTTTCATGTCCTGTTTGCCCCACTGACTTCCCGTACATATTCACTGTTGTTGCTCTGTGATAATAAAAGGTATAATACACTATTTTTATTTCCTGTTGGCACAACAAATTGTTCATAGCTTGGATGTGGCACCTTTTCAATTTTTTTTATCAAGTTTGATAGAGTCAAATTGGAATTATTCCAAGTAGGATATTATTGTGTTAATATTTTAAATAAAAAATAAAAAAAGTTCAACCTGAGCAGCTTCTGAACATGAGCTGATTATTAACCCCCTGAGCAGCTTCTAATGAGCTGTAAATTCATATAGTTTGGAACCTAGGATGTAAAATCATAATACAGTCCTCAGAAATTTGAACTGTGATACTGAGTAGTTTTAGGTTTTAAGCTCCTCAGAAGGTGTCTCTAGCACGTCCTTTCTCTCTCTTTGATGCCCCTCTCCTTTTACCTACTTGTTTCCTCCTTTCTATTCTCATGTTGTTTTTGAATAGTCTGTTTTGCCTCCTGTTTCATGTCCTGTTTGCCCCACTGACTTCCCGTACATATTCACTGTTGTTGCTCTGTGATAAATAAAAGGTATAATACACTATTTTTATTTCCTGTTGGCACAACAAATTGTTCATATCCTGGATGTGGCACCTTTTCATATTTTTTAATCAAGTTTGATAGAGTCAAATTGGAATTATTCCAAGTAGGATATTATTGTGTTAATTTTTTAAATAAGTTTGATAGAGCAGCTTCTGAACATGAGCTGATTATTACCCCCCCCGTGCTATCCAATCTGTCTAAATTTTCTTTGTTCCAAATCCAAAGAAAATTGAATAACCTTTCCACCTTTGGGCTTTGAATCTGAGCTGTTAGATGATACTTAAATTCCCTGTCCCCCACTTGTGCTAGCCAATCCGTCTAACTTTCCTTTTTGAATTAAAAGCTAGCTTTCTTTTTTGAATTAAAATCTAACTTTCCTTTTTGAACTAAAATCCAGAGAAAATTGTAAATTTTTCAAACCCTAGGTGAATGCTGTCCTTATGTTCTCAAATAAACAAACTGTTATTAAATTTGCAGAAATCATTAGTGTAATAAAAATGCACTTTGTTAGATTCAACAGCTAAATAAAAGACTCACTTTATTAATAAAGTGAATTACAAAATAGATTTGACTCGAACTACTTCTTGCATGTTCGTCATTAAACCTGTGTGGAAGTTCCACTACTTCAAATTCTGCCTTTCTCCTGAACAGTGTTTCAATACATTCATATTGGTGTCAATGTATGAAGGTTTCTGAATCTGGAGAAAATATTAAGAATCCACTGTTACTAATAAGAAGATGATATGTTACTAGCTACATTATTAAATGCAGCTACCCTTCCAGTAAAACTGATTTTCCATGATCAAACTATCTTTTTCATATTTTTGTTTCTACTGTCAAGTTGTCAACCTGTTCCTTAAGAATAAATGCAGCATATTTGGCTCCCTGATTCTGCTGCCTGCCCACTTGATGTCCCTACCTGGTCTGACTCTGTAATCAGCACTGATGGGTTTACACTGGGCACCATCCTGAAATGTGGGAAGTGCCTGGGGGATTGCTTGCAAGGTTTTCCTTGGAAAAAATGCATGATTTTTTATTAATGTCCGTAAGTGCAAAAGAGTAGGACAATGGGGCTCGAGAGTAGAAACAGTTATAACATACTATAGTGCCAAAAGCTACTATGAGGGCTAGAAGATAAAAAGATACAAGTGACATACAAGAGATAGCCACTATATATCATTAGGTAGATTGTAAAAGTAGGTGGGAGAGTTCCTGAGGCTGTATCAACTGCTGAGAAGGTGCCAATTCAATGCCTTAATAAGTACTTTGGAGGGTGGCCAGTGCTTGGAGGGTCTTATTGGGTGACCCCGAGAGGAGCTTCAGAACAACCAGCAAAAACTCCAAACATTGCTTCCGATGGAAAGAGTCTCGATATTTAGTTTTAAATTATCTTTATTTATTGCTATACTGTCTTTGTATGCTTCATGTTCTGATATTTTAGAATGATTTTCTGTATTTTCAAGATAGCTAATCTATACTAGCTTTGATTCACATCCAAGTAAGTGTATAAATTCTCTTGCTTTACCCAGAAAAATCTAGCTAGTAACTCAGTTTAGTTTTTCTTTATTATTTTGCTTAATGTTCATGGTATTACACATTGTACGCTTCTGACTTGTTCTGTACTTGTGGTGAAATTGTTTCCTTCATTTTATGTGCTTTCTAATGTGTGACATTCAAATGATGTATGCCTGTTAATGTTTTACTGTTGATTTCTGATATATTGTTTTTATGCAGCAGCATCTTTCGACTTTGCTTGCTTCTTCAGATGCAGATGTAGTAATTGCTAGTCTACAAACACTGGCTGCATTTGTAAAGAAACCAGTGGGAAAATGCTCAATTAGAGATACTTCTCTGAATGCAAAGCTGTTTGCCTTGTCTCAAGGATGGGGTGGCAAAGAAGAAGGTCTGGGGCTGTTAGCATGTTCTACTGAAAATGGTCCTGACACTGTTGCATATCAGCTAGGTTCTACCCTTCATTTTGAATTTTATGCTGATGAATCTGTTCAGAAGGGAGTTTCTGAATTGGAACCATCAAAAGACTCAGGGCTCCAAGTTATTCATGTACCGGATTTGAGTATGCATTCTGAAAGTGATCTCCAGCTTTTGAAGCATTTAGTAGATGAATACAAGGTGCCTGTTGGCCTTAGATTTTCTTTACTAACGAGGTTACGCTTTGCAAGAGCCTTTTCATGCCTAGACACCAGGCGGCAATACATCTGTATTCGTCTTCTGGCTTTTACAGTGTTAGTGCAAGCAAGTAATGACACCAATGATTTAGCATCTTTTTTCACCAATGAACCTGAGTTTGTTAATGAACTTGTAACATTAGTACGATTTGATGATGTAGTTCCTGAAGAGATTCGTATTTTGGCTATACTAGCATTGGGGGCTCTGTATCAGGACAGGTCTCGTCAGTCAACGGTTTTAAATGTCATTACATCAGGAGGACATCGAGGCATCTTACCTAGTCTAATGCAAAAGGCAATAAGTTCCCTTTCCATTGAATCATCCTATTGTTCGATATCTTTCCTAGAAGCACTGCTTTCTCTTGTAACAGTTTTAGTTTCTTCTTCTTCGGGCTGCACTGCTTTAAGGGATGTAGGTTTAATGCCAACTTTGCTCCCTCTTCTCAAAGATTTGGATCCACAACACATACACTTGGTAACAGCTGCTGTGCATGTTCTTGAGGCTTTTATGGACTATAGTAATCCCGCTGCAACCTCATTTAGGGATTTGGGAGGGTTAGATAGCACCATAGCACGATTGAAGTGTGAAGTCTGCCATTTTGAGGAGGGAGCAAGGAAGCAGAGTGAAGAATCACATTCTGGTTTCAGGGGTAAGTCTCCTCAGATCAATGCTGCTGGGTCAGAGGCAACACAGATAGCTCAGTCTGACACATTGGTTCCTTATCATAGAAGACTTTTAATGAAGGCTTTGCTTCGGGCTATATCTCTTGGCACATATGCTCCTGGAAATACTGCACGGCTATATGGATCGGAAGAGAGCGCTTTGCCATTTTGCTTGTGCACTATATTCAGAAGATCGAAAGACTTTGGTGGTGGGGTCTTTTCACTTGCAGCTACTGTCATGAGCGATCTTATTCACAAAGATCCAACTTGCTATTCTGTGCTAGATGCTGCTGGTCTGCCTAATGCATTTTTGGATGCTATCATGGTTGGTGTCCTTCCTTCTGCAGATGCAGTAGCTTGTATACCACAGTGCTTGGATGCTTTGTGCCTTAATAACCTTGGTCTTCAAACTATTAATGAACGTGGTGCTCTAAGATGTTTTGTGAAAATTTTTACATCAAAAACCTACTTACGGGCTTTGGCAGGTGATACTCCTGGGTCCTTATCATCTGCTTTGGATGAACTGATGCGACATGCTGCTTCTTTGAGGGGGCCTGGGGTGGATGTATTGATTGAAATTTTAAATACTATTGCAAAACTTGGATCTGGCATTGAAGCATCTTCCTTGTTGCAAGACTCTGCCAGTTCTTCTGCACCTGTTCCCATGGAGACTGATTTAGAACAGAAAACATTTATTTCAATGGATGGAGATGAATCATCAAGGACAACATCTGAGCTGGGAGTTGATAATTCTGCTGAAAATTTGTCGTCAAACACGGAAGCCTTTCTTCCAGATTGTATAAGCAATGCTACACGTCTCTTAGAGAATATTCTTCATAATACAGATACATGTGGGGTGTTCATTGAGAAAAAGGGTATAGAGGCCGTGCTGCAGCTATTTGATTTACCTCTCTTACCCTTATCATTTGCTAGTGGCCAGAATATTGCCATTGCATTTAAAAACTTTTCGCCACAGCACTCATCTCCCCTCACAAGGGCTGTTTGCACTACTCTTAGAGAACACATGAAACCTGCAGTTGAATTCATGGATTTGCTTGCTGGAGCAAAGCTGGCAGATATTGATGGATCACAACGCATGAGAGTTTTGAGATGCCTTTCAAGTCTGGAGGGTGTTTTATCCTTTTCAACACATCTACTGAAAAGTACAACAACAATGATGCCTGAAATTGGTTCAGGAGATGCAGATATACTGAAGGATGTGGGGAAGGTGTACAAAGAAATACTTTGGCAGATATCTCTTGTTAGTGATTCAAAAGTAGACACGAAGAAAGAGGCTGAACAAGGGCCTGCAACTGGAAACTTGGCACCAAATGCAGCAGGTACAGAAGCTGGCAGTGACCCTAACACAGTTTCAGTTGTTCGGTATGTGAACCCAGTGTCTATGAGGAACGGACCTGCTGCTCATTGGTCCATTGAACCTGAATATCTTTCTGTTATACAAACAGGATTACATCGCCATAGAAGAAGGGACCATGGTATTGAAGGGATTTCAAGAATGCGTCTTGGTCGGCTTGGGCGACATGTGGATGCATCAGAGGTTGACATTGGAGGCTCTGTAAGTGCAGGCGAAACATCTCAAGCCCAAGAAATTAAAAGGAAATCACCTGATCTCCTGGATTTTGAGACTATGAATAAGGTTGCATCTGCAATGCGATCATTCTATGTGACTCTTGTGAAGGTATTGGTAGTGCCCAATCGACGCCGTGATGAAGCAGGATCGCTTAGTGGGGCAGCCAAGAGCGTGGTGGTTTCCCTTGCCAAAATTTTTCATGACAGTCTTGATGTGGATGAGAATTGTAGCTCAACTGAGTTTGAATCATCACTTTCTTCGAAGTGTCGGTACTTGGGGAAAGTTGTGGATGACATGACAGCAGTTATATATGACAACCGTAAGCGCATGTGCAACACAGCAGTAGTGAATTGCTTCTATGCTCATGGTACAATTAAAAGTCTTTTGACTACTTTTGAAGCAACGGGTCATTTACTGTGGACAGTACCATTTACGTCACAGCGAGGAATGGAAACTGAAAATGACAAAGGGAATGAAAATGACAAGCTAGAGCATGCCCCTTGGTTGTTAGAGACATTACGAAGCTATTGCAAGCTCTTGGAATACCTCGTGAATTCTTCTTTGCTGTTAACTGTGCCATCTGCATCACAATTGTTAGTGCAACCAGTTGTTGGAGGATCTTTCACTGTTCCAAGGGACCCAGAGGTTTTTGTCCGCACACTACAAGCTCAGGTTCTCTATGCTGTTCTACCTATCTGGAACAATCCAATGTTTTGTCGCTGCAGTCCATCTTTTATTACCTCTGTGGTTTCCATTATTACCCATGTATACTCTGCCATAGGTGATGCCAAAGGAAGTAGAAATGGTATTCCTGGAAGCACAGGTCAACGTTTTAGAGGTCATCCACCTGAAGAGTCTGCCATTTCTATGATGGTTGACATGGGATTTCCAAGGTCTAGGGCAGAGGAAGCATTGAGGCGTGTTGAAACAAATAGTGTTGAACTGGCTATGGAGTGGCTCTTCAGTCATCCCGAGGAGCCAGCTCAAGAAGATGATGAACTTGCCCAAGCTCTTGCCCTATCACTGGGTAATTCAGAGGCTCCCAAGGACAATGCCAATGAAAAAGGGACAGAGGCTTCCTATGAAGAGAAGCCTCTAGAAAATCCTCCTGTTGAGGATATCCTAACCACATGCATGAATCTGTTGCAAAGTACAGATGCCATTGCTTTTTCCATGACTGATTTGATTGTGACATTGTGCAGCCAAAACAAAGGCCAGTACCGTCTGAGAGTTGTTTCCTTTCTCATTCAACAGCTAAAGCTTTGTAAGGTGGAGGGATCTGAAAAAGACACTAGTCCATTATCAACTATTTCTCATATTTTGGCATTAGTTTTGAGTGAAGACAGTAGTACAAGAGAAATAGGAGCAGAGAATGGACTTGTTGGTGTCACATTGGACTTGCTGACAAACTTTATGCCAAATAACCTGACAGGGGAAAAAGTTTCAGTTCCTAAGTGGGTGACTGCCTTACTGCTTATACTTGACCATATGCTGCAATGCAAGCTCCAGCTTACTCCAGATGTTCAGAACACTGTAGCTATGGGAGGAACTTCACTTGAGTCTGAGTCTGAAGATACAACTTTAGCTGGTGCAGGTGCTATGGATAACAGTAAAAAGTCTTCCTTGGATGACAACATCAAAGGCAATAGTCCATTCATGAAGATTTTAGGAAAGCCTTTGGGATACATGACAACAGATGAACAACATCGAGTAATGAATATTTCTTGCAACTATTTGCAGCTACACCTTCCAGCAGTTACAGTACAGGCAGTTCTTCAGTTGTGTGCTAGACTAACAAAGTCACATTCCATGGCAATGCAGTTTCTGGAGAGAGGTGGATTGTCTTCCCTTTTGAGCCTTCCTAGAAGTTGTTTTTTCCCGGGTTTTGATAGTGTGGCAGCAGCTATTATACGCCATCTTCTTGAGGATCCTCAGACTCTTCAGATTGCCATGGAGGTAGAGATACGACAGACTCTAATGAACATTTTAAATCGTCATGGTGGTCGTGTTTCTCCTCGAACATTTTTGACATCTATGGCTCCTGTCATTTCTCGAGATCCAACAATTTTTATGCAGGCTGCTGCTATGGTTTGTCAATTACAGACAGTGGGGGGCCGGCCAAATATCATTTTGTCAAAGGAGAAAGAGGATAAAGAGAAAGGTAAAGAGAAGGAGAAACTGAAGGAGAAGGACAAAGAAAAAGATAAAGGCAAAGGTTCTGGACAGACTGAAGTAGGTGTTCCATCTGTTGATTTTGGTCGGGTGCCCGATGTAGGCAAACCACATGATGGGCTGGGTAAATCTGCCAAGGGTCATAAGAAAATTCCTCATAGCTTTACACAAGTTATAGATCAACTTTTAGAGGTTATATTGCACTATCCGCCACCAACACAGGAGGATGAATGCACAGGTTCAACAACAGCCATGGAGGTTGATGAATCTGCTCCAAAGGAAAAAGGAAAAGCAAAGCTTGATGAATCAACAAAATTAGAAAGTGACAAAGTTTCTGAAAGCTCTGCAGGGTTGGCAAAAGTTGCTTTTATTTTGAAGTTGATGAGTGACATTCTTCTAATGTATATACATGCAGTTAGTGTAGTCCTGCGACGGGATTCAGAAAGTAGTCAAGGTCGTGGGCCTTGCCAAGGAGCTGAATTCTCTGGACATGGTGGCCTTTTGTATCATGTGTTGCATCGGCTTTTGCCCTATCCCGTGGACAAAAAATCTGAAAGCAATAGTGAAGAGTGGAGAGAGAAGCTATCTGAGAAAGCTTCTTGGTTTTTGGTGGTAGTATGTGGTCGTTCCAGTGAAGGCAGAAGAAGAGTAATTTCTGAAATTGTGAGAGCCCTCCATATGGCCTCAAACTCTACGAAGGAATCGTCTAAGCATGCTCAATTGCCTAATAAGAAGGTAGTTGCTTTTGTGGATTTGGTAAACTCCATTTTATCAAACAATGCATCATCAGGTAATCCACAGGTGCCAGGTTGCTCTCCTGATATGGCAAAAACAATGATTGATGCAGGGATGGTTCAAGCTCTGACTACCACCCTCCAGGTAATTGACTTGGACCACCCCGAAGCTCCAAAGCTTGTAAATCTTGTGCTTAAGGCTTTGGAGGCTTTAACAAGAGCTGCTAGCACAGGTGAGCAAGTTTCGAAGCCTGAAGACACAGATAAAAAGAAGGCTTTGGCAGCAGAGGAAAGAACTCAGAATGTGTCCAACTTGGTCTCTAGTGGAGAGGAAGCACAAGCTGAGCAGAATGAAGTTAATCAGAGTGGGGATTGGCAAGGAACAGGTTTGGGCCGAACACAAGTACAGATTCAAGAAGGCACTTCAGATCCAGCAAGAGATCAAGTAGGGAATTTGAATGAGCATATGGAACATGACATGAGAATAGAAAGGGATGAAAATGCAGAAGCTTCTAATGGAACAGAACGTGAAGAGCAATTTATTCGTGCATCTGTTGAAGTTACAACTGACCGCCATAACTCAGCTGCAGCTGAATTAACTTTCCGAGTGGAACACAGGGCAGATGATGAGATGGGTGATGAAGATGATGACGAGGACATGGATGATGAAGGTGAAGAGGAAGATGAAGATGAAGATGAAGATGAAGAGGATGACATAGAAGGAGAGGACGGTGCTGCCCATATGTCATTAGCCGATACAGATGTTGAAGATCATGAAGATAATGGTCTTGGTGATGAGTATGGAGATGACATGGTAGAGGAGGATGATGATGATGAGTTTCCTGAAAATCGTGTTATTGAAGTAAGGTGGAGAGAAGGCTTGGATGGACTGAATCCTGTACAGGTTTTGGGACATGCTGGAGGAGGTGGTAATTTGGTTGATCTTTCAGCAGCAGAGCCTTTTCAGGGAATTAACATGGATGATATATTTGGCATTCGTCGGCCTGTAGGAGTTGACAGGCGTCGCCCAAATGGGCATAGACCTTTTCTTGAACGTTCTGCAGTGGATCGTGGAGGTGCCTTTCAACACCCTCTTCTTACCAGGCCTACACAGCCTGGTGGAGTAGCTGCAAATGGTTCTATGTGGCCTTCTACTGGGAGCATCTCTAGAGACACAGCGGCAATAACAGGAGGTTTTGATGTTGCCCATTTTTTCATGTATGATGCTCCAATGTTGACCCCTGAACACCCAGGGGCTACATTCTTTGGGGATCGTGGGGTTGGTGGCCCACCTCCTCTGCTTGATTTCTCCATGGATCCTATATTTTTAACTGGAAGACGTGGTCCAGGTAATGGCAGATGGACTGATGACGGTCAACCACAGGCAGGAGCTCAAGCTGCAGCCATTGCTCAAGCAGTAGAAGAGGAGTTTCTTTCACAATTGCGGAGCCTTACTCGAGTAGATGAGTGCACTTCAACTCAAGGAGTTGTTGCTAGTGCAGATAATGGTGATGCAGGGCAGCAAAATATGGCAGGAGTAATGGACACTGATGCTCAGACCAGTTTCACAGTGAACAATGCAAATGTCCAACAAAATGGAGAACAGCAAATGAGTGAGGTTGAACCATCACAACAGATAGAGCAGAATGCCAGTGCAGAACATGGTGAACAAAGAGAATCAGAATTTGCTACGTTAGCCAGTATAGTTGATCCTGATGTGATGATGAGAGATGAAGGGAATGAAACTAGAAATAGGGATTTAGAATCTGAAAGTCAGGATAGCGAAGGAAGTGGTGCAACCATGGGTGAAAGCCTCCGTAGTCTGGAAGTTGAAACTGGAAGTGCAGACGGACATGAGGAAACTGAAAGGCAGGCTGGCCGGCAGCCCCCAGTTGCTTCTACTTTTGGTGTCTCAGATGCAGCGGCTGGTGGCTTGAATTCATCAAACATTAATAATGAACCTGGAGATCCATGTTCTGTTAGTCAAGTAGAGGAGATAGATGCTGTCCCAAATTCCACACCAGCTGAAGCTTCTGTGCAATTACAGGTTCAAGATGAGGCTGTCCAAGCTGCAAGTAATCAATTATCTGAGCAAAGTAATGAAGAATCTAGAGCAAATACTATTGATCCCACATTTTTGGAAGCACTTCCAGAGGACCTTCGTGCAGAAGTTTTAGCTTCTCAGCAAGTTCAATCTACACGAGCTGCAAATTATGCACCCCCTCCTGCAGAAGAAATTGATCCTGAATTCCTTGCAGCACTTCCTCCAGATATCCAAGCTGAAGTTTTGGCTCAGCAACATGCTCAAAGGGTTGTACAAACCCAGCAAGCCGAAGGCCAGCCTGTGGATATGGACAGCGCTTCAATTATTGCTACTTTTCCTGTTGAGCTGCGTGAAGAGGTTGCAATATACACCCATTCTTGATTATATTGTATTGTAATCTGACTATTTATGACTGATGGTTGATACTTGGCTAACAATTTTCATTCCATCTGCTTACATTTTGCTTTGTATGTTGAAAATTTTCCTGTTTTCTTGTGCCTGAATTTGGTGATTTATATTCAGGTTCTTTTGACTTCCTCGGAAGCAGTTCTTGCTGCTTTGTCTCCAGCATTGCTTGCAGAAGCACAAATGCTGAGAGAAAGAGCAATGAATGAGTATCAAGCTCGTAGCTTGTTTGGAGGAGGCCATAGGTTAGGTGGCAGACGCCACAATATGTCAACTGGAGGTCAAACTGCGATGGACCGAGGTGTAGGCAGTAGTGTTGGTCTTACATTGGGCCGCAGGCCAGTTGCATCCCTTGGTAATTTGCTAAAGATGAAAGAAGTTGAAGGAAAACCTCTGGTAGATACTGGGGCTTTGAAAGCTATGCTTCAGCTATTGAGGCTAGCTCAGGTATGCCAGTTCCTCACTTGTATTATTTGTGATTTATTGTTTTTGGCTTGGTTTCTAGGATTGATTTTTATTAGCAGGAATTTCAATTTGTGTTACAATTCTATTTTTCAATAATCACTCCTTTTTCCTCTGGAGCAGAGGGTAGTGATTGTAATTACAAACACAAAATATATTTAGCTTCTGTTATTTCTTTCTTGAATATCTTTGCTTTCATTCTTGTACATTGCACTGGTGGGGGGGTGTAGGGAAGATATATTGAAAATGCTTCACAACCTTCCCACTGAGATTTGTCTTTGGATAGATCTTTTGTGCTTTGATCAACATTGGCAAAACCATAGATGGGGTTATTTCTGGAACTGCATGAGCTCATTCATATATCCAATAGGATTTTCAGTTTTAGGACTATGCATTTGCATTTTCTTCTACCATACCTCATTTCGAAATTGATATTACAAGGAATCGTTTTGATTTGTGCATCTTTAAGCCTGGATTTGTGTTTATGCTGGTTATAGTTTATACTTGTATTGTTCATTGATATGAGGGAGAAAAATTATCTGCCATATATAGACTATATGGATGATAGATCTGCGGTTTCTTAAACATATGATTAGGATCTGACTGACCCCCTTCTCCGTTTGCAGCCTTTGGGTAAAGGGTTGCTGCAAAGACTTATATTTAGCTTCTGTTATTTCTTTCTGAATATCTGTGCTTTCATTCTTGTACATTGCACTGGTGGGGGGGTGGAGGGAAGATTTATTGAAAATGCTTCACAACCTTCCCACTGAGATTTGTCTTTGAATAGATCTTTTGTGCTTTGATCAACATTGACAAAACCATAGATGGAGTTATTTCTGGAACTGCATGATCTCATTCATATATCCAATAGGATTTTCAGTTTTAGGACTATGCATTTGCATTTTCTTCTACCATACCTCATTTCGAAATTGATATTACAAGGAATCGTTTTGATTTATACATCTTTAAGCCTTGATTTGTTATTATGCTGGTTATACTTTATACTTGTATTGTTCATTGATACGAGGGAGAAAAATTATATGCCTTATATAGACTTTATGGATGATAGATGTTTAGTTTCTTAAACATATGATTAGGATCTGACTGGCCCCCCTTTCCATTTGCAGCCTTTGGGTAAAGGGTTGCTGCAAAGACTTTTATTGAACCTTTGTGCACATAGTTCTACGAGGGCAATACTAGTTCACCTCTTGTTAGATATGCTGAGACCAGAAGCAGAAGGATTATCAGCTGACACAAATGGTGCTCCATCTCAGAGACTTTATGGGTGCCAATGGAATGTGGTTTATGCGCGCTCTCAAATCTCCGATGGTAATGGTCATATTTCATTTTCAACTCAGCTGGTTTCAGATTCTTTAAAAACATTTTCTTAAAGGACAGTGATAATATTGTTTAATGTACAGGTGTACCACCTCTTGTTTCTCGACGTGTCCTTGAGATTTTGACATACCTTGCCAAAAATCATTACTGCGTTGCTGATCTTCTTTTCTACATGGACTCATCTCCAATATTGGAGTCAACATCTCAAACATCTGCAATATCAATAGAAGAGAAAGGCAAAGGAAAGGTCGATGAAGTTCCATATGTGCCTGTATCAGGGGGGACTGAGAAGGGGAAGACACCTCTTATTTTGCTTCTAAAGCTCCTTAATCAACCATTATTCTCAAGGAGCAGTGCTCATTTGGAGCAGGTATGGTTTGGATTCTTAATAATAATGTTTCTTCATGTTCGTCTGTAATGTAAATTTTGGTAATCACTTTTCTATTTTTTGCAGGTTATGGGGCTACTTGAGGTTATTATGAACAATGTTGAAGCTAAAAGTGTATTAGAAGCTCCCTCTGGTCAACCAAAGGATCTTTTGCCACAAGGGGAAGGTGTTCAAGCTGGATCTGAAGTTCAAGGGGAAGGTGTTCAAGATGGACCTGAAGTTCACGAGGAAGGTGTTCAAGCTGGACCTGAGATTGGATCCAATGCCACTTCTACTGACCATGCAATTGAACCTACTTCCATTGAAATTAATATTGATTCCGAGGTACCCAGGAGTGATTCTGAGGTGCCCAGGTGCTCAGGAGCAGGAAAAAATAGTGAAGGCATGGAAGCTTCAACTTCAGGTTCGAAGACGGAAATGGTTGCATCTGATATTCTTCTCCAACTTCCTGAGAGAGAGTTGCGAAACTTGTGTAAACTTCTAGCAAAGGAAGGGTATGCAACAATGACAGTTGTCTTGAGTTAATACACCCTGTTACATATTGCATAATGTTTAAGTTTTGATTTAGATTAGTCATGCAATTTGTTGTTTTCTCCTTGATTGAATTCAATGTTATATTATTGCAGGTTGTCAGATACAGTGTATACAAAGGTTGCAGAGGTTCTCAAGAATTTAGCTAATATTGCACCTACTCACCGAAAGCTTTTCATCTCTGATCTGGCAGATTCTGCCGGTAGCCTAAGTGGTGCGGCAGTTGATGAGCTTGTGACTCTTGGTGAGATGGAGTCATTGGGAGTGAGTACTGGTTCCATGGCAGGAGCAGCTATTTTGAGAGTTCTACAAGCATTGAGTACATTAACTTCAGATGCTGGTACTGGGGTCACTGATGACAAGGAAAATGAAAGTCTTCTGATTGTCAGAGAACTAAATGCAGTGCTTGATCCGTTATGGCAAGGATTGAGTAGTTGTATAAGCAAAATTGAACTGCAATTGGGAAATATTTCTGATTTCTCTGCTACATCAAGCAGGAATGCTGCAGCAACTTCCATGGCACCACCTCTCCCACCTGGTACACAAAGGGTTTTGCCATTTATAGAGGCATTTTTTGTTTTGTGTGAGAAGCTGCAGCTAGGACCCACTGCTGTGCAGCATGATCCCGATGAAGCTAGTGTGAGTGATGCTACACAATATAGAAGAGCGGAGGCAGGAATGACATTTGTAAAGTTTGCTGAGAAGCATCGACGGCTTCTGAATGCTTTTGTGCGGCAGAATCCAGGGTTATTAGAGAAGTCTCTTTCTCTTATGCATAAGACACCTCGTTTAATTGACTTTGACAACAAGCGATCATTTTTTCGCTCTAGGATTAGACAGCAGAATGAGCAGCACAACTATAATCCACTCCGCATTTGTGTTCGCCGAACATATGTCTTGGAAGATTCTTACAATCAATTACGGATGCGTTCTGTAGATGACATTAAAGGGCGCTTGACAGTGCAGTTTCAAGGAGAGGAGGGCATTGACGCAGGTGGTTTGACAAGAGAATGGTACCAACTATTGTCCAGGGTGATATTTGACAAAGGAGCATTGCTATTCACAACTGTTGGGAATCAATCAACATTTCAGCCCAATCCAAATTCGGTTTTACAAACAGAACATCTCTCATACTTCAAATTTGTTGGGCGTGTGGTAATGTTCATATATATATTTTATATCTGTTCTTTTCCTTGATTGTGATCTCAGATTTTTGAAGTAGATAATTTTATTATATGTTCACTTCAATTCATGTTTTGAAGTACCATTAACAGTTTACCTGTATGTTACTAGTTTAGTTGGTTCGTTGCTGAAATTTTTAGGGTATTTTGGATTTGATTGTTGAAATCATATAATTATTTTGACTTGTTTATTTTTCATTGTGTTTGGCACAGGTCGCTAAAGCATTATTTGATGGTCAACTGTTGGATGTCTATTTTACCCGATCCTTTTACAAACACATACTTGGAGCAAAAGTTACTTACCATGATATTGAGGCTGTTGATCCAGATTACTATAAGAATTTAAAATGGATGCTTGAGGTGATTTGTAACATTAAGCGTTGAATGCACCCCTTTGATATTTAAATATCTCCTTTCTTCTATACTGACCAATATGTTCTCGCCTTATATTTGGTGGTTACAGAATGATGTAAGTGAAATCCTTGATCTCAGTTTCAGTAAAGAAGCAGATGAAGAAAAGCACATCCTATATGAGAAGACCGAGGTAGTGTATTTGTACATCCTTGATCCCTTCTTATTGATGTTTATAAATGACACTCTTGTACTCCTTGTGTCAATAGTAGATAACAGGTGCATTGTTAAATCCCTGTAATTTGCACAGGTAACCGATTTTGAGCTTATCCCTGGTGGAAGAAATATCCGTGTTACAGAAGAAAACAAGGACAAATATGTAGATCTTGTTGCAGAGCATACACTGACCACCGCAATTCGTCCTCAAATAAATGCTTTTCTGGAAGGATTCAATGAGTTGATACCAAGGCATCTTATTTCAATATTCAATGACAAAGAGCTTGAACTTTTGATCAGTGGACTACCGGAAATTGACCGTGAGTTGTTTTTCTCAACGAGTTGTTTCCTTTTGTTGTGTTTACTGAACCTGTAATCTTTTGTATGTAGATGTTTTTGCTGATATTTTAAAGCATGGCAGTTGATGATCTGAAGGCCAGTACAGAGTACACAGGATATACTGCAGCATCTCCTTTGATACAGTGGTTTTGGGAGGTTGTACAAGGATTTAGCAAAGAGGACATGGCACGATTGTTGCAGTTTGTCACAGGAACGTCAAAGGTAACTTGTTTGAGTATATTCTCATTGTGCTGAGAGGCGCTCAACAGCCCAGTATGGGGAAGATGTTGTAACGTTCCTCCCTAACAAAATAATAAAAAATAAACATTTTAATTATCCCCCAAACCAAATGTCGGCCAGAAAAACACAACCCAACACGGGGGAGATGTAATGTTCCTACCTAACAAAACAGTAAAAAATAAAAAAATTAATTATCTGTCAAAAAAATATCGGCCTGAAAAACAACCCAATATGGGGCAGATGTAATATTCCTATCTAACAAAATAATAAAAACTAAAATTTTAATTACCCTTTAAAAAAATGTTGGCTCTGCACATGGTTTGCAAGGCCTACTAAAAAACCCATGGTTTATTGTACATGGTTTAGGAGGGCTTTGCACATGGTTTTAGTTAGGAGGGCCTTGCACATGGTTTTAAAACCATGTGCAAGGCCCTCCTAACCAACACATGGTTTTAAAAGCATATTTTAAAACCACGACTTTAAAACCACTTTCAATCCTAGATCAATAGATTTGGTCCCTCTCGGTGCTTGAGAGAGCCTAGGATTTGGATCTAGGCTGGTTGGATTACACTGCTATTGTTCTTGTCTTCCAGTTTTTAGCCTATTTGATGGGAATAGTTCTATAATGCTGTTGTCTATTGAAGTTTACTCTGCTTTGATTCTATGTTTTCTGTCTGCATTGACTCCCTCATGGATGAATCAATGTTTCACTAATGAACTTTATTTTAATCTAATTTAGGTTCCATTAGAAGGGTTTAAAGCTCTTCAAGGTATATCTGGTCCTCAAAGGTTTCAAATTCACAAAGCATATGGAGCTCCAGAGCGTCTGCCGTCAGCTCATACCTGGTGATTGCATAGCTTTGAATTTCTTTATTACTGTGTGGGCAATCATATCTTTCCCTCTGTCTTATACTGCCCCATGCTTCTCTGTTTGTGCAGTTTCAATCAGTTGGACCTTCCTGATTATTCTTCAAAAGAACAGCTCCAGGAGCGATTGTTGTTGGCGATTCATGAAGCTAGCGAAGGCTTTGGCTTTGGTTGATCTTTGAAAGGAAATTTTTATCACTAATGTTTCTTGCAAGTATAGCCGCAGGATACTGTCAAATATCCTTCTGTATTGATTTGCAGTCTGGCATATAGTTTCACGCCAATCTCTGATGGCTAAATACAAAAGTCTATTATTTGATCTGTAAAAATCTATGTTTTGTATCTGGAAATCAATTTTCTATTTTT
Organism: Pseudotsuga menziesii; assembly: GCA_001517045.1. NCBI lineage: Eukaryota > Viridiplantae > Streptophyta > Pinopsida > Pinales > Pinaceae > Pseudotsuga > Pseudotsuga menziesii. The sequence goes on from LPNX010256029.1 coordinate 382,254, forward strand.
AGTAATGCTTTAAGCAATTGCTGCGATTATTGGTATTATTGCGATTAGACCCTACTTGCAGAGTAAGGGGTCAAGCTGTATTATTGATTTTGCCTCTTACTCGGTGTTACATGGTCACACCCTGATTCATATCTAGGACGTGTAGAATAAGATAGAATCTGGAAGTTTGGTCAGACTGCTGGATATGTAACTATAAGTAAACCAATTTTATCATCATTTGTTGGGAATTTAAAGGAGGTGATTATTGAAGGTTGTCCACGTGGAGGTTGATTTATGTGTCATGGCTTGTATAAAGGATTGATTCGTATGTTTTGAGCGTTGTTATTGGATTAAATAGTCAAATCATACTGTCTGTCTGAGGGATAAACCTTCGTTTCTCTTACTGTCGCCGTATGATATGCTTGTCCCTGATTTTTTAATTCTAGAATTGGTATTTTTAAAAATTAAACAATAATTAAAATCATCTAAATCTTTCTTTAACAAGGGAACGGTAACGGCAACCATGTCAGGCGAAAATATTGTTATTATATACCATTTGATGTGGTTCCAGGGCGTGCTGGGCAATCTGCACCCGATTAGGTCAATGCTGTGCCGAAATCGTTTGTGCATCATATCACTGCTGTATTTGTGGTGCCAAGATTAATACAGTTGTCTACATTGGATGTATTCATCTTTATTTTTTTGATGTTTGAAGGTCTATATGAAACTGTATTTGCTATTAGCAAGATTATAATAGGTCCCACCATTTAAGCTTTACTCATGATGAGCCACGCTCTTTTTCCCAAATGTCTGCTGCCATCTTATCCATTCATTGCTATATGATCTATTTGTGATATGAAATTCATTCACATTTTGTTCCTGTTGAAAACTTTAAAGTTTACTGAACTTTTATTATGGGGCATATCGGTATAATCGAAGGGAAATATGATAGACCTCTCCATCATGGAATCTTATAGGTTTATCCCAAATTTTTAGCAACAAGTTGCATCAGGCCACACTGCTTTGGTTCCATCCTTGGCATTCTCGTTCACGTGTACAGATTAGATCTCCAATAAGGCGCAAGGATGAGATTTAAGAGAAGGGGGCAATCCGATGATCATTATGAGTAGTGTGTACTTGGATTTGGGTTTTGACAAGCCACTGTTCTTTGTTCTGAATATAATACTCAAGAATTTTTTTGTTCTGGATATAAGACTCGAGAATTTTTCAATCTGTGATACGTGTTTGATGTATATTTTTAATAGTACATAGAGGTTCATCATCATCTTGATTTAGATTGTGGATGACAGCTGGTTCTAGTGTAGTCATGTTGACGCTGAATGTTTGTCACCAATTATTTATCCAATCTGGTCCATCTAAAGGCGGATCTTCCAAGATCATCTTTTGTAAAATATCCCACCATAAACCTTTATATATCCAGTAACTAAATCTAAATCCCTAAGATTACGCCCACCTGAGCCCCATATAACCAGAACAAGCTCTCTTCGAGAACTTACCTTAAAAGACTGCATGTCTTCATCAAAAAATCCCTATAGATATCTCGCTTACAGTTTTGTGTTCAGACGTTGCAAACAAATGATACCCCCAAGAGACTTAAAAGACTCTGCATGTCTTCATGAAAAAATCCCTATATATATCTCTCTTACTGTTTTGTGTTCAACCCTTGGTAGAAATAAAAAACTCCAAAAGTATCCTTTCGCCTACCTAGAATGTGAACCTTCTCCATTAATCCGATACTCTCACGAAACACATCTAATGCTGGCTTCAGTCCAATCCGAGTGGTGGCAAGAACACTTTGCAAGAGCATTTGCTTCCATTACTGACATCAAGCCTAAGCCTAATGAAATACAGACTGCTACAAAACAGTTGGATAAAATCCTTTCAATCCAACGTACCCACGGAGATCACTCAGGCCTAGGATTATGCCCCATACCAAGAGATACTAGGAAATTCATCCAAGCAGCTGAAGAATAATAAAAGTCATTGTAGACAGACTGCTACAAAACAGTTGGATAAAATCCTTTCAATCCAACGTACCCACGGAGATCACTCAGGCCTAGTATTATGCCCCATACCAAGAGATACTGGGAAATTCATCCAAGCAGCTGAAGATAATAAAAGTCTGAGCATTGTAGACGGGCAAATCCATAAATATAAAAGCGAGCAGAAATTAGCTCTACCCCTATGAAGGCTCAAGCAATGCAAGGTCAAAGACATCATACTCTCCTTTTGACCCTAAAGATAAAATAATGAAAAATTTGCTTTATTGGGATCTCTACACCCATCCAGAAGCAGAAGAGAGTTTTGGAAACAAGAACTTCCAAAAGGAGAAAGGAGGAAGCTATCAGAACGATGGCAGGAATTGGCACCCAACTAGAGACGAGAAAAGAAGAAGCAAGTGGGAAAAAACGCCAAAAAGAAAGTCACTAACAACCTCCATCATAATAAACCAGACCAATCAAACTTGATTGTGCTGAAGAGGCGCATTCTACAGTCCAGTAGGGGCAGATGTGTAACTCCTTCCGTGCTCATCCTAGAGCTGACACGTGTTTTTTTTAACAAATAATAAAATATTATAAAAACTAATAAAATAGTTTTAAAAATAACACGTCGGCTCAAATTAGATTTAAAATATTTAGAACAACATATATATTAAAGTACACAAATGAGCTAAATTAAAACGCTTCTTCAATGTTTACACTTTAGAGGTTTGCATCTCAAGAGATTGGATCCCTCTCGGCGCTTGGTAGATCCCCTTTTAAGATGGATCTATGACCAATCAAACTTGAATATGAAGTTGGATTTTCACCAACAATCCCCGTCACAATAAACAATGAGAAATCTGAAAGTGTTGAGAAGGCAAATTGCTCTAATTTGGCTTTCAAAGGATTAGCAATGCAAAATATTAGAATTCACAATGAAGTTCCAACTGTGACATAGGTTGATTCTCTGCAAGCCCTCTGCAGAAGTATATATGATGAAGTCCAACACCTTAGGACATATCCCCAAAGAAAAGAAAATCCTCTGTTTATGTAGAAGAAGTAAAAGCTATCCACGAACTTTTCAAAGAACAGCTTGCAAAACGAATCAAAGACTTGGATAAAGAATGTTGGTGATGCATTTTTTTTCATAACAAATAAAATAAATGAAAACTCAAAAAAAGGGAAATTGCATCATGATAAAGAAAGAGCCAAAATAGATCCTTCAAATTTTGGAACCTTAATTGAATTCGTTATTGCAAGTTTTCCAAGTTTAAAGTTGATTTTCTCTTTGTCATCATACATACCTCTTTCATGGTCTCAAACACAACTCATCCTTAATTAAAACAACCTCTCCTAAAAGACAACATAAGAACCATAATCACTAATGTTGAAAGTAGTGGAGTCACCTACGAAGACATCGCCCTTTAGGAAGATTGGTATTTCTAGTATCAGTCAATAGAGAACAAACTTCAAAAGCTAGAACCTCTCATCAGAACAAATACTCCAGATGGCCGAATACGTCTAGCATTTCAGATTGCATTAAAGTCTCCATCTTTATGCTCTCACCCTTTGCTTAGATAATCGTTATGGATCAATGTTATTCTCTTGTCAATCTTAGAGTTTGCCCAACCAGCGTGGTGAACTTTCCTTATCCTCTGTAAATATTTTTACAAACCCATTTGAAAATGTTTCAAATAAACCTTCTTTTCTAGACTCTACTCAATCTCAAATAAACTCTTTTGTTCCAACCTCATTTCAAATAATCAATGCATCCTCAAACCTTCCTAAGAAAGCCAAGCTTCATGAACACCCATAATGTGCTAGTCATCCTAATGAAAACAACATATGTAAGGCCCTTGATGATGTAAAATTCCCACATCTTAGATGTAACATGATCTGTTGTTATGATTTTTATGACAGTTGGAAGGATTAATCTCAGAAAGTCAATGATTTGCTAGCCTCTCAAAGACCCTCTTGGGATAACAAAGCATATGCAAAAGAAGAAAGAATAAGAAAACATCTTAGGCACGAGGCCAAAGAAAGCAGGAGATTTAAGAGGTTGAAGCAGGAGGAAACTAATTCATCCTCCAAACTAACCACCATTCTTACTCTAGAAATCTGTAGACCTTCCCTCCATGAAATAGAGATCTTCTTGAATAGATACAAGGGCTACTCTCCTTTTGATCAAAGATACGAGTTTATGAAGAAGATGACAAATTGGGGCTTCTTTACACATGAGGACTCTAGAGAATTTAGAGCATCATGTGAACTGGCAGCAAAATGGAAAGGACATAAGAAAACTGAAAATGAATGGATCTCTTTCTATGAATGGCTTAAAGCCCAAAATCAAAGCCATTTTCTCAAGAATCCCAAGAACTCATTGAAGCGATTAGTACTCCAATTTAATATAGTAGAAAGCGAAGAACAACCTGAGAGTTCTAAAAAATCTACAGAAAAAGAAATGCCAAAAATCCCAAAAGAAGCCTAAGTGGCCAAAGGAGGAGAAATTTTTACAGTCACCTCTTTTCCTCCTTTAAAACCCATCTTGTTAAGAAGAGAAAAAGAAAAAGAAGATCTAGTAATTGTGTCTCCTTTCATTGAAACCAAGGGAGATAAAAATGAAACCCATTAGCAATTAAACTGGAATAGTGCAGCCATTAAAGGCCTAGCCTCATAGATGCATAGTGGAGAACAAATGACTGATTCTCATCTAGAATATCTTAACAATTCGATAAAGCTATATCACAAGGAAACTAAAGATAGCGTGTTTAAAGGAAAGACTAGAGCTCACACTAGAAGCACTAGATGAAATAAGAGTGTCAATAAATGGTATGGAGAATCCTGAAACTTCTCTCAGAGATCTAGTGCATACTCATGATATAGATATAGAAAAGGCTCTCACCCATGTCCTTGTAGAAGTGCAAGAAGTCCACACTATCACCAGTAAGTCACACAAGAAGGTGAATTATTTTTGGCAAAAATAGAAACAGGGAAAATTAGACTCAACATTACCTTTTGAATTTAGAAGCCAACAAGCATTCCCCATGCTTCTACCCCCAGAGAAGCACGAGAAGAAACATAGAAAAGAGGTTTCTCTAGGATTGGAAGAGAACATTCCATACAAACCTAGAATGCTTCCATCTTAGAAGTCAATGTAGCACATGAAAGGATTCCAAACCATATGGTTAGGCCACCTGCATTTGATTTAGATGATGGGATGAATATGATCTTTTGTATGAATGAAATGTAAATAGTTCAAGCTCTTAGCAAATTGAGCTGTACATTGCAAATAGAGCTTATATTGCCAATGGAAAAGAAGCAGTTGCTTCCTGCAAAATGATAGTTTCTGGTTTTACTGGTGCATTGCAAAAGTGGAGGACCAGAACTATAACTATTGAAAAATGGAATGAATGGATGACATCAAAATTGGACCTTGGAAAATCAGAAGAGTCCAATATGATAGGAAACCTTACTGCAAAGATCCTAAGAAACTTGCGAGGTACACCTGAAAACCACAAAGATAAAAATACCCAGATTCTTTTCAACATGAAGTGCAGAACATTGAAATACTATGAGCAGTTCCATAGAGATTGGGTTATCAGATGTTTGGATGTTCAAGATACAGATTAGGAAGTATGGAAAGAGCATTGCTCTTCCTAAAAACTTCCAAAAATTATTTACTAGTGCCCTTAACATGGATACTTTGGAGGAATACTCTTGGAGAGAATTCCATGATACTATCATCAGCTATATCGCTAATATCTGTATCAGGAGAGTGGCATCCAAAGCAACCAGATAATATCTGAAAGGGACATAAGGAATATATAATCAATTTGGTGTGTAGGAACTTGGCTATCCAAAAGAATTTAAGTATAAAAGGAAATTCTTTCCCAAAGAAAAAGGGAAGAAAAGAAAAAATCTGAAGTTACTAAAATATTTGTTTCCTGATAGATACAGAGATTATAAGAGGAGAAAGATAAGGAAAGGGCCAAGAAAAAAATATTGTAAGAGGTACCGGCCCAATAAAGACGAATATGTAGGAAAATCCAGATGGAAATATCCTAGAATCAGAAACTTCTCTCAATTACAGGTACCGGGTCAATAAAGACGAATATGTAGGAAAATCCAGATGGAAATATCCTCCAAACCCTGTTTGTTATAAGTGTGGAAAGATAGGGCACTATGCAAACAAGTGCTCATTCAAAAGAGAAGGTCGATCCTCAGGTGTGAAACCATAAGACAAGACAACATGAAGTTTATATAAAAGGTTAAAGATGCGCCATTTGTGCCAAAAAGGGCCACAAAGAAACAAATTGCCCTGAAAATAGAGCCTTTGGAAGCACGTATAATATATGTTCTTCTTTTGAAAGTGAATTAAACTGTTTGAGGTCTTCCAGTACAAAAGATGTATTTGAAATAGGAGATATTGATAGTAGTACAAAATATGTATTTGGAATAGGAGATACTGATAATAGTATTGGCAATGGAAGGACACACGTGCCAATGTCCTAATCCCAATAATTGTGAATGTTCATTAGAAGAAGAATCATTATCCTCCTCTCCTGATGAGGAGGAAGACGAAAAGCCTGAAACCTTCATGGCCTGGAAAGAATCAAGAAGAAAGCCTAAATTCCGCAACATGATCAGAACAGGACCTAAAGCCTCCATCATGATGAAATAGATAGAAGAAATGGAAGAAGGCAATGAAAAGGAAATAAAGAAGGAAGCATTTGCTAGTGCTTTCTTACTCAAACAAAAAGAAAAAACTGGTGATGAAAACATAAGAAAGCAAAGGAAGAAACACAACAAAGGCAACAAAAGCTCTACCCAATCAATACTTGAAGAACTTCCCCAAGTTTCTATCTTCCTCTGAAAGAAACATTGCCCCTCAGCTCGAAATTGAATGCAAAAGACCAATCACCCTACAAGAATTAGCAAAAGAACATAATTTATTGAAGAAATAAATCAAAGAGCTAAAGGATAGAATTGAAAAAATAGAGATTGGTAACCAAACAAAGACACAACGTTCCTCCTCTTCAGAAATCAACTCTTTAGAAGATACAAAGTCAGAAAGAAAGAACAACATACCAAAAGGTGACACCTAACTACAATGCATTCTAGGTAAATTCTATAGTTCACCAAAGATGCACAGTAGCTTTGACTATAAAAATCAAAGATGATTATTTTACTATCCCAATCTTGATGGATTCAGGATCAGATACAAACATGATTAACATAGATAGGATTCCTGCTAAATACTGGACAGTTACATCCACAAGGCTTCATACAGTAGGAGTAGGTCCTCTAGTAAACTTTGAAGTCCCTAAAGCCATTGTCTTCCTTAACCAATATAGATTGGATGTTGGGTTCCTGTTGATGAAATTGAATCAAGTATGTATATTGGGAACACCATTTTTGAAGACAATAGAGATTCATGGAGTTTGTACATACCAAGGAAAAACATGCTATTATATGAGCATTGATCCTCTAGATACTCCAATATTTGTCCCCTTAATTTCTACTCCTAAAATATTGAATATGGTGCATAATATTAGTCTGTATAGAGAACAATTGATTGCCAAAAGAAAGCCACATCCTAAACATAAAAGAACAAATGAAAAGCATCTTAAATCTCCTAAATGGAAAAGAATAAAAGATGAGATAGAATCATAATATAAGAAACAAGTCTGCTTAGAATCCCCCAATGCTTTCTGGCACAAAAACAAACATGTAACCCTCCTACCTTTAAAGCCATAATTCAAAGTTGCTCTTGGACACTCAAATGTAGTGCCTTTGTCTAGGGAAATGCAAAGCCTACTATAAAAATGAAATCCAAGTTCTGCTAAATAAAGGATTGATAGTTCCTTCAAATAACCCCTGGAGCTATTATGAATTTTATGTGAACAAACATTTTGAACATGTGAGGAAAGATCCCATGATGGTTATAAAATATATGCCACTCAGTAATGTGCTTGATTGGAACAAGTATCCAATACTTAACAAATATGACCTCGTAAAAAGGATTGCAGGGAGCAAAGTCTTCTCAAATTTTTATCTTAAGAGTGGATTTTGGCAAGTCGGGATAGCTCAAGAAGGCCAATTTAAAATGACTTTCGTAGTCCCACACATACATTATGAGTGGACTATTATGCCTTTTTTCCTTGAGAATGCTACATCTCAATTCTAGAAAGTAATGGAAGATATCTTCAAGCCATACATGGACTAGCTGATAGTCTATATTGATGATATATATCCTCATATTCTCCAAAACTTTGGAAGGACATCAGAAGCATTTAAAAATCTTCATGAAGGTAGTTTATGATAATGGGATGGTTTTGTCTCACAAGAAAATGAAGTTATCCATGACACATTTGAATTCTTAGGACAAACAATTGAAAAGGGACAAATCAAGGTCCAAGAACATGCTATCAAATTGCAGACAAATTTCCAGATGTCATCAAATATAAAAATCAGCTACAGATATTTCTTGGATGTCTAAATTACCTATCTCCATAGTACAAGAATCTTGCAGCAGGCAAAAAAATGCTAATCCAGAATTTCGAAGAATCTAGGAACATGGACACCAAAGCATTCATAAGTAGTTAGAAGAGTCAAGAGGAAGGTAGAAACATTGCCAATACTACACATCATTGATGATGATCTCCCCAAGATCATAGAAAGCGACACTTCTGAGACTGGTTGGGGTGGCATACTGAAACAAGCAAGGAAAAGGGAGAAGAAAACATGAGACGAAATTGTACAGTTCACATAAGGCCCATGGAACAAAGCTAAGCAAAATTATGCAACGATTGCTAAAGAAATTTTGGCATCCTTACGATGCATAGAAAAATTCCAAATTGTTTTGCTAAATCATGATTCTGTAATTAGAAGTGATTGTACTAGTTTACCTTTTGTTTTAAATAACACTGTTGGCCACTTTTCCCCACTTGCGCGACTCAGGTTCTGCGCAGCCCGCGGATCCAACAACTACCCGAGATACCGACCTGATAGAGAAATCCCCATCGGCAACACCTGCGAAGCAGGCGCAGTCTCACCCGAGATATCTCACAGATGGGTAACCGTCGGAACCATGTTTCCGCGATTGTCGAGGAAGTATAGTCCCTTGGCTCGCAGCCACGGAGCTCAACGAAGGTAGTGGGACGGTTGGACGGAGGAGTCAGTTCTGTGCGACTAAGCACAACTATATGTCATCGTGCATGACCCGACTTTCCTTTTCACCTCGCAGTTGGTGCAACTCGTGCGGTGCAACTTACTCGCATTAATCGACTCTACTACTTACGTTGGGATTCATAACAAGAATTATACAGAATGAGATACATATATATAGTTCAATTCGGCAAGGCATTCTGTTCATCCATTTACCCATTGCAAGAAACTAACAGAGACTGGATCACATTTAACATTATATGAAAAGCAACTATCAATCAATCACATAAACATTCACCATATCAACCATTCATTCAGACACAATGAATAACGTGGAAACCCATATGGGAAAAACCACCAAGGTGCTCTTCATCTAGCATGAGAAAGGATATAGCACCTTGCAGTGTGTGGGATGCAGACTAATCTTGAGATATGTCTTTAAGTTCAGACTCATAGTTCTCACGCTCTCTGTCTTATTTCTCTTAATCTACTGCTACTACCTACAGATCCGCACATAGCCTGGATCGACTTTCCTAGCATCTGCACCGCTATAGCAGAGCTTCCTCATTGCACTATTCTGACTACCCCCTGTAGACTCCTGATTGCCTTTCTCTTAGATCTGTTCTCTACAACTGTATATAGCTCTCATCTATCAAACCTATTCCATAATTACGACTAACAAAAAGCAACCCTCTAACTACTAAATCTCTCCTATTTATACCATTTTACATGACTGCACCTGGTTAACTGCTTACAGGCAGTTTGTTAACTGTCACCATCAGCCACCCCTCGGGCTATAGCTGTGGTGATCATTACTCGACATGAGGCACTAACGGCCTTAATTACAGCATGCTTCCACTCGTGTGGCATCCGCCAACTTAAGCCGAGTTTCTGCACCCACGACTGCCCTATCGCTTTCAGGCCGTTTTCCCCTTGCGCGCTTGCCTTTCTCTTGTTGCACACCTCTCTGTTTTGCCTTCGCGGGCCCTTTTTGTCTTTCACGATCTTCCTTTGCTTCTATCACGTGCGCGACGTATTTTCCTTGGTTGTGCGCGTAAACTTTATTCTTATGCCCCTTTCTCGGGCCAACAGGCCCCCAACACTCACCTGTGGCTCCTCCCGAGCCACGAAGCAAAGGACATATGAGCGGTCCGACCTGCGCGACATCTTTTGATTTTTCTTTTGCGCATCACGACTTTATGGGACCGTGTCGCAGTCATCGGGATAGGGTTTTAATCTACTGTCATTGATCATGCCCGCTACCGGTGTTCCATCTAGCTTATGTAGTTTTACTGCGCCTACTTCAGTAATATGTGCAACTACATATGAACCTAACCAGTGCGTTTTGAGCTTACCCGGATGCTTGAGAAACTTATTATTATACATTAGAACAAGTCCACCAACCTTGAACTGCTTTGTTGTGATGTGGCGGTCATGCTAGGATTTCTGTTGCTACTTTTCCACATTTTGATGGAAGCCGGCAATAAAACGGTCTTCTTCCATTTGAACCAGCTGCGCTAGCCTCTCTTCTACAGCACCAGTATATGTCATCTTTGTGATCGCAATAATTCATATGTTTGGGACAATATATTCCATGGGAACGACTACTTCTTGTCCATAGACTAAACAGAAAGGGGTGTATCCAGTTACTCGTTTGCATGTTGTTCTATAGGCCCATAATACTGCTGAGACTTTCTGGTCCCAGTCATCTCTGCACACATTGCATACTTTGGTCAGCGCATTTTCGAGTACCTTGTTAAATGCCTCGACAGTTCCATTTGCTTGAGGATGGCAGGGTGTCGTTTTCTTGTGTTGGATTTGGAATTCTGTAGTCAGTTCAACAATTATCTTATTTACAAAATGCGTACCTTGGTCGCTGATTAGGATTTTGGGACAACCAAATTTTGTAACGACGTTCTCAAAGAGGAATTGGGCCATAATTGCAGCAGTACAATCCTTTATAGGTGCTATCTCTGCCCATCTGGTCAAGTAATCTGTAGCAGTGATGATATAACACGCACAAGTCCGTTTTCCCAGTGGACTGATAGGGCCAACAAAATCCACTACCCATTTATCAAAGGCCTGCAGTGTAATTTGTGGTGCAAGTGGCATTTCATCACGTCATGATGGTTTCCCCATTCTTTGACACTTATCACAATTGTGACAGTATTTTTTTGTATCCATATGTATCGTTGGCCACCAGAGTCCAGCTTGCAAAATCTTGCGCACTGTTGCTTTCCCGGCATAGTGTCCTTCTGAGACACCCGCATGTGCTTCTGTTATTACCCATTGTCTTTCATGATCAAAGACACATCTTCACAGTATTTCATTCGGTCCCAACTTATCGAGCTGTCCCGCGATTAGCATGTAGTCTGAGGCCTTGACAACTAGCTGTTTCTTTTTCCATGTTGAATAATCTTCATGTGCATACCCTGTATTAAGTAAGTGTATAATTGCATCAAATTCTTTATCGACAACATCTATAGCAAATAGCTGCGCATTTGGTAAATTGTCCTCTAGACTGGTGGGTTCATCCCCACTTTCAATTCGTGATAAGTGGTCAGGCCCAACATTTAGTCATCCTGGCTTCACAATGACTTCAAAGTCAAATTCTTGAAATAGGAGGAGCCACCGGCAGATCCCCCCCCCAACACTGGCTTATTGACCAAGTACTTTAGCGCAAAATGGTCAGTGAACATTTTGAAGTGTCCACCCAATAGATAATGTTTGAATTTTTGTAGCGCATAGACATTGCAAGGCCTTCTCTTTCAGTAGTGGTATAATTTTTCTCGGCCATTGATAGTTTCCTAATGCAATCGAATGGTCAATTGCGCCATCTCTTGGTCGGGTTAAAACTATGCCAAGCGCAATCGATGATGCATCAACATGTACATGGAATTATTTTTTCCAATATGAAAATATTAATATTGGTGCAGTAGCCATTTTACTCTGCAGCTTATCCAGACTCTCCTGGCAATTTTCATTCCACTCAAACTTGGCATCTTTTTTTAGTAGCTTCTACATCGGGGCAGTTATCTCTGCATACCATCTTATGAATTTTCGATAATACCCCGTATGTCCCAATGTGGACCTGAGTTGCGTGACAGATGTAGGCGGAGGTAAGTCCAGGATAATTGCTACCTTTGCCGGGTCGACCAGTATCGTATCACGACGTACTACATGGCCCAACAGTACCCTGAATGGTGCATAGAATATACATTTTCTCAAGTTCAGCTCAATTTGATACCAGCGACACCTCTCCAGCATCATGCGCAAATTTTCAATATGGTCTCTTACCAGACCAAAGACCGTCCAGTCATCAAAGTATACTTCAAGAAATTTATGAATGAAATCTTTGAAAGCAGATACTACTATTCTAGAAAAAATAGCAAGGGCATTTTTAAGGCCAAAGGGCATTACCGTGTATTGGTAGCATCCCCATTATGTTACAAAAGTTGTCTTGTGTCGATCTTCTTGCGCAATTCAGACCTGATGGTATCCTGAGAACCCGTCTGTGAATGAGTACATTTCTTGTCTGCCAAAGCTTTCCAAAACCTCATCCGTGAATGTTGTAGGGAATGGATCATGCAAGCAGGCATCATTTAGTTTCCTCAGGTCGACATAGATTCTGACTTCACCTGTTTCCTTTTTGTCCTGGATGACTATGGGGCTTATCCATTCCGATTCTTCAATTGGTTCAATGATTCCTGCCTCCAACATGCGATCCAGTTCTGCTTTTACTTTTTCCTTATAACGTGGGTTTAATCTGTATGGCCGCTGTTTCCCCTTATAACACCTATAACATATAACTTTAATCCTTAATCATAACACTTATAATCCTTAACACCTAATACACATATGTCCTTCACCCATTTAACATGTAATCCTTAACATTGATACTTTCATCGTTATTGTGATGTTATTGACCTTTCATCTCTATAGCGACGTTCTTGAACTTTCGTTGCAATAACAACGAACTTTTGTCGCTATAGCGACGAACGTCGACATAGCGACGAACATCGACTGTTTTCGTCACTATTCCAACGGAGCTAACTCGACGGGGACATCAAGTGAGGCCCTTATATAACAATGTATAGTCACGCAGGGATTTGACCCTAAGACCTTTTTCTCACAACTTACAACACTCAACCACTTGAGATAGCCCACTAGGATGAAAAAAATCATATCCTATTTTAATTTATTTAAATAAAAACCTACTTTTTATTATTAAAAATTTAATCATGAATCGGTGCGTTCTGTATATTTACACACACTGTGACGGTTGTATTATATAGGCACACTGATAAGGGTTAAAACCATTAAAAATGTTTTTATTATTATTTATGTGCACTACAATCCTATTTGCACATCCAATGCTTCGTATACTTATACGCGCCGAGGCATTTATAAATTAAAATGTAACATATCCTATTTTTTATTTGTTAAGTCAACTTTTATTATTAAATATTTTATAGTAAGTCAGTGCTTTATGTATATTAATGCGCCCCTATGCACTACTGATATTTGGGTGCACTAATAAATTGTTAAAAATGTAATTTCTTTAAAAAATTATTCATTGCTCTGTATAGATATATACCTCAAGGAATTTTAGAAACAAAAATGCATCAAAGTCATTTTTTTAAAATAAAAGATTAATATTTATTAATAAATAATTTATCGTGAATTGGTGATTTATGTATCTAGACACATCAAGGCGCTACTATAATAATAGCACACCAAGGAATTTATATGCTTGTGGAACACCGAATAGTTTTTTCACAAAATATAAATATACATATTTTTTCAACAAGAAAATGGGGTGTTTTGATGTCGATGCAATGTGTTATTTAGCGCACTACTGTGTATGGTTATGTAGCACACTGATGTGGTCTAAAAATTCAATAGCATTGAGAAAAAACCTCCAAATTCCCACCTTCGCTAAATAGATAAAGGAGACATTTTTTGGAGAGGTTCCACAAAAAACCTCTGCTAAAAGGTGTTTTTCTTGTAGTTTCAATTTCAAAAATATTTGGTAAATATTCCATGGAAATAGTTGTCTATAAACCTATTCAAACACTAGTCATTGTGTAATCAAACAAAGAACAATAATAAAACATTAACTATAACATCAAAATTCTAATAACGATTTTTTTTTGATCCCATACAACCTCAATGTTGTAATTTGGCGCACTAGTGCTTATGGTTATGTAGCACACCAATGTGCTATAAAAATTTAATAGCACTGAGAAAAAACCTTTGCAAAAACCTCCAAATACTACAGGGATAACACATGGTTGTTGCTACCATTCCATGATTCCAATGTGATCACCAAACCATTAAATATACATATCCCAAAATTTGTATACATGTGTCCGTTAAAGAATTGTATAAGATTGTAGGCATATATTCCAACACCCAGTTATTGAGCTCATTCATTAACCAAACAAATAGACAAGACTGAAAATGATGTAAAGGTAGCACAAAACAATTAAACATGCCATAAATACCACTATTTATGGTATGAGATCATGAATTTCTATAAGTAAATGTCCAAATACATAATAAAATCTACAATTTATAGTCACAGGTAAAATTCTTAGAATATCTACAATACACAAAGTAAGAGGAGGAACTTATATTTTCTTCAAGTTGGATACCAACAATTGGCTAAGATGAAATTATTTTCCTCGCAATCATAGGCAATTTGTTGTATATTCCACCCCCTAGCTAGGCTATGAAACCGCCACAACAAAGAAGAAAATTTACAGAATTATCGAGATAGTTTCTCCAACTCAAAAGAAAGGAAAGAATTTACCAAATATACTATTTCTAAATTTTTATGTTGGAACAAATGTGTATTACCCATAATGTCTACCCGCAAAACATAAGGATTATTTCTTCCTTCTTTGCTCAAGAATCACTAGAAGCCTCTCCCTCTAGTTCTCTTCAATGTGGCATAGAAATGAATTAGATGGATGTCCATGCACTACCGACAAAGATTTAATTGCTTATTGACTCCTTCCAAGGTTCTAATGGATTCCTTATGTGGTTGTTCTCTTCTTTAGTATAAAACCATCTTCTTTCAAAGTTAAACTCTCGTTTTCTCTTCTCTACACCTCTTTAAATACTATCTCTCTCCCAAATTCATATTTCTATTTTTCATGTACGAAGGATGTCACAATCTAACTCTTCTTAGATCCAATAATGTCGGGAGACAAATTTCCTAAGATGTACAAAGTGGTTTCCTAGATTTAGGAGATGTTTGAGTCCACTATATTTTATCTCAATTTAAACTATAGGTTAGGCTCAACACACACACACACACACACACTTAGGCCTCTTATTTCCTTACTTTTTCTCTCTTGTGGTATCATAGCCCCTTTAGGAACTCATGTTCAACCAATATTGGTTATTTTATTAACTATAAGACAATGTCCTTAGTGGAATAATAAGAATCAACGCCTAGTTTCATTTAAGTACAATTGAATTCACATTAATACCCATTCATCATCTTAGAATCGTTTTTTTCTTTTTCATGTAATTATGAGTGAGAAATCTATAGAGAATTCATTGTTATCGACGATTGGTAATGAGAGAAAATTGTCTATATCTAAGTTTCGAGTACTTAACATTGAGTGACTTAATAAAGTTAAACCCATAACCTTTCCAATTTGGGAGAGATTTCGCATCTAGTTCAAACCACTTGACCTAACCTTTGAAACTCTTTATTTCCCTATTTTTCCACACTCTATTAATTAATAGATTTTTAAATATAATTTCTAATATGCTTATAATCTACTTGTTCAACAAATGAAATTTTATCCCATTTTTATGTACGATTCTCCTTCATTTAAACATCATAAAACAACACCATTAAAACATGCCAATTGTTTTCATCATGGAAATGTTTTCTAAAACTAAGTTATTTTTATTTAATAAAACAAAATGTAGATACATTTACATTTGCAACAATGCACATGCATACAAGGAAATCGTACAAGCTTACTTCCTTAGAAGAGGTTTCCTTTGAGGAAACCTCAGTTGGAGAATATTTATGTTCTATTTCTTTTCCATGCTCATTTACCAAAATCAATTTTACTTCCCAACAACATTGTAATTCTCTTCTTTCTCAATTCCCATCAATCCATATAGTATACTCATCAAAGGAAAAAATGATTTTCCACATTATTTACACCATATCTAATATTATAACATATCACTCATAATCTCACACCTCTCCCCACATTATCTCACCATCCTTCCCAAGCTCACATCCACACCCACATATTTTCACTATTAGTCATAAGCTTACACTACTCAATGTTTATCCTCTACCCAAATTGATGAATCAATTAAAGAACTCATCTCCTTCTCTTTTACTACTAATGATCATGTTCATGGAAGGAAAGAGGGTGAAATAAGGGATACGCAATGAAATGTTGAGGGCGCATAAAAATATCATAGATTCTCCTCTTTTAGGTGTGGGTTGTCTCTCTCTTACCCAAATTTTGGGCACACTTGTGCACACTCACTTCATTGGGAATGCTAAAAAACCATCCAACTGACGTGTGTCTTTCAATATTTTTGACTTTCTCTTCAAGGTCTTTAGTCTTTTCCCAACAAGCCTTTTCTCTGTATCTGTAGAGGAGTCAAATATTCAATAGTATCCACAAGCAAATGGCTTGGGACAACCCTATCCCAACCACAAAAAATAGAAGGTATGATTATCATGAAGAGTTGAAGGTTTATTGGGAATAAAGTTTTCGTGTACATCTATTCGACTATGACGTTGAAAAGGAAATTAGCCTATCCAACAAAATATATATGCATAAGAAGAATAACAAGTGAACAAATATTATAGCAGCTATGCTAATTTAGTAGAAGAACATTTGATTTTCATTTAAAAAAAAAAAACCTGAAAATTCATGAATAAAAAAAACATTTCCTTATTTTTTACTTTCATGTTTTTTTTACATGCAAATTAGTTTTTCCATTTTCTTTGAAATTTTATTTTAATCCTTCAATTGTATGCACTCAAAGTATAATTCGTGCTATTTTTTTTTCATTGTTTCCTTATTTCTCATGCCCATTGAATGAACTTCATGCATATATAATTCATGCTATTTTTTTAATTGTTTCCTTATTTATCATGCTCATTGAATGAACTTCATGCATATATTTGTAACGTACCTATTATTTTTCTATTTTTATGTACATCATCGTCGTCATCGTTGCTGTCGTCGTCGTCCCCGTCATCGTCGTCGTCGTCGTCATCATCATCATCATATATATATATATAACCCAAAAAAAATGTTTAAAAATTACTTTAACATTTCTTGTTTATATACATATACATATACATATACATATATATATATATATACACACACACATTTTTATTTATATCTTAACATAAAGAAAGTGTTTAAAAATTAAATAAGTATTCTAAATACATACTAAACTTTTCTATAATTTGAATATCAATATTCACATTTTTTTTCAAAAAAAATTCATAACTTTGTTATTTAAAATATCGTTACATTCTGTAAATGCTTTCCTAATCAATCATATGCATTCTCAAGTATAAGTATCCACCCATCCAAAAAAACAAACCCGTTTATGTAAACAATTTATACAGACTCTATATGAGAAAGTTCGCATACAATTACATCCTTTTTTTCTAAACCAAAAGGTTTATCAAATTCATGCCTTCTAAAACATAAACTTAAGCATTTCAACTTAACCATACAAAAATATGTTATATCGAAAAAGTTTCGTATACCTTCATCATTCCGCTTCAAGGGCAGGAAATCATTTAATACATAGCTTCAAAAACTTTCATAAAAAATTTCTACAAAATCATAATTCACAAAAATATTCATAAAAAAAATGGATATAAATATTCACATATTATGCAATCAGCATAAGATTTGAGAAATTAAACACATTCTACAACTATGGTATATTTTTATAATTTTATTTTATAAAGTATGATCAAGGGAATTCAAAAATATATATGTTCAACAACTAACAAATAGTTACAACATATTATGGAGTCTTCATACTCACAACATGAGTATTCAATAACATAAATATGAAAGAGAGTTGGGAAAAGCTTTTCAGGAAAAAAATCTCATTCTTCAAGGCATACTTCATGTATTATTCAATAACTAACAAATGGTTACAATACATTAGAAATTTTTCATGCTCTCAAGAGGAATGTTCACAAACATAACAGTTTAGGAGAAATTTCAACAACATAATATTGAGTTAAAAACCTCATGCATTACTTCTAACCTTAACACTCAATAAGTAGGCATAAAAAACCATAAATTGTTTATGGTTTTCCAATTCTATATGGAAAACCACCACCAATTAATTGATCGGTGATTGTTTCTTGACATTCATTATCTACTCCTACTCACATCTATTGAAATAACTAACTTATTAAGCAAATTTGAGAAGTCGAGAATCATAAATAGCAAATAAAAAATCTCAAGGACAAAGCCTCAACCCCAAACTAATTGCCCATATATGTGAACCTCACTCAATGTGTTTGTTTTCTCAACTTTGGAATGTATATATCGTGCAAAGTTATAAACATCGTTGTAGTGTTCAAATTTGCGCCGAGATATAAGAAGCTAACTTAATATTGCAATGTAATGTTAATAAAGCCAAAAATTTCCTACCTCTTTATACACATTGACTTGTAATGTTAACAAGATGAAGTTGCAATGCAACATAGTCCCTACATCAAGGATAGAAACATGATCACTTAGCATCCTAAATTTGTATTTGTAATAATTGAACATCCTTAAATAAAGGTACAACCATAAAATTGTAAAAAAATAATATACAGAAGCACAACCACATCATTGGCTAGATAAATAGCTTTATCAAAGTCAACTGCGTTTGTAAATTATGTTTTGAATAATTCATCAAAATTGGTCGTTCATTGGTTGAATAAATTTGATACCAACTGTTATGTAAACATTTTTTTAATATGTACATTTTTGTCTGAAGATGCAAACATTATTTGTAGTTGAGGTTGAACGCTATTAAATGATGGATGAGTTGGTGTTTCATAACTTCATTAAATAAATGACTTTTTATATAATCATTTTATTGCATTATTCTATATAGACCGACATAAATTTTCCATAATATTTTGGAGTTTGAATCACTTAATGCTTGAGATTAAGCCATGCTATGAATATTTATATATTAATGGCAGTTTGATTACACGACTGGAATACCTTTAAAGCACTATCATGTGCAATGAACATCCTCTTAAAGCTTAGTATATCCGAGCAAAATTAGTTTGTTACCACCAGTGGCATATCATAACGAAGATGTATTTAATGCATCTCTGATAATGCATGGAATTATTTGCAGTGGAATCAATTTTCGAAGGCTTATATTGTAGTAAGAGCTTGGGATTAGGTGGTACATCGAACTATTAGAAATCGTCGCTTATATGCTCTTGTCTATCCTGGAAATTGAAAATTAGGCGTTTTGATTTCAGTTGCATTCAACTATTTTTATCGAATTCAAATAACATGTTTAAACTTTAAAGTCTTATCATTATCTCATTTCCGATAACGTGTGGCTCACTATTCTCTCAAATCAAATAGCTATCAATAGCAGAACTTGTCCGAAAATCCTATAACAATTTCATTTAATCCAACTGCATAAATTTATGTATATGTTTTTATTAATATGATCATAATATTCAGTACTTTGTTAGAGTTGGAAATGGGTCATGGGGTAGATGGAAGGAGTCTCCACCTAATTGAGAGGTCCCCGACAATTGAGAGGTGCATTCAATGGGGATTGTGGTTCCCTACTTAATTGAGGCAGTGAGGTTTGTCATTCCATGTACCTATACATAAAGTAAAGAGTCTGACGCACATATACAACTCTATATAACTGAGCCCTTGGCTTTAAGGACATTGAACACGTTGTTTTCTATGGCATTTGCATGTTCCATGCACATACCAACTGTCATGGATGGTTTTCCAAGTGCTACCGATCCTATTTTTTTATGTCTTGATTTGTTGAGCGATTCTATTTTTATTATGTCTTAATTTGGTGAGCGATTCTATTTTTTTTATGTCTTAATTTGATGAGAAACCAATCGTTGATTGCCTCATGTAGGGAAAACCTTCTCTTTGCTCCATGCCTTTGTACCCATAGCTTGACCTGTAAATAATGCAATATGAGACATTTGGTAGAAGAACATAGCCTACATGGTTAAAGATTTTTTTTCCATCTCGTCCCTGGGCTGGGAATATCAGAAGTAGGTAAATGCTTCTTACCGCAATGCCTCTGATCTTATTACAGACATAAGAAAGTACAGAGAGAACTCGAGGGACACTCCAAGGTAGATGAGTCCAAGAATTTTATGTTATTTATATATGAAATTGTAATTCAATCTCTTAAATATAGGTGGAAACCTTTTGATTTTAAAGCCTGGCTATGACTGGAAAGGTATTTATGTTTGGAACCATAACCATATTTGTTGGTTATTGAAAGAAGGGTGCATCATCTAAGAAAGATGTGTGTTATTTCTCCTTAAAATAGGGGATGATATATGTTTATTTTAAGCGAAGAACTCATACGCCTCAGTTATACAGAATAGGTGGCATGCTATAAAGTATCAATACTAACGTCTTGGTTTAATTTGCTTGGATTTATGGAAGACCCAGTAGCTATAGTGTTTTTTTAGGTAATGAAATGCACATGCCAAATGGGCACGGTATCAAATTCAGAGGCTTAATTTGCCAATGCTGGTGAAAACAACAACCTTTGTTCACGTGAATCCAAAATTGATGGAGAGTTAGCACTAATTGACATGGTTATTACTTTGAAGATTGGTGGTAACTTGAATTATTTGAAAAACAATAGTATGGTTCCCTTTTTACATTGTTTTGTGGATTATGTTTTGTGCAGGTCATAAAACTTGAATCACAAACATCGAGCTGGAGGAGAGGATCCACTTACCATGCGGATCAACTAACTTCTATATCTTTATCCACTTACCTATGTATCCACTGATTGATCTTACAACACTTACTAACTGGCCTTAATCTTCAATGCAATCCTATAAAACAATTTCTGGGCGATTTAATCCTTGGAATTCTTAAGTTTAGTCATTAATTTATGGTCCACTGGTGTAATTTATACAATGCCTTTAATGATATTAAAACAAAAATAAATTGACAGTGGATTTATTGCTGATTTGAATTGATATATGTTTAATTTCAATTGCTAATAGTTGTTTCCAACAGAGTTTTCTCTGTCCTCACTAATATTTTAGCACTGTCCGCATTCATCGAACTCGAAACCTTGGTAAGTCCTTTGTATTACCAGCGTTTAACTCTGTTGTTTGTTTCTGCTATACGATTTCACTTGTACCATACAACTAAATTCAAGATTAAGATATTTTCTAATTTAACATTCACACGGCTATAAATATCAGATAATATGTCAATTTAACATTCATATTGCTATAAATATAAGACAATAGCCCCAAAAGAGTTATGCCGGATTATTTATTTTGATGATTTCTAAGTAAACAAATCTGTTTAAAAATATTAAAGATATTCGCAGCCTTGATTTAGCTGAACAAATTTTTGAAGTTTCGCACATGGCCGCAACACTGTTTTTCGGTAGGAATATTTTATGTCAAATTAATAATACTAATTTTTGAAGTCTCGCTCATGGCCGCAACACTGTTTTTCGCTAGGAATATTTTATCAAATTAATAATACTACATATATTAGCTAATTTATAATGTTAATTTTACCATATTGTCATAATCTTGGCCAAGAATAGGGCAAGAACAATAAAAGAATGAGAATAATAGCAGAATGTGTACGCGATCCAACCAAATGCTAAACGATTGGCAACATAAATAGGCCATGGAAAGGGTTTTCCATCCAAGCATCAAGATGACATAAAAAATAATCAAATTAGCCAGAAATACAGCTTGACCGAGGTAGAAAACACCACTTTCATCATTATTAGAAACCTGCCAAATATTTTGGTGAAGAACGACCCCATAAAGCTCCATCATCGTCAGAAACATGCCCACTATTTTGATGAACAACCGCACCGACCAAAATTTAGCTATTCAATCAGTAATCTTATTACACGATCTTGTGTATGATTCTCTTATGATCAGGAATCGCGATGAAGTAATCAACAATGTTTATTTATAGACTTGTTGCCTTTAGCAAGAATTCCCTCATGGTATTTAATGAGCAACTCACACAGATCATGCATGGAGAGACACTGTGCACAACGCATGCATGGAGACATTATGCATGAATAGTCACTTCCAAGTGTCATGGCAAAAGAACAGTTTCCATGGGTATGTTCTAAGCATTATGCATGCTTTTGCTACAAGGTAGTGTATAAAATTATACCAAAACAAGTACGTGAAGTACCATATACGAGAAATATTAATGGTATAAAGAGATCTTCAAACATGTAATGTTATAAAAGTAATTCTAGAAGTTATCTAGCATTACTTTGTTTTATAAAATTGCACAAAAAAAAGTCAACTTTATCCTAAGATTTTCACGAACAATGGATGGTCTGCCTTGATATGAGGCAAAATAAGAAGGTGAATTTCCTAATTGGTTGAAAAAATGGTCTCTGCATATTGATTTGCTCATAAAATGTGTGATAGAAAGGAATGATAGTAATGAAATGAAAACATAGGATCGATTTATAAAATTTGTTTCGATTGGCGTGCAAGACTAGTGAAATGGTGACAAGGCCATTCATAGAGTCCCTGCAGGCCAAAATTGGTTGTTCATTGGTTGAATAAATTTGATACCAAACTGTTATGTAAACATTGTTTTAATATGTACATTTTTGTCTGAAGATGCAAACATTGTTTCTAGTTGACGTTGAATGTTATTAAATGATGGATGAGTTGGTGTTTCATAACTTCATTAAATAAATGACTTTTTATATAATCATTTTATTGTATTATTCTATATAGACCGACATAAATTTTCCATAATATTTTGGAGTTTGAATCACTTAATGCTTGAGATTAAGCCATGATCTAAATATTTATATATTAACGACAGTTTGATTACACGGTTGGACTACCTTTAAAGCACTATCATGTGCAACGGACAACCTCCTAAAGCTTAGTATATCCGAGCGAAATTAGTTTGTTACCACTAGTGGCATATCATTACGAAGATGTATTTAATCCACCTCTGATAATGTATGGAATTATTTGCAGTGGAATCAATTTCAAAGGATTCTATTGTTGTAAGACTTTGGGATTAGGTAGTACATTGAACTATTAGCAATCGTCGCTTATATTCTCTTGTCTAGCAGGGAAATTGAAAATTAGGCATTTTGATTTCAGTTGCATTCAACTATTTTTATCGAATTCAAATAGCATGTTTAAACTTTAAAGTCTTATCATTATCTCATTTTCGATAATGTGTGGCTCACTATTCTCTCAAATCAAATAGCTATCAATAGCAGAATTTGTCCCAAAATCCTATAGCAATTTCATTTCAGCCAACTGCATAAATTTATGTATCTATTTTTCTTAATATGATAGTAATATTTTGTACTTAGTTAGAGTTGGAAATGGGTCATGGGGTAGATGGAAGGAGTCTCCACCTAATCAAGAGGTCTCCGACAATTGAGAGGTGCATTCAATGGGGATCCTGGTTCCCTACTTAATCGAGGTAGTGAGGTTTGTCATTCCATGTACCTATACATAAAGTAAAGAGTCCTACACACCTATACAACTCTATATAACTAGGCCCTTGGCTTTAAGGACATTGAACAAATTGTTTTCTATGGCATTTGCATGTTCCATGCACATACCAACTATCATGGATGGCCTGCCAAGTGCTACTGATCCTATTTTTTTTATGTCTTAATTTGGTGAGCGATTCTATTTTTCTTATGTCTTAATTTGGTGAGCGATTCTATTTTTTTTATGTCTTAATTTGGTGAGAAACCAACTTGATTGGCTCATGCTGTGAAAACCTTCTCTTTGATCCACGTCTTTGTACCCATAGCTTGACCTGCAAATAATGCAATATGAGGCATTTGGTAGAAGAACAGAGTCTCTACAGTTAAAGTTTTTTTTCCATCTCTTCCCTGGACTAGGCATCTCAGAAGTAGGGAAATGCTTCTTACTGCAATGCCTCTGATCTTATTACACTCAGAAGAAAGTACATAGAGAACTCGAGGGACAGTCCAAGGTAGATGAGCCCAAGCAATTTATGTTATTTATATATGAAATTGCCATTCAATCTCTTAAATACAAGAGAAAACCTTTTGATTTTAAAGCCTGGCTATGACTGCAAATGTATTTATGTTTGGAACCATAACCATATTTTTTGGTTATTGAAATAAGGGTGCATCGTCTAAGAAATATGCATGTTATTTCTCCTTAAAATAGAGGATGATACATGTTTATTTTAAGCGAAGAACTCATACGCCTTAGTTATACAGAAGAGGTGGCATGCTATAAAGTATCAATACTAAATTCTTGGTTTTATTTGCTTGGATTTATGGAAGAACCAATAGCTACAGTGTTTTTTTGGGTAATGAAATGCACATGCCAAATGAGCATGATATCAAATTTAGAGGCTTAATTTTCCAATGCTGGTGAAAACAACAACCTTTTTTCATCTGAGGCCAATCTTGATGGAGAGTTACCACTAATTGACATGGTTATTACTTTGAAGATTGGCGGTAACTTGAATTATTTGAAAAATAATAGTATAGTTCCCTTTTTATATTGTTTTGTGGATTATGATTTGTGCAGGTCATAAAACATGAATAAAAAACACCAAGTTGGAGGAGAGGATCTGCTTACCATGCAGATCAGCTACCTTCTATCTATTTATCCACTCACCTTTGTATCCACTGATTGATCTTACAACACTTACTAATTGGCCTTAATCTTCAATGCAATCTTATAAAACAATTTATGGGAGATTTAATCCTTGGAATTCTTAAGAGTAGTTGTTAATTTATGGTCCACTGGTGTAATTTATACAATTCCTTTAGTGATCTTAAAACAAAAATAAATTGACAATGGATTTATTGCTGATTTGAATTGATATGTGTTTAGTTTCAATTGCTAATATTCGTTGCCAACCGAGTTTTCTCTAGCCTGACTAATCTTTTAGCACTGTTCGCATCCATCGAACTTGAAACCTTGGTAAGTCTTTTGTATTACCAGCTTTTAATTCTGTTGTTTTTTTCTTCTTCTGCTATACGATTTCAATTCTACCATACGACTAAATTCAAGATTAATATATTTTCTAATTTAACATTCACACGGCTATAAATATTAGATAATATGTCAATTTAACATTCATATTGCTATAAATATCAGATAATAGCCCCAAAAGAGTTAAGCCAGATTATTTATTTTGATGATTTCTAAGTAAACAAAGTTGTTTAAAAATATTAAAGATATTCGCAGCCCTGAATTAGCTGAACAAATTTTTGAAGTTTCGCTCATGGTTGCAACACTGCTTTTCGGTAGGAATATTTTATGTCAAATTAATAATACTAATTTTCGAAGTCTCTCTCATGGCCACAACACTGTTTTTTGCTAGGAATATTTTGTCAAATTAATAATACTGCATATATTAGCTAATTTATAATGTTAATTTTACCATATTGTCATAATCTTGGCCAAGAACAGGGCAAGAAAAGTAAAAGAATGAGAATAGTAGCAGAATGTGTACACAATCCAACCAAATGCTAAATGATTGGAAACATAAATAGACAATGGAAAGTGTTTTCCATCCAAGCATCAAGATGACGTCAAAAATAATCAAATTGGCCAGAAATACGGCCTGACCGAGTGTTGAGGCCTGGAAATTCGCAGGCAACAACAGCAAGGGATTCTCCCCAGTCAATGTTCCCAACTAGCCCATGACTGTTTGGTATAGGGAATCCGTCTGGTTTACGGTCCGGCTACCGTGGGTCAAGTAACAAAAGGGTTTACCGGTTGCGGCCCGGTCCACCGTATGTTTTTTGTATTTTTCGACTTAATGTATGATATGCACGTGCTTAATTAACCATGCAGGGGTGATAAAGATGCAAAGAGTAGTCACAATGTGATGCGCAGGTTCTTACCTCTTGTCTTAGAACTCACAAGCATCCAAATCATGCAAGAAAATAGATACTAACTAAACTATCTCTAGAGAGCTGAATTAATTCATGAGTAATGCAATACTGTTCATGTGTTATGGCAAATCACAGATAGCTGTTCTTATAACCAAACATATAAACATGAATAAAAGTATACATGATAAGATAGCTCATCAGCAATTAAAAACCCCCATTACTCATGGTGGAAGACATCATAAAATATATTGAAGAACATTCAAACAAGAACATAGGTTCAAGAAGTTAGAACGCCCTCACAGTTAATGAGACACAGCTGAAAACGAAATAGTTCACATTCAACATTGCTCATTTAATCACATTGATACATTCCACATAACACTTCCTCCGACAAGCCAAATTTGCAGTCTCTGGTTGTAAAACGAAATAGTTCCTCTTACAAGCATTAAGTTACAAGTTTTTCCAGGGAAAAAGTCCCCGTCAGTTCTAACTTTCACATATTTAAGCTAAAACAGTTGACCCCTGCGCTGCCCACAAGTGTGCGACCTTTCAGTTCCCCAAATGCTTCATATCCCTTTATCTTTTCTGTATGCGCTCATGAACCATTTGTTAACCGATCGTTTTTTTGGTCGGCGCCTTTGTAGCTACTGCTTTTGTCTTCTACTCCACTTGTCCTCCTTGCGATCCTGTTGGTTTCGGGTCTACCTTCACCAAACCGCCCATCTCCCTTTACGCCGCCGTATTTTGACCAATCTACAGAAACCACCTGCAATCAAATGACGTACATCATTCATCGGGATTGCATTCAAATCACATCAACTAAAACGGCTAAGCATTAAGAGAGGCCATGTACAGCGTTATTGGCACAAGGCTTAACAAACACCGACACCACTACTTCGTCTACCTATGGGTTCGAAGGAAAACACCCACGACAGGAAATGAGAACTCATCGGATGCTTAGAGCGCTGGAATCGGAAGCTAAAAGCCTTGCCCCAGCCGCAACGGCGGAAGAGAAAGAGGTTACAGACATGCGACTAGAGGGCGGGAAAATTCCCAATCGAGAATCGGAAGGACATTGACATTGGAAGCCAAAAGCTTTGCACAGCCGCAACAGTGGAAGAGAAAATACTACGGACCCGCGACTAAAGGAAAAATCGCGTCGGCGGTAGGAGAAATTTACACTTCGGGTGCTTAACTGCTTTGGGAGCCGCAATGGTGGAAGACGAAAGGAAAACGGCCTCCGATTGAATATAATTTTGACGCCCGATATATAAAAAAAAATTAAGTGTTTCGGACAACTCTTAAAATTTAACAATGGTCACGATCCTATTTCACCTTCGAAACAACGGTTTCTTCAAGGAGAAAAATCTGATTCATCCACGACTAGCAAACCAAGCTCACATCTACGACCCACCAAAATCTCAAACAAAGACGACTTTTAAAATAGGCCGAGAGTCAATTTTCAGAAATCACCCAAAACTAGAGCATGACCAAGGATTCACGGATCGAAACGATTAAAAACAACTCTAAATCATGAGGAGGGGACCAAAATTTAAGAAATTTGGGGAAAACAGTTGCGGCCGCAACAATTGGCAACTACCTGGTGAACCTAGACCTCTGGACAATTTCTTCCTTGAGTAACAGACTGTTTGATAATAAAACCACCATGTTGAATTCTTCTAGATATATGGCTTTCCCAAAGGCAATATATGTACTTTTAAACATTGAGGGTAGTCCAATTTAGGAAAATGGAAACCAAGATTTCAAAGTCAAGATAACTCTTTTGAGGCCAGGAGTATGAGTTTCATTTTTACCTCTGTCTTT
The DNA here is from genome assembly GCA_001517045.1 of Pseudotsuga menziesii. Classification (NCBI taxonomy): domain Eukaryota; kingdom Viridiplantae; phylum Streptophyta; class Pinopsida; order Pinales; family Pinaceae; genus Pseudotsuga; species Pseudotsuga menziesii. The sequence continues at coordinate 410,366 of LPNX010256029.1, forward strand.
GGGTAGCCTCTAGCTTGGACACCATAGGATCGTAACATCTGGTAAACAAAAATATTCATTTGTTCCTCATTCCCATGCCATTTTGCACTTTTTGTGCTTTTGGACTTTTGTCCTTTGAGTCTTCCTCATGCCTTTCCTTCTGAATTTTTATTTAGGCTCCTCTATCCATAGTGTCCTTTGTGTGAGAGATGTATTTAATTTTCAGCTCACGGACGGAGAGGAACTTTTGGAAATTTTATACTCATATGATTTAGTACTTTGTTTTGATATACATTGCTTCTTTAGGAGTTTTGACTCTTTTAAGCCTTTTGGCTTTCAATTCTTGGCATGGGATCATTTATATATATATATTGTTTACCCTGCTTCCTTTCCATGGGTCTTTTGCTATCACCCCCTAGGAAAATTTTCAAGTGTGAGAGGGATGGAGCCTCGAAATAGTATTCCAGACCCTTTAATCTTGAGTTACTTTACATGGATTAAGCAGGACTTCAATGCGTTCATAGCCATTTAGGAAAACTGCTAAACTAGAATAAATTCCATTAGACAAAACCATAATACACCGTCTTATAATCAAGGATTTTAGTCAGTCCTAAATTCTAATTCTCTCCATGCAACCAAATATTGCTTCTTTTTATTAAATTCAAACAGAAAATTTAAACTAAAACAAAACTAAAATTCATGACTCAAAGACTCAAAAAGACGACCAAACCAGATTATTTATATACAAGACAGCAGAACTCAAACAGAACTCAGGAAAAATAAGGCTTGAGAACCAAACCATTCAATGGTAAGTTCTCTTCCCACCCCTAGAGATCTTGCAACTTATAAGTAGAAGGGCCAAGCTTCGCTACAATCTGAAAAGGGCCTACCCACAACTGCTAGAATTTAGTATGCTTTCCTTTCTCATCATGGGGGTGATCCCATTTGAGAACCAAATCTCCTACCTCAAAATCTTTTGTTCCTGCCTTATGTTTGTTGAACCATCTCTTTATCACCTCTTGCTGTTGCTTAAAGTGTTCTCTGGCTTTAGATCGAGCTTCTTCCGCTTTCAGGAGATTATAGATCCTTATTTGCAAAACTTCATCATCCGATCCTCTAGACTCTTGAGCTATCATGGAAGAAGGTAGCATGATATTGGGAGGAAGAATGGCTTATTTACCGTAAACAAGGGTATATGGAGACACTCCTATCGAAGACTTAGGGGTGACTCTATCAGCCCAAAGGGAATTTGGTAGCGCTGAGTGCCAACTCCTCTGGTTCTCTATTACAGTCTTTTTTAAAATTCTAATCAGATTTTTGTTAGAGGATTCAGCCAGGCCATTTCCTTGTGGATAGTAATTAGCAGAATAATGCAATTTTATTCCTTTATCGTGAGAAAAAGCAGTTAATTTAATTGATGAAAAGTATTTAGCGTTATCAAAGACTAACGAAACTGGAACTCCAAACCTGGTCATGATATGATCTTGTAGGAAACTGATGACCGCGTCTTCATTTATCTTGTGTAGTGGGACAGCTTCGACCCAGCGAGTGAAATAATCGGTCGCGGTCAGAATGTACTTGTGTTGTAGGGAGGAATTCGGTTTTATTTCTCCAATAATATCCAACCCCCATTGCTTGAACGGCTCAGTGATCATCACAGGCTTTAGGGGTGCTGCTGGTTTAGGTTGTCTCCCACTACACCTTTGGCAAATATCGCACTTCCTGACATGTGCGTGAGCATCTTTGAAGAGCGTAGGCCAATAGTAACCGGCTCTGAGGATTTTGTGAGCTGTAGTATCTCCTGAATAATGTCCCCCAGCAGGCCTGTCATGCAAATCTATCATTAATTTCTTCGCATCTTCTTTCTCTAAGCATCTAAGAAGAACTCCGTCATAATTTTTTCTGAATAATACTCCTTCAACAATTTGATAGGTAGCTGATTTAAGATGCAGTGCTCTTCTTTGCTTAGAATTCCAATGTTCTGGCAACAGTCCTGCCTGTAGGTAATGCACGAGGTCCCTATACCAAGAATCGGAAGCTGTGAACAAAGGGCATACATCCATCAAATGTAGTTCGGCCTTGTCTTCCCAGGCGTGTTCGTTATTGTTCCCATTTTCCATCATCAGCTTGCACAATCCCTGCCCTTTAGCTATAGAAGCTGGCTTAAATTCGAGGTCGTACTCTTGAAGAGTTGTTACCCAATTTCCCCTTCTTTCTCATAACTCCTTCTGTACAAAAAGGGACCTTACAGCTGGGTATGGTACGATCACCTTGGTTTGATTTTTTAATATATAAGGCCTGAATTGTTTCACTGCTTTGAATACTGCGTAAGCTTGTTTATCAATGGCTAGGTAATTTAATTCAGCCCCTTGCAGACCAGTGCTCATGAAAGATATTGGGAATTCATCCCCCCCATCTTCCTTTTGGGTAAGCACAGCTGCCAGTGAATCATCGGATGCAAAGGTATACAGAATAAAGTCTTTGTCGAAATTTGGGCTTTTCAGGGAGGGTGCGTGTGCAATAGCAGTCTTGATTTTGCTGAAGGCATTCTTTTCAATCTCAGTCCATTTGAATTGTGCATTTTGCTTCACCATTTGCTGCAGAGGCTTGAAAATCTGAGCGAAATCAGGCGCAAGTCTTCGCACGAAGTTAATTGTTCCCATAAATGATTGCATCCCTTTTTTATTATGGGATAAGGGAATCTGTTCAATGGCCTTGATCCTTTCCGGATCAATAGAAATTCCCTTCTTTGAAACTATGTGACCAAGTAAGTTACCCTCCGTGACAGCAAACACACATTTTTTGGGATTGAGTGAGATGCCATATTTCCGACAGCGTTCAAAAATATGCCTCAAATGGAACACGTGTTCTCCTCTCCTTTTTGAGAATATTGTAATATCATCGAGGTATATCACCACACTACGTCCAATCAAACCGTGGAAAGCTATGTCCATATCCCTCTGGAATGTGGCTCCAACGTTTATAAGCCCGAAGGGCATTCTTCTGTACGCGAAAGTTCCCCATTTGGTCCTGAATGTTGTCTTCAACCTGTCTTCTTCAGCTACTAACACTTGATTGTAGCCCGAGAATCCGTCTAGTAAAGAAAATAGTTCAGACCCTGATACCATTTGTAGCAGTTGCTCCATGGGTGGGACAGGATAGTTATCTTTGTCTGAAGCACGGTTTAAATTTCTGAAATCGACGCATAGCCTGATCTCTCCAGATTTTTTCCTTACCGGTACCAGATTCGAGACCCATTCTGAGTGTCTGACCTTAAAAATAATTCTGGCATCCAATAATTTCTTAACTTCACTCTGAATCAGCGGTTCCAATTTTGGATGCATTTTTCTTAAAGGCTGCTGATACGGTTTGATGCCAGCTCTAATGGGAATAACATGCTTGATGATGCTGGTGTCATATGTTTTCAAATCTTCGTATGTCCAGGCGAAAACATCTTTATATTGTTTGAACAGACTGACAAACTTATCTCTTTCTGCTGGTGAACAACATTTGCCGAGATTCACGTATTTGGGATTCGTCTCAGTCCCTAAATTTATCAGTTCGAACTGTAGAGTTGAGCTGTGAGTCTTCACGTTTGCTGGTCTTCTGAACTTTTCATTGAGATCGAACATTCTTTCTAAGGTTCTGACTCCTCTTGGGATGAAATTATCATATTTCATCTCGGCTTGATGTTCTTCATCATCTATAATCGCCCCTTTAAATACCTCGTCATTTGTTAAGCATTCTATTATCTGTCGATCATTGTCGAACACTCGCAGGTTGGTGATCATATCAGGGACCGAGGGCCTGAAAAGCAATTCAACCGAGCATCGATTATTAGTAGGCACAAGTCTAGCAGCGGATGTGGCCAACAAGTCAGCTGCTGCATTTTTAATTCTGGGAATTGAAACAATATTAAATGCGTTAAAACATTTGAGCAGATCCCATACCTCATTTTGATAAGCTTTCAGGTGAGGGGACACACAATTTATTTGGTTCCGGATTTGTTTAACAATTATTTTAGAATCTCCAAAAACTTTGAGATTACTTACCTTTAATTCGATTGCTTTCCTCAAACCTTACACCAATGCTTCATACTCGGCCGTATTATTCGTACATTCAAACTCTAATCTACAAGAAAGTAAATGTTTATTATTCTTGGGGTCGATCAAGACACAGCCGGCCCCTGACCCTTCTAACGTCTTAGAGCCATCAAAAAACAAAGTCCAAAAATCGCTAATTACTGTATGAGAATCTATTCCTACCGCTAAGTTTACTATGTTACAGTCGATTTCATCAGCCTGTGAACATCGAAGGAGATCAGGCTGGGTGTCTAATGTGTTGCTGGCTTCTTCTACTTGGTAATTTCCTGGTTCCAACTCAATAAAATAATTTTCCAACACAGAATCCACTGGTTCATTCTTCTCCTCGAGTTGAGTAACGTTGTATTTCATGTGAGGCTCCCGCAAAATATTAATTTGGTTTGGACTTCCTTTATATGGAAACCACAGATGCGACCAATCCGAGGAAAAATATCCATTTAGTTTGGCCGACCAATCTCTGCTCAGAACAAGACCGTAAGCGTCTGGTATATCGGCCACCACAATATTAATAACTTGGCACACTTTATTATTTGACGCCAGGTGGACTAGGACATCCTCCATCTCACCAATTACCTTTACATCCGTCCTGTCCAACTGAACAACCCTCCACGTGGATGGCTTAGGCTGCCCATTTATCTTTTTACAGACTGATATTGGCATGACGTTAACCGACGCCCTTGAGTCTACCAGGAAATTATGTACATTGTGATTAAAAATTTCAAAAGTGAGGAGGAAAGGTGGATGTTTGATTTTAGACTTACCTCCGCTACTGGCTTCTCCGATTTCTTCTTCCTCCTCAGGCCGATTGTCAGCGGGCAGCCTCTCATCCGATGCTTCAAGCGCTTTCAATAATCTTTCTTTTTGCTGTGGCACTTTACACATTTCAAATAGCGAAATGTTTTCCTTTATCTTCTTTATGTCTTCCATAATGTCATAATCCATCTGCAGTTCAATGGGATGTGGTTTATCAACATTCATTTTTTTCTCATTGGGCTTAGCTAGCGTATCATTCTGCTTAGGATCTTGGCTGGTAATGGTGAATTTGGGAATTTTATCAGCTGCGGAATTATTTTGAAATTTCTTAACATTTTTTTGCAGCCTTTTGATCTTTGGGAGTATGAGACTGTCTTATTTAATCGACCCTTGGCTCCTCGTTGTTACGTTGGTTTCCATGACGTCCTTGTAGCCCTGATTCTTTTCTTCTTCAGCATCAAATAGCGAAACAGAATTCCATAAAACCATGGTTTCCTCTTCTTGTTCCTTCGTCGAAGTGGTACTTTATTTTATTTCTTCATCTCCATCCTCTGTTAATTTGGAGTCCAACAGCTGATTCATAACCTACGTTACCGAGTTTATCCATTGAGGACAATTCTTTTCAGAGTGTGGTTGTTGATGGAAAGTGCAAAAATTGTCCATGCCTACCTCTGTTAAATTCATAGATGCAGAATTGTGTGGAGGAGGTTGGGACTGATTGTTATCCTCTCTTTTATTGTAATAGGGTTTGTAGAACTTTTGAGTTTCCTTCTCTTTCTCCAAGTCTATGATTTTGTTAGAAAGCTTCTGCATCATTTTTGCCATACTCTCAAAATCTGGTGATTTCTCTTCCTTGGGCTTAGTAAACAATAAGGCTTTCCTTCCCACACCTTTCTCTCCTGACTGTTCGGGATAATCTTCGATACTTTCTCTTTCAGCCTCCACTATTTCTGCCTCTTCATAGGTTTCCACCAAAGTAGGCTTGGCTCTTATTTTGGCCAACATGGCCAGCTCAGGGCCTAAAGCTGAGGTATAATATTCAATCAGGACCTTGTCCGAAGGTTTGTTAGCTTCAGAAAAATTCTTGAGGTATGCCGCAAATCTTTGAGTAAAGCTGTGCACCTTCTCCTTTCTCTCTTTCTTCAGGGCGCATAGTCCTTTCATGAGGGCTGCATGAGTCTTTTGAGTCACATACTTGCTTCTGAAAATTCTCTCGAAGGTATCCCAATCAGGGATAGAGTTTGCAGGAAACCCAAAATACCATGATGCTGCAGCTCCTTTAAGGGTGTGCGGAAAAAGTATGGAAACCACGTCCTCATGCTCCCCCGCCCTTAACCCTTCTATGGCCAAGTAAAAACTTTGCAGGTGGTAATCTACTAGTATCTTCTCACTTGGGTCGAATTTGGGCAGCATATTCTCAAAGGCTTGAGGTAAATCATGTAACGGAGGTGTTATATTTAAAGGTGATCTGGCTCTCCAGGCAGGTGGTGGATTCGGTGGGTTTGGGGGTGGATTGGCGTTAATTCCTGCCATGAGACTGGGTGGAGAGTGAGGAGGTGAGCAAACGGGAGTGTGAGCAGGAGAACTGTGAGGAGTATCTGGGCCTTCTTGGTTCAAAGGAAGTACAACTTCCTGTAAGACTGTTTCCACAAGTTCTTCCCAATCCCAAACCAGCACTGAGTCGTCCACTATAGGACGATCTTTCCTTTTATACTCTCTTTTGGGTAATTCAGGGATGATTGGCAATCCTCCAATCTTCTTTACATATTCCCTGGTGTGTCTTCTCAGATCCTTAACCACTTCGTTGTCAACAGAATATAGATGTTCTCTACTCGTTTCTTCCAGAATTGGATTATGAATCCCACTGCTTTCAGAACTGTTACCGGTGAAATAATCTCAGGAAAACGGGTTTCCTCGGCCAACCATGCACTGGCGGCCCTCCTTCTAGCGCCAGAAACTGTTGAGTCCTGGAAATTCGCAGGCAACAACAGCAAGGGATTCTCCCCAGTCAACGTTCCCAACTAGCCCGTGACTGTTTGGTATAGGGAATCCGTCTGGTTTGCGGTCCGACTACCGTGGGTCAAGTAACAAAAGGGTTTACCGGTTGCGGCCCGGTCCACTGTATGTTTTTTGTATTTTTCAACTTAATGTATGATATGCACGTGCCTAATTAACCATGCAGGGTGATAAAGATGCAAAGAGTAGTCACAATGTGATGCGCGGGTTCTTACCTCTTGTCTTAGAACTCACAAGCATCCAAATCATGCAAGAAACTAGATACTAACTAAACTATCTCTAGAGAGCTGGATTAATTCATGAGTAATGCAATACTGTTCATGTGTTATGGCAAATCATAGATAGCTATTCTTATAACCAAAAATATAAACATGAATAAAAGTATACATGATAAGATAGCTCATCAACAGTTAAAAACCCCCATTACTCATGGTGGAAGACATCATAAAATATACTGAGGAACATTCAAACAAGAACATAGGCTCAGGAAGTTAGAACACCCTCACAGTTAATGAGACACAGCTGAAATTGAAATAGTTCACATTCAACATTGCTCATTTAATCACATTGATACATTCCACATAACACTTCCTCCGACAGGCCAAATTTGCAGTCTCTGGTTGTAAAACGAAATAGTTCCTCTTACAAGCATTAAGTTACAAGTTTTTCCAGGGAAAAAGCCCCCGTCAGTTCTAACTTTCACATATTTAAGCTAAAATAGTTGACCCCTAGGCTGCCCAAAAGCATGCGACCTTTCAGTTCCCCAAACGCTTCATATCCCTCTATCTTTTCTGTATGCACTCATGAACCATTTGTTAACCGATCGGTTTTTTGGTCGGCGCCTTTGTAGCTACTGCTTTTGTCTTCTACTCCACTTTTCCTCCTTGCGATCCTACTGGTTTCGGGTCTACCTTCACCAAACCGCCCATCTCCCTTTGCACCGCCGTAGTTTGACCAATCTCCGGAAACCACTTGCAATCAAACGACGTACATCATTCATCGGGATTGCATTCAAATCACATCAACTAAAATGGCTAAGCATTAAGAGAGGCCATGTACAGCGTTATTGCCACAAGGCTTAACAAACGCCAGCACCACTACTTTGTTTACCTATGGGTTTGAAGGAAAACACCCACGACAGGAAACGAGAACTCATCGGACGCTCAGAGCGCTGGCATCGGAAGCTAAAATCCCTGCCCCAGCCGCAACGGCGGAAGAGAAAGAGGTTACGGACATGCAACTGGAGGGCGGGAAAATTCCCAATCGAGAATCGGAAGGACATTGACATTGGAAGCCAAAACCTTTGCACAGCCGCAACGGTGGAAGAGAAAATACTACGGACCCGCGACTAAAGGCAAACTCGCGTCGGCGATCGGAGCAATTTACACTTCGGGTGCTTAACTGCTTTGGGAGCCACAACGGCGGAAGACGAAAGGACAACGGCCTCCGATCGAACATAATTTTGACGCCCGATATATAAAAACAAATTAAGTGTTTCGGACAACTCTTAAAATTTAACAATGGTCATGAGCCTATTTCACCTTCGAAACATCGGTTTATTCAAGGAGCAAAATCTGATTCATCCACGACTAGCAAACCAAGATCACATCTACGACCCACCAAAATCTCAAACAAAGACGACTTTTGAAACAGGCCGAGAGTCAATTTTCAGAAATCACCCAAAACTAGAGCATGACCAAGGATTCATGGATCCAAACGATTAAAAACAACTCTAAATCATGAGGAGGGGACCAAAATTTAAGAAATTTGGGGAAAACAGTTGCAGCCGCAACACCGAGGTAGAAAATGCCACTTTCATCATTATCAAAAACCTGCCAAATATTTTGATGAAGAAAGACCCCATAAAGCTCCATCACCATCAGAAACCTGCCCGCTATTTTCATGAACAACCGCACCGCCCAACATTTAGCTATCCAATCGGTAAGCTTATTACACGATCTTGTGTATAATTCTCTTATGATTAGGAATCGAGATGAAGTAATGAACCATGTTTATTCATAGACATGTTTCCTTTAGCAAGAATTCCCTCATCATCGTTAATGAGCAACTCACACAGATCATGCATGGAGAGACACTGTGCACAACACATGCATGAAGAGGCACTGCCAAGTGTCATGGCAAAAGAACAGTGGTCATGGGTAGGTTCTAAGCATTATGCATGCTTTTGCTACAAGGCAGTGTATAAAATTATACCAAAACAAGTACAAGAAGTACCATATGCGAGAAATATTAATGGTATAAAGAGATATTCAAACATGTAATGGTATTAAAGTAATGCTAGAAGTTATCTAGCATTACTTGGTTTTATAAAATTGCACAAAAAAACTCAACTTTATCCTAAGATTTTCACGAACAATGGATGGTCTACCTCGATATGAGGCCAAATAAGAAGGTGAATTTACTAATTGGTTGAAAAAACGGTCTTTGCATATTGATTTGCTCATAAAAAGTGTTGTAGAAAGAAATGATAATAGTGAAATGAACACATAGGATAAATTTATAAAATTTGTTTCGATTGGCATGCAAGACTAATGAAAGGGCGGAAAGGCCATTCATAAAGTCCTTGCAGGCCTGAAGGCAGGGACTAATAAAGCAAAAATATTGCAATGTTACAAGGGAGCGTTTTTCTTTACTATATATTCACTAAACTATTAATATATCATGTATAAAAGCTAGCAAGATAGTTGTGGTGTACGATCTTGGCATTGTGAAATTAAACAAATTATTTTTTAATAATTTTATTTTGATTTTATAATGTATTGGTATTATTTAGATTAATTTTTTTATAAATATATGTATTTAAATTTAAAACATTTTTTAATAAAAAATAAAAAGAATAATATATAGCATAATATAAATATTGAATATGTATATATAATAATAAAACTTGTAATTATATTAGATATGATATGAATGTTAATATTTATATGTTAGCTAAGGGTTTCACAATGAAAGGCGCAGGGGCTCATCCTTGACCTTGATGGAAATCTAAAATATTCATACACTTGGGTTTAGGTTAGACATCAAACACTTAAGCAGAAGCCCTTACATTGTGGTTAGGATTTTTGTTAGTGAGGCAACTAAGATACAAGAAGATAATGGTGTTGGGTGATTCTTTGTTGAGCATTCATCATGTGATCTTTAAGTCCATACCCCATGATCAACATCTTAAAAGAGTCATGGCAAGTATTCTGTTGGCTTGCTTCTCTGTCGACCTAGGTTCAAATCTCTTGTTCGTCAATAAAACCCAAGATATCGACCAATAGAGTAGAACTCCATTGACAACACCTGCGATGCGGATGAAGTCTCACCCGAGATATTGTATGGGGACCGCGAGAACCATATTTCAGAAGTTATGAGGGGGATTTTCTTGTACAACACTATTAGGTTACTCGACTGGAACCGAAGAATAAACATATGTCTCATACATTTATTCAAGAAGATAACATATTGATCCGTCGACATATAAACCATTACGTAACATAAAGCATTAACACACATCAACTACTATTCCATGTGATCATAACATTAGATGTGAACCATATATAGATAAGTTCAATCACAACAGATCGACTCGACACACTCAGATCAACTCATTCAACATAAACATAGAAATTAAAGACACACAGACACACGATTTAACATGGAAACCCATCCGGGAAAAACCACAAAGGTGTTCTTCATCTGGCATGAGAAATTGTTTAACACCTTTGGTCCGTGCACACATCTTGCACACTCTTATTTTTAAATTCTTTACAATTCATGTATTCTTCTCTCATCTCATGCTCTTTGGTTTTGGTCTCTATCTATTTTCCTGCTCTTCTTCTTCTATTATTAATTTTTGTCTATCAACATGCCTCTCGTATTAAGCGATATGATGATCGACACACAACTTGGATCGATGCTTTTATGCTTTTACAGTTCTTGATTTAATTGTCGACTGAATCTCAACTCTCAATCGACATGTTGTCTTTCTAATTTAACCCATCCCATTACATCTAAAAATAGGCACTATCGACTCAAGTACAATCATGATTTGTTCCATAAAGCAAACTATCACTGCAACTAACTCTTTATCAAAAATAGGTTGAACTCCTCGTCTCAAACTGCTTTATCCCTTTTTTGTCGCGGCTCCGTTCATCGCAATCTTTGTTTTTATTGCGACCGAAATCTTCATCTTTTCGACCAAACTTATGATTATATTTTCTCGTCTTTTCCTAGGGCCAACGGGCCCCATAAACTCAAATGTGGTTCATCCTAAGCCACATTAGTATGAAATCTCGGTCAGTGTGACTTTACTCTGAAAATCTTGAAATATTTTCGCGACCTGTTAGGTTTCTTGTCGCATTTTTTCTTGAATTGTCTTCAATTTTTCCACAAGTTTGGAACTGATATGTTCTGAAATCGTCATTCTCGTCGAACCCAACACTTGTCGCACATTCTCATGAACAGGTTGAATAATAACTGTAACTTTTTCTGCTTCTGCATGTAACTCTGCAACACAGTCTGTTCTTTTTTGTTGTTGTGTTCACAATCTAGCTACTTGTTGTTGTAATTTATTAAATTGGTTTCCTTGGTCATCTTTTCTATTGTCGACAGCTTTTTTCAATTCATTCTTTAGTTAGTTAAAGTCTTCCTCGGTAGTATGCAACTGCTTTGTCACTCTTAACAACTCTGTGTTGTCGATCAAGGCTTCCCATGACTGAGAAACATTTTCTACCGCTTTAGCAGAGAGTACTTTTGTCTCTTCAATATTTTGTACAGCCTTAGTTGTTGTCGTCCTTCACTCTTCCAGTACCTCTAGAGGTGTACTAGGCGTCATTTTTTATTCTAACTCTGCGACTCACTTGCAGAGGTTCTCAGCGACCTCACCTAGTCGGAAAACTTTTGCTTTTGAGAGCATCTATGGTGTGATGCCTTCATACGTGAAGTTGCTACAAGTGAGTGTGGCAGCTGCTTCCAGACGATTCATGTCATCCTACCATGTCTTTGATTTATTCTCAGTCTCCTTGACTGCTTGTTTCAGCAACGAATGGTTTTCTTTCATGACTTCAGTTGTCCAAATATCGCTCACTCTCTTGTTTTCATCTCTTCGACTGTAGGGAATGGTTTTACTATGCATATTCATGTTAGCTTGTGGTCATTATTCAATTGGTTTCATAATTAGGCTTGATATCTTTTCATGATTGGTTTTTCACGCGTGATGATAATTGGAAATTTTATTTAAGGTAATCCTCCACATGGCTTTTACATTGGACTTTTTTTTTTATCAAATTTAGTATTCCATGATGTTCTTTATTAATTTTTTTTTTATATAAAAGAAATTGAAAAATAAATATTTAAGTTGAGCAAAATGATTTGATACAAGACTCAAAATTAATCTCTTCTTATATTTATGATTCTCATATCTTATTTAAGTAATTATAAACTTATTTAAATTACTTTTATAAAAGCCTATCTTGTAAATCCACGTAACTTTTGTATCGGATCCCATACATTAAACTTTTACCTTTTCAAATATAATATTCCATAAACTGTTTGAGGTCTTTTTGAAAAATGTGGTGACTTAAAAGGGATGGGATTGTATGTCAACATGAGGGGGAAGACCTCATTCTTCCTCCTTTCTTTGAATTATTGTTTACCGTTACAAATGCCAAAAATGGCTTTCCAACTAAAATAGGTTCATTATGTGAATCTCTGTCTTAGGTTTTTTTGTTATCTTTTGTCAAATATTTCATTTGACTATTATCATAAGAAACAAAAAATATTTAATTAGTGATTTTGGACATTTTAATCAATGGTTACGTTGATATGCATTGAAAGAAATTTTATAATTGATTTTAAAGGTAAAGCATAAAGCTTATTTGTATTGTAATTGCACGGATTTAGCATGAAACATAAGATAATAAAAAAAATTAAGGAATATGAATACATATATGGGTGGGAAATTATTTTGAAGATTGTGCATTTATACCTAAATTTTTAAAGAGATTTTAAGGTTATCCAAAGTTTTCATCATATTGTCATTTGGTATTATTTAATATGAATTTAATAAATCTTTTTCTCAAATCGCAGGTCTTATAAATGGTTTCATCTCATCACTTGCATCAATCAAGCATAATCATTTTTCAAATAATTGTTTAAGATGATGGTTTTTGAGCCACACACTCCCATAAGTTGAGGGTTTTGATATTTGTTGTATGATGAAACAATGAAGAGAAGCCATGTTGTCTCATCAAAATTCTACTGAGCATTATTAATATCATTCAATATTGATGTTATGGTTTACGCCTTTAATTCATTCAAAGTCTCAGTTGTCACATAAATGTAGAAAAATACCATTAATTCACCGAAACATTAATATACTTCTCATGCCACATAAAGATCAGTTAAAATCAACCACTAGGTTGGAAAGAAAACCTTACATCGTGGGCATTGATGTTGCTAAGCTGGTGGAAGATTTTATAATAAAGTATGTCACAGTTGGTAGATGGAAAATCATAGCTACACTTCAAATATTGCGCTACAAAGAGAGAGTTGCATTAATTAATGAATGCCAAAGCATTAACAACCACCTCTAAACAATGCTTTAATCTAGGGTTACATTGTTTTTATGGCTCACAACAGACCATATTCCAGCTAAATAATGAGAGATAGTGTCTCATCTCAAATTGGAAATCGTTGCACCATAAATATTCAACGATAATCAAAGGAGTGTATGGACATTACAACATTTTCGAAATGTTGCTAACACATTACAAGAAGGTCATAGCATAAAGGGAGAATCTACCATTCAAAGGAGGTCTCAATTGCGTATATAAGAAGGCTGTCGATTGTTTAGAAAGGAGGTCTCGGTAGAATAGAGAGACTTTGTTTTCTTTATTTTTTTTTTTCTATTTGTAATTTTCTCTTATTTCCCAACTCTGGATCTGTCGGGGTCACACTAGATTCATCTTTACTATTGGAGGGAGAGCTCTGTGGGTTATCTTCAGGTGGTGGATATCCTCCCTGATCTCCATTCCTCTTCTACGATGGGTCACCCTATCGCGGTTCCACTTTTTGCATAGATTTGATCCTTTGCGACATGTATTCTCCATTCTTCACACTAGTCCTAACTAATGGTATCAATTTATTCAACAGATAGTTGAAACTGTCCCTAACCACTGGTTCTGGGGGTCCTATTAGGGCTTCAAAAATATATGGTGTGCCCGAACCAAAAATCTTATAATTTTTTGAAACCGTTTGATGATTTCCTCAGTTATTTTGGCTTGCTTATTGTTAAAATATCTAAGGGCCTCTCCTTGTAAATAAAATTCCACATTGTTGTCTATTTGTCATTACAGATTCTCCTTGTCAAAGTATCGCACTCCTCGACATGACACATGGAAATCTACCCCTTGGTATTTTGGTGGTTCTTCCCATGCGACAAATGAAATTAGAATTAAAATCCACGAATAATTAAAGGGGTTACCTTTACCTTGTGCATCTGCGACATCAGCTAGTAACTCATTCAACAAATATGTGGCCCAGTTCACCTAGACACCGGCTATGAACTTCTCTGTCGCAACGATTGTACATCTTTTACATTGGTTCGTCACATCTTTCGCAGTAGCTTTCTAGATAAGACCTTGGATGCGAACATAATGATAGTGTCGTTGATAGAGGCGATGGAAAAGACTCTTTTATCCCTCTACAGATTGTACTTTTCCTTCATTATGTTGACCAACGTTGTATATTGGTCCTTTCTAGTGAACAAGGGTGTTGGGTCGACTCCTACAAGAGGAAGTCCCGTAATGGATGCTATGAGCTCAACGTCCAATGATATTTTCTGTTCAAGCCATAAGCACCCTCCATGAAAACACACCAACAATTATTCCACGCATGCACTGACTTCTGTTGTGTGACCAAAATGTGGCATGTGCATCAGTGACAGTAGTCTAGATTTATGTGATCCTCTCTCCCACTTCATCGGGACTATATGAATGGGCCCATCCTTAGTTTCTCTGATAGTAGTCATATATCTTTTCATCTTATGTTTTGGGAACCTCTAAAGGTCATGGTCGATGAATCCCACATTAGAGGAATTTTGGGGTCTAAAATGGGCTTCCTAAGCAAAATAATAAAATAATAGTTAAAATAATAAAATAATATTGATTAATTTTGGAGGAAGAAAAAAAAAACTACTTTTTGTGTTCGTATTTTCGACATATATCCCTGTGTTTTTACTCAAATTTCGATCGGGAGAGCTCATTGGATGCGGAATTTGATTCCGCATCCAACGAGTACCCACACTACATACTTTTGATGGACCCCGTTACCCCAAAAACAAGAAATACCTGAAAAAATGTGATGATGATGTCCGATCGAAATTTGAGTAAAAACACAGGGAGATATGTCGAAATTACGAACAAAAAAAGTAGTTTTTTTTAATGAAAAATATGTCAATTCAACCATTATGGTTGACTTATTTTATTGAAATTCTATTGGTTGTTGAATTCCAATTCACAAAAACTTATTTTGGCACGTTTTCTTATAAGGCCCATTTTAGACCCCAAATTTCCTCTAATGTTTTCTGCAAGTTGGGTATGATGTTCGTCGTCACCCGGATTCCTTTGGGTATGGTCGATGATACTAACTGATACTTTGCATTCTTTCCCACAGTAACCTTTGGTGCTTCTGCTGGTCTCGGTGGAACATAATCGGGTAGCAAGCTGGATGACCCATCTCCTATTGATCCGACATCAGGAGGAGGTGTTGTCGTGCCTGGTTTGCAACTAGTTCCATAATGTTTCCTTCTTGATGGGTCGTGTGGGTTTGGACGTAAAACAACTTCTGGGATTACCGATGACTATGAAATAACTTTGGTATGTTCTTCCATGATGGGTGTGGGTGATCTAATCTCAATGCCTGATTCTTAAACAATACTTGTGCTCAAGACGGAAATGACCATGCCCTGTGAAAATAGTTCCAGCTCAAACAGCTGCAGACATATACTTTGGCACATAATTTAATTCATTAGATGCAATAAAATGTCGAAGCTTCGATGCGAAGATAATTTATATCAACATGTTCAATCAGTCGTTCACTCATATGATCTTGCAATAAATGGAAAGGTGGAGGCAAATTCTATCGCATGGAACAATCTTTCTAATTATTTCAAGGAAACTGCCAACCAAATAGTCACTTTGCATGTTAATTCAACGATAGTTATTGTGCATTAATGTAAGATGTGACCAAAAATCACGCCATCAAAATCTTCTGTTACTTCACATTAGTTGATAGAAAATTGTCATTTGCGACCAAAATCCATCATGCGACAACAATTATTCTTTTGTGACGGGAATATAGCTTGTGACAAAATTCTTCTCTTGTAACAGACAGACAGTCCGCGACACAATTCTTCTTTTGCGACAGACAGATAGTATGTGACACAATTCTTCTTTTGCGATAAAAAAATAGTTTGTGACACAATTCTTCTCTTGCGTCAAGCATATAGCCTGCGACAACAATTTCACACTTGCAAAACACTCACAAACTTGCAACACTCATAATCTTCCGACAAAAACACTTTGCAAAATCAACACTCATAAACTTTTTTTTTCCTTCTCTTTTTTAACTATTAGTCAATCGAAGTGCATCTACCCTGATAAGGCTTTATCCAACTTCCATTCACTAATCCTTTGAAAGGTGTACCATCTAATTTGTGTAATTGCACTGCTCCTCCTTTAGTGATCTAAATGACAATATATGGTCCCAGCCAATGTGTTCGAAGCTTTCCAAGTTGCTTAAAAAACTTACTATCATAGAGGAGAACAAGATCTCCAATCTGAAACTGCTTATGCTTAATATGTCGATCATTCCAATATTTATGTCACTCCTTCTAGACATTTTGATGATATCCTGTGACGAATTGATCTTCTTCTAATTGTACAAGTTGCAACAATATTTCTTCGGCAACACCAACATTAGTCATTTCAGTAATCGTAGTTATCCTTAGACTAGGTACAATACATTCCATCGACATAATAACCTCTTGTCCATAAACTAGTCGAAACGGAGTTTGGCATGTAAACGTTGTCCATAATCTTATTGAATGCCTCGACAACACCATTTTCTTGTGGGTGGTACGGTGTTGTCTTCTGGTGCTGAATTTGAAATTCTTCAGTTAATTTGTCAATCAGCTGATTCACAAAATGCATACCTTGATCACATATCAAAATCTTTGGACATCCAAATCGGGTTACTACATGGTCAAATAGAAACCTTGTAGCATTACAATCCTTTACTAGTGCTACTTCGGCCCATTTGGTCAAGTAGTCTATCGCAGTGATAATGTAACGTGCACCTGTTCTTTTTCCTGGTGGATTAATAGGTCCCACAAAATAAATAGCCCATTTGTCAAATGCCCATAAAGTTATATGTGGTACTAGCAGCATCTTATCTTGTTGCGACGGTTTTCCAATTCTTTATAAGATATCACAGTTGCGACAATAATCTCTAGCATCAACATGCAAAGTAGACCACCACAATCCTACTTGTAGTATCTTACATGATGTTGTTTTTCCTGCATAATGGCCTCCTGCGACACCAACATGCACTTCATTCAATACCATCAGTCGCTCATGTTCTAAGACACAACGATGAAGGATTTCATCTGGTCCCATTGTGTATAATTATCCTGCAATCAATTGGAAGTCTGCAACTTTGACAACTATTTGTTTCTTCTATGCAGTATTGAATCCTTTTGGTGCATATCCCATACTCAATAAATGTATAATATCTCTATAGTGATCATCAAACATATTTACTGTAAATAATTGTGCATCAGGAATAATCTCTTAGAGATTACTAGGCTCTTCTCCACTTTCTAGTCTCGACAGATGCTTTGGTCCTGAATTTAGTCAACCTAGTTTAACAATAATCTCAAAGTCAAATTCTTAGAAGAGGAGAAGACATAAAATAAAATTCTCCACCAACAATGGCTTAGTGACCAGATATTTCAATGCAGAATGATATGTATACATCTTGATATGTCCTCCCAGCAAATATCATTGAAAATTTTTAAGGGCATATACCATAGCTAGTCCTTCTCTTTGCATAGAGGTATAGTTCTTCTCTGTCGTCGACAATTTTATACTAGAGAATGCGATGAGATGATCAATAGAACCTTTGCTTGGTTGTGCGAGTACAACACTCAGCGCGACAGACAACACATCGACATGCACATGGAACGCTTTCTTCCAGTCTGGAAAGACTAATATGGGTATTGTAACCATCTTGTTTTTAAGAATGTAAAGACCCTCTTGACATTGTTCACTCCGCTGAAACTTAACATCATTAACAATTTCTCCATAGGGGTAGTCACTTCTGCATATCCTCTGATAAATTTATGATAGTACACTGTATGTCCTAATGCAGTTCTCAACTGTTTTATTGTCGAGGGTGGTGGTAAGTCAACAATAATCATGATATTTGTAGGATCCATCAGTATTCCATCGTGACAAACCACATGACCCAACAAGATTCCAAAGGGAGCACAAAAAATGCATTTATTCAAATTAAGGGAAAAATTTGGAACTGTCGACATCGTTCCAACATCATTCTAAGACTCTTAATATGATCTCTTATTAGCCCAAATACCGTCCAGTCATCAAAGTAGAAATCAAGGAATTTATGGATGAAATCTTTAAAAGAAGCTACCACTATCCTAGAAAAGATAGTAGTGGCATTATTGAGTCCAAAAGGCATTATTGTATACTGGAAATATCCACACTCTGTCGCAAAGGTTGTCTTGTGTCAATATTCCTTTGCAATTATGATCTAATGGAACCGAAAGAACCCATTACTAAATGAATATACTTCTTGGCATCCTTCATCTATAAATGGGGTTGGAAATGGGTCGTGTAGGCAGGCATCATTCAAATTCCTTAGGTCGATGCAGATATGCACTTCACCAATAGGTTTCTTCTCTTGTACTACCATAGGACTAATTCATTCAGATTCTTCACCAGGTTCTATAATTCCCACATTTAACATTCTGTCTAACTCTGTTTTAAATTTTTATTTGTACATTGGATTGAGTTGATATGGTCATTATTTGACGGGCTTTGCGTCAGGCTTCAAGGGAATCTTCATTTCTCCAAGATCTCCAACAATTCCATTCATTTCTGAAAACTTAGTAGGAAACATATCATGAAACTCATGTAGTAGGTCTATAATATTTCTGACAGTTTCATTATCCCAGTACTCTCCAATATTAGCAAACTTCAGGTTCTCTAGAGAACCAATATTCACTTTCTTTATTTTCAAAGGATTCATAAACTTGTCGTTTGATATACCCGATCCTTCCACCGCGCGAGTACCTTCAGACTCCGAAATATTTATTTCATGTGGGTCATCATCGTTAGGTTCTAATGTTACATTGTAGCATTTCATCCAATGTTGGACTGTCACGATGATTTGATGGAAATTTGTCATTGATACCGGAATATATTCAAAGATATTAGTCTTAATTACCAGTAAAGCAACATCAATTGAAGCATGATCGTCAGAAAATTCAAACGTATGTGTGAAAATGGAAGCTATCTCTTCTGATTCAACTGTTCCTCGTCACAGCTCGACCAATGTATACCAGTTTCTCGGTATCATGTCCAAAGAATGTATAATATGGTGGACCCATTCTTTTCACAGAGACATCTTCCATGTGACACGACAATGCTCAATATGTTCGACATGATTAGTCAGTCTTGTATATTCCAGGTCAGTATAGAGCATATTTTCTCCAAATCATACTTCCAATAGTATTCAACATTGTGACCATTCTAAAAACATTTGCTTGTGTGCAACCTACCATCTGACAGGTGTAGCCTTCAATGCAAAGTCCAGGGCTAACAAGCGTTGAGGTTCCATTGCTTTATCTTCAAACTTTGTAAGAAAAGGTTCTAGGTTAGGAAAACCTTCATATGTATGTAGATCACATACCTCGGTACCTACCTGTCGCACTGATTTTGTAATTCTTGTGCATTTTCACATTGATACTACATGGAGTCGGTTATGCAAATTCTCCAAATATTTTTCCAAATTCGATGAGTAGGAACTAATGCATTGCATGTTGAGTTTTCCATCGGCCGTCGGATTCACATAAGTGTCCATCGTATAGGTAATATCGTAGATATGGTATAGATATCCATATTGTCCTTCATTATTTACCTGCTTGACATACCTCTGGGATTCTAGAGGATAAAGTGGTGCAACCAACCTTAGCTCTTCATCCTCAAACGTTAATATCATCTTCTTAAAATTGATAATAGTATGGTTATCAGTGGCCCAGTTGTTGTAAAGGAAAGTATCCTATGGCTAGGGTTTAAGAGGCCATCAACTTACTGGGGTTGAAAGAGAGATGCACAATGTTCAGCAAGCATATATAAGCAAGATGAGAGATGAGAAAGATCCACACCTGATAAACTGAAGGCTGGTCCAAGCTTTCTCTTCAATCCTCTTCTTGCTCCTCTCGCTCCAAGAGACCTGCAAAACAAGTTATACCTTCCTCAAACCATTATGACCACATATAAGACAATGATAATCAAATAAACATAAACAAATGATCTGAATAACATCATCATATGATCAGAAACAGAGATTCAATCACACATTGAACAATGATTTGGGAAGAAGAAGGACATCACATATTTATTAATCTTGAAAACAAGTACAAATATACCTTCTCTTCAAGTTTGGCACCTCACGAAACCTCGATCTGGTTCTATTGTTTCTCTTCTCCAAAGAACTCAGCCTCCAAGCTCTGCAACACAAGGGAAGACCTCTAGGGCAAAGTGTGAGCAAAGAGAGTCCCAATTCCTCCAGCATAACAATGCATAAATTCCAAGTCCCCTTTCATGGACCTCCCTATCTCTATTTATATGCTGAAAGAAGAGTTAGGGGCGAAGACAAAGTAGTTACAACTGAAGGAGTCAGTTGCATAACTACCCAAACTACCCGAATTTCAAAAGACGTGTTTTTTGACATTTTTAAGAGGCATACGCGGGTTGCATAACTGGACAGTGGCGTACACAAAAA
This sequence comes from Pseudotsuga menziesii, assembly GCA_001517045.1. Lineage (NCBI taxonomy): Eukaryota > Viridiplantae > Streptophyta > Pinopsida > Pinales > Pinaceae > Pseudotsuga > Pseudotsuga menziesii. Next base: position 431,314 of record LPNX010256029.1, read on the forward strand.
TTATACGCAGGTTGCTCTACATAAAGGTCGCGTGTCATACGCAGGTTGATAATATAGAAAGTAGCGTATATAAGGCATATGCGGGTATCATATAGAGCAACTCGCGTATCATACGCGGGTTTGCCTTAAGGCAAGTCGCGTATATACAAAAAACTCATTTTTAGGGTATTTCTAGGCATTTTCAGACTTTGGTGTCTTCTGGAAAGTTTTAGCTAACTGAAATAACTTTCCAATGGTGTAGAAATGAGGTCAAACAGAGTTACAAAACTCAATATACGGGTCCTCCAAGATAGGTGTTTTTTCAGTGACTTTCATGAAGTGCCGACATGCGACGAAATCATGGGAAAGTGGTCACAGGCAGAGATGTGTCATTTTGGGCTATAACACCAGTTGGTCCCCAGAAGCGTGGGATATGGATTTGTATTATCAATAATATCTATCACTTCAAAATCTACATAAGTCTTGAATCCTTCTATCTCGGCGAGAACTGTGTCAGTTGACCAATAGGAAAAACCTTCGACTGATTGGCTAATCTTAGCTGGAAAGGAGACCACACTAGTCTCAACTTTCCCATTCTTTCCGATGTTTGTCTAGTAAGAATGTTAACATATGAACCCAAGTCTAGAAATAATATAATCTATTTCATAATCACCTATCTAGGTAGTCATTCTTAGTTCACGACCAGTTTTCAATCTTTTCCCAATGTGTTTAACTCTCTTTTCTGCTACAACATCTTTATTTGTTATTAATGCTAAACATATTTCAAAGAATTGTTTTAGTTTACTAATCTTTTATGTCAGTTTCTTTTGAAATAGTTGTTTGAATCTTTGAGGCATGTCCAATATTGGTCCTTCATTTGGTACAACAACAAAAGTCGACATTTGATTTTCGTCGATGAACTCATTTTGAGCGTCAAAGAATACCTCCTTTTCCTTTTGGACATAAAATGGCATATTATTTTGTTGTGTCGGTCCCACTCTCGATTTTCCATATGGTTCTTCTTTATTTGCTCCAGTCGCAACACCTCCTCTTGTCGTGATGACAATATTATGTTCCCTCGGTTCAATCGAAATCTTTTGTAGGTTTGGATTAAAATTCTGAGGCGGGTTTTGGTTTCCCATGTTCCTAGCCTACAGCTTAGAAATGAACTGTGGAAATGATTCAACTATTTGATCCAATGATTTACAGTACGAGCATGTCGTCGTAGGATTAGTACAATATTTGGTGAAAAGTCCAGTCTTTCCATAACTATAAAAAATGACTTGGCATCTTCTACAACCAAATCCTCCTCCTCGTACTCGGCCTCTAAAAATTCCACCTCCTTTGGGTTTGTGTATATTTCCTGTGGGTACTGTGACTGAGGATATTGATCATGTGGGTATTGATCCTGAGGAAATTGTGCCTGAGTTCACTCAGCTTGCATTTGTTCGTCATTCTTCATCAAGTAGGTGTCGACTGTCTTCTCCTGCAGTAGTTGATATGCTTTGCAATATTTCTCATTGTGTATGAATGATTGACATAATTTGCAATATAAGTTGGCTGGTGCGCTTACTATTTTTTGTAAATATAAACATTCTTTTGACCAATGTCCTCTATTTTTAAAAATTCTACACTAACGCATCCCTTGTGTATTTATTGGATTCATTGTGCATGATGCAAGAAAGTTCGTGAAGGATGGACATGAATCATTATGGCGGCCTTCAGTTCTACATCGTGTACACTAAAGTTCCTCTTGTATTTATTGCCCTTTCTTGATATCCTGTAGTTTTAATGTAAGGTTTGTGAGTTGTGTCTATATCTACATCATTCCTGCACCAATTTCTCTGATCGGTGAAGCCTCCAAATTCATGGCAAGTTGAAGAGATTTTCTCTTTGATACAATCTTTTGTTGCACCAAATGAACATGGATATGCAGTATAATTGTCACAATAAACCATTATTTATGTTGGACATCTGACATATGAAATCTTACTTTAGGCATTAAACTTTTGAATCTTTGGTCAAAGTCCCAAACAGACTCCATAGGCAACTGTTTAATATCTTTCAACTATGTAATGCACTGCGAATCAAATTTAGGTTTCTTAAACTCATCTATCAATCGAGTATGGATTTTATCTAATGTATTTTGAGGAATTCCTACTGGGACCCTATAGAATTTCATGTACCAGTCAAACGCACAACCTCTAAGGGTCATGATCATCTGGTCTTTCTTTATGGCCTCATATTGAATCTATCGCATGGTCCATACAACTTCGCATAGGAACCAATGTTTCTCAGGGTCTTCTAACCCATTTCCAATAAATATTGAAAAATTTATATCATTTTAGGCCATTCTATTTACTCTTGGTATTGATGAACCAACAAAACTTCCTTGATTGTTATCCCCATTATTAATGTTAGTATGATTGACAAAACCACTGGGTGATGTGCTTTTAGACCTTACCTCAGGTTCTAGAGATGAACGTCGGGTCACATGTAAGTCTTAAACCTGATCTAAATCTTTCACCTCTTCTTCTTCTTTTTCAGATATAAGTCTATATTCCTGTTCTTCGTTGCGTGATTCTTCGTTGAGGTGAGACGCCAACTCGTAGTCCTCTCTTTTGGTCGCACTGCAACATCCTATTTTTGTTCCTTTCCTTCTTATATTTCCTGACCAGAATCTTATTCAATTTCATATGCATCCACCTACTAGCTTAGTCTCACTATTTTAATGTCCCTTCTTGGAATTTTGGAGAAAATTACAAATTGGGCAAATTTGAGCTTAACAAGTCATGACTCTGGAGGGTTCCAACTTTCACCAAATGGTCCCGAATTTGAAAGGAAATGGTATGGTGAGTATTATAAAATATCAAGGTGGTTTATGGACACTTTTTATCTTAATTTATTCTTCTACAAATTTATTGGTGGCTAAGAATAAAAGGGGCAAATTTACTAGGTAAATTGAGGTCAAATTCCCCCCAACGGTGAGAGCCAAGTTGGATTCCAAAATCATGTACGACCCTGCAAAATTTTCATCAGAGTATGGGGACTGATATAATACCTCATATACTATAATTATACATGGTTAGTAGTTCTTCAAACTGGTTATAGAGTTCCACATTCGTTTGATGACTTTCAGTGAAATTGCTTCAGTGGGGAAATTGCATAACTAGCTCAATTTTGACATATGAAAGGTAGAGTTAAAGGTTCGGATAAGGGTGTGAAATATAGAGAAAATATACAGCATACAAATTTATTCCCCAAAATTATTAAACACCATATAAATCCCTACATACAAGTCTTGTATACAACTCATTAAGTATGTGAGTCAAATACATGAAAACTAGTGAATTAGTAGCATGGAATTGCAAGAGTTTCACATATGGATTTATTGGATTTAGACCCATGGAGAATAGGGAAATGAAATTAAAGAGTATCACATAATATATGGATTTAAAAACATCATCAAACTCAGATAACGTCCATCATACAAATATGATATAAAACTACTTCAAGATTGAATCCAAATCCATGAAAACTAGTTATTTAAGAGCATGGGAATGCGAGCCTTTCACACTAGATTTTATTAAATTTAGAGATAAATATAATATGGTAATGAAATTACAGAGCTATACATCATTTATTTCTGCCCCACAATCATCAAACTTATATAAATTTCCTCATACAAAAATGATATACAACTCTTTCCAAAATAGAAGCCAAATACATGAAAACTAGTCATTCAAGAGCATGGGAATGCAAGCCTTTCATACATGGATTTATGATATTTCAAATTATAGAGAATATGGAAATAATAGTATAGAGATATACATCATATACCCAATATTTGGCACCAAATACCCTCAGAAAAGTGCAAGCACCACTCCACCAAGTGCGACATCAACATAAGAGTGTGGGGGAATGGAGAAGAAGGAATGGGAGAATAGGGAGATAGATGAGAATTCGACTGTATGGAAATTCAACCTAAAACTAAAAATACTTCATTAAGCTCCAATTATAGGTCTGAATGGATTCTCCATCAACAAACTTGGAAAGGAATCCAACTCCCTCGAAATTGGTTCACAACCAGGGAGAGTGAACACTCACTGTGCAATGGACAAGAAAAAGCTCTCCAAAATGCCAAAGGACAATTAAAAAATGATAAAAATATATCCTAATTCCTCATGAAATCCTTTTATTAACTTCATTAGGCCTCCTAAGGTGGAATTTCCCTCCATGGGATTCCTCCAACTCATCTTAGTGGTTTAGTAACTCTCATGACACTTATCTTCCTCTTCATGCTCCAATTCTTCGACAAGAAACATATCATCTTGCTCTGATCCATTTGATTCAAAATATTCCTTGCAACATTAGCTCAGGTCTCCGTGCACAAATATGTACTCGTCGAAATCCATTCTAAGGATCCATTTTTCACATATCAACATTTTGATCCACAACTTCAAATATTCCATGTAATGACCTCAAGGTCCTTGGAAAAATTCTCTTTCTTCTTCGCTATATGACTTTATCGTGTCAACTACAATTTCCATGATATATCCCTCCAAAATTCTATCAACCCAAAATTTGATAGCTCTAAATATAGGATTACTGATTCTTTTAACCGTTGGATCAACTGAAGACTCCACTCTGTAGGTTCTTCGCCTGAAATTTTTTATTCTAGGCTGCTAACTTCGACAACCACTCATGCAATACAATGGAAAATTTACTAAAGAAAATTTCATGGATGTTTGTGTAAAGGTATCATTCCAACCATTATGTCGAGATCATCCGCGATCCTTTAATTTCTTCTTGTGTGAACTCTAGTTCTTTATAATTGACCCAATCTTGAATTTTGAGTTTCGTCAGGTACCAAAACATATCCCCGTCACAATGATTCGCGGTCCCGCAGCATAACCATTTATTGGATTGCTTCTCTATTGACCCAGGTTCAGATCCCTTGTTTGTTAACAAAACCCAAGATATCATCCCAACAGATCATAACTCCATTGGAAACACTTGTGACGTAGATGAAGTCTCACTCGAGATATCTTATGGGGACCTCCAAAACCAAGTTTTTGCAGTTATGAGGGGGATTTCCTTGTACAACACAATCATGTCACTCGATCGAAACCGGGAAATAAAATTTTGTCCCATAAATTCATTCAAGAACATAACCTATTGATTCATCGACATATATACCATTATGTAACATAAAGCATTAACACACATCAACTACTATTCCATATGATCATAAGATTAGATGTGCAACATATCTAGATAAGTTCATTCACAACAGATCGACTTGACACATTCATATCAGCTCATTAGACATAAAAATACAAATTAAAGACACACTGACACAATATTTAACGTGGAAACCCATCCTAGAAAAACCACAAAGGTGCTCTTCATCTGGCATGAGAGATGGTTTAGCACCTTTTGTCTACACACACACCTTGCAAACTCTTATTTTGATATTCTTTACAATTCATGTATTCTCCTCTCGCCTCATTCTCTCTAGTTTTGGTCTCTATATATTTTCTTTCTCTTCTTCTATTATTAATTGTTTTTTATCAATATGCCTCTCTGATTGAGAGATATGATGATCTGCGCACAACTTGGATCGATGCTTTTATGCTTTTACACTTCTTGATTTAACCGTCAACTGAATCTCAACTGTCAGTCGACAAGTTTTATTTATAATTTATCCCATCCAATTACATATAAAAATAGTCACTATCAGATCAAATTACAATCATTCTTTATTCCCCAAATCAAACTACCAGTCCAACTAACTCTTTACCAAAAATAGGTTGAACTCCTCGTCATGGCTTGCTTTCTTCCTCTTTTTCCATGGCTCTATTAGTTGTGGTCTTTGCTTTTATTGTAACAAGAATCTTCATCTTTATGAGAAAACTTCTGATTATATTTCCTCGTCTTTTCCTAGGGCCAACAAATTCATAAGCAGTTGGAAGGTTTTGAACCGCAAGAATGTTTCCACATCCTTCGGGTGATAAATACAATTTTATTCAACGGAAAACAAAGGGTGTGGTCCTAGTTTTGGTTTAGTTTGGAAAGGAGGGGGGATCCTTGGTGCATTGCCACCTACCATAAATATTTATGTCTATATGGACCCATTGAAATCACAAGCCATGGTCATCCTCTCATTAACATGTAATCAATCATTTATGGTCACAAGATTGACTGCACTTCATACATCCTTTCCCACAAACAATTCAATATGAGGAATGATTGGATGGGATGATCGCCTCCATGTTAGTTGATGGAAACAGGTGGAGGTATAAGGGAACCCTAGCGGGACACTGTGGACTTATTGGAGCCAAGCTATGCTAGGAATTGTTTTTGGTCTTTCTAGTGTTTTTAGTTCCCATTGCAGCAGATCTTTGTGGGGATTTAATAGGCCCTCTAGCTCACTCTATATAGTTTTAATTGTAGTTTCTCCTTCTATAATTCCTTCATTTGATTTTCGTCTATAGGATTTGCATTGAAATGGCTCTTGTATCAAAGGTTTTTAGTATCCTCTATTGTGCATACAAATTGTGAGCATTTGGATATGCAATAATATATTGGACATTATGAGTGTCATTGTTATGATAGCTAGGAATGTATGGCTTTGGCCATCACCAGGTTGGAATCATGGAAAAAATATAGGAAACCAAATTATGAAAGGGACCTTAAGGCAACTAGGAGAGAATTTTTTGAAGGTACAAATAGAGAAGTACAAAGGAAAATTGGCTTTGTTGGATGTAAGGGAAGAATACAATAAAGAAAAGTTACACTAAAAAAAGATATTGTATTGACCAACATCCTTTTTAGCTACGTTCTTGCTTCCAATAATATTTTTAGTGATATTTTGTACTTTTTATGAAAAAATGGGATTTTTTCATAGGACAATCCTAAAATTGACAATAACATCGATGCTATTAGCACTTGAGATATCTTCCTTTCAACATCAAATTTAGCTTCCTTTTTGGCACCAACTTTAGCTTTTTTTTAACGTCAACTTTAGAGTCAAGTTCACCGAGTAACTAAATAAAAGTTGAGGAAACTTTTCAAAAAGAAATTTAAGAAATATCAAGGGATAAAAATAAGCATCTTGTCTTAATCCTTATGAGTGTGAGGGAATTTTTACTATTTTAACTAAAATCTCTTATTTCCGCTCATAAAATCCTCTCAAAACATATTCTTCCATTCTTTTCTCAATCATCTTTTTCTCTTCTCCTCCCTTCTCTTTTTCTCCGTTAGTATTTCCTCTCTTAGGGTTTCATCCTAAAGGGAGTTTGGGTTTTAGTTTCATGGAGGAACTCCCATGAAGAAAGTAATGGATTCTCCCTTCCCTTCTCCTCATTCCGTCCTCTTTTATTTGTTTTTCCTTTATTGGTTGCCTATTTTTGTTGTGTTCATAGCAGGTAATTTATAGTTTCATAAATGGAGGCTAAGTTTACCCGGAAAAACCTCCATCGTGAAGGTAATAACTTTTCCTTCCCTTCTCCCCCTTCCTTCCTTCCTATTTTACTTTAATGTTTGCTAATATTCATTGTTATTTTTGTTGTTGCACATTTAATGTTTTACGCATGGAGGCTAGCATTTAACGGAGGAACCTCCATGAAGAAAGGAATGGATTATATTTTCCCTTCCTCTCGTTTCTTCCTCTATTAATGCATTTTTCCTTTATTGACTTGTTAACATTTATTGTTGTTTTTTTGTTGTAAGTTTAATGGAGAAAGGAAAAAGAATGACATTTTGGGGTTTCTATTTAATGCATAGATCTAGTTTATGTGTATGGTCTAAGGAATCCCCTTGCATTCCTGTAAGGAGATAGAGGATCTAATCCTAGCATTCATATATCTCTTATTACTTAGTTTTCCCTTTGTATTAAATGTTGATATTTATCTAAGATCTACATTACTCATTGTTTTTGCATGCATAGATTATTTTGGTTTCAATTCAAAACTACATTTTTAATGGTATATTTTTATGGGGATTTAGATCATGTATATTTCTTACCTTTTTGCAAGTGTTTTGGGGTCAAAATCCAACATTCCCTTACCGTTTTCCATTATGTTTTTCATTTTTTTTTATCATTTTCCATTTATATTTCCATAAATTTTGATTTGCACTAGGATAGTCTAGTTCCAATTAAGATTTGCACTTTTAATGGAAATTTTTTGTGGGGATGTAGCTCAAGTAGAGATCCTACCTTTTGGCAAGTGATATTTGTTCAAATCTTAGAATTAATTTACCATTTACCATTTTTTACTATTTTATGTTTTTATTTTTGTAAATTTTAATTTATAGACAATGGTTGCTAAAACTAGTGCTAAAAAGGAAGCTAAAGTGCTAGGAAACATGACAATAGAAAAAATATAACACTAATTCGATGCTAAAATAGGTGTTAATGCCCTATTTTGTTGTAGTGCTAGAGGAAAACGAAGCTAAAATAAAATAATTGTAGGACAAGGTGCTACATTTGGCATTGGAACAAAGACTTGGGTATATTAAAGAATTTGTGAATATTGTCTCTCTAGAAATCTATGTTGTCTCTCTTGTGCAATATTGAGTTGCAATGATGGGAGAGGAAAACATGGAGTAGAAACCTAAGAAGAGTAGACACCAAGATCCCTCTTATCATGCATCAATTGTAGGCAAGGAGAAAAATATCCATCACGGGTATGACTATTTGTTTTTTAATTTTAGAGTGTTTTACAAATGTGCTTTTTTTTGCTCAATATGTATGGATATTTACAAGCCATTTAGTGGATAACATGGCTAAAAATTTGAGTATAGGAAAGTCATACAATCTGTTTTTTGACATTTTGAAGGTTTTGGAAGCTTTATGGAACTTTTTCATTCCAAATATATTATATTAAAATAATGGATGGTATGATTGAAACCCCATCATTCATTAATACAAAGGGTAAACATTTATGTCAATCAACAACATTTATAAGTTATCCCAAGGATTTTCCCACGAGACATAGAATAGATGGTGAATGGGTGTACTGTTAAGGAGCTCCTTGCATAAGGTACTAGTTTGAAAGTCCATGGGTAAGAGTCTTACAAAAATAAGTATCTCGAGGAACTAGCTCAACCAATTATTGTTAATGGTGCTAGATATTTGGCTAGTTCTAGGCCAGCAGTACTCATTTGAATCCCTTAAGTTAAGAACACTAATCTACCTTGACAAATTTACTAAGGGTGCCATCCAAAAATGTGGGAAGCATCCTTTGAATTTTCATGTGAAATTATTCTTGTTTTGTCACCTAAAAATACAAAGCTCCAAATCCTATTAGAATGTGTTTCTATTAGTTATGGTTGAAACTAAACATACAAGAAAAACATCTTATCTGAAGGAAAGCATTGTTTCATTTTCATGTAAACATGATTTAATTGCCACTTGACCACCATTGTAGCCATATCCACGTGAAGGATTGTTGGGTGTTGTTGCATCCATCTCCATGCTTGACATAGAAAAGTTAAATGCCACCATGTGGAGTTTCCCAATGGAATCCACGAAGAAATTTTTTTGGCTAAGTGTCGAAAGAAAAAGTGCAATATGAAGTTCCAATAAAATATCCCGAGAAAAAATCAGAAGAAAACACGTGAAGGACTATGATTGGATGTATGGATCCCACAACATAGTATGGAATCAATTTGATCATTTGAATCAACGGTGGAATTAGACTAACATCCAATCAGGTGTCTACACATGGAAAAATCCAAGTGGGTATCGATGTTGTGATCAAGGTATCAACAGTGGTTTCCAAGAGAAGCTACGATGAATTTGGTCTGACAATTAGTTGGGCGTTGACATGTGAAAGCTATAGTTTGGATATAAGTGGTCGACCAGAGGAGTTTGATATCAATAATTTTGTTTGGAGGCCCATTTGAGATACCCAAAATTGTGACATGCAGTAGCGTTAGTTGGTCTTCAAAGCTCATAAATTGGAGATGCAAATAAGGTTTTTGTAAGGAAGTCTTGATGGGAAGATCCATCATGATAACAAGTGGAAAGATGAAAGTAATTGTTAGAGCTTTGAAATTAGGGATAAAAACAATTTTTTCACAAGAAACCTTGACCAAAAAGTCTCGCTACAGTGACATCATAAATCAGGGTGGGTAAAAACTTCAATTTTTTTCTATAAATAGTGAGAAATTTAAAAATTTTCATACCATTTGAATTTTTTACCCAACATAGTGCATTTGAGCTCAGAACTTCAGAAGCGAATTCCGGGAGCATTGTCTAGTAGAATCCCTCGCCATTTGATCCAGGTAGATTATCATGCTCTTCTCTTTCATTTTGATGCAAAGTTTTTTAAAATTTCATGGTCTATTTAATTTTTTGAGCCATCCAAACTTATGCGTTTTGGCCCACACAAAAATCGGTCCTTTTTCCGCATATAGGGCTCGCCATATGCGGAAAATGCACTGAAATCCACGTACATACGCGGCTGTTTTGAAAATAGTTACGTACGTGGCCACGAACAAGGTTTTAAAGGGTAAATCATGATAAAAAAAAATTGTTTTTTGTGCAGGATGGTGCTAGAGTGGAGAAAAAGAGAGCATGGTGATGTTGAGGAAGCTATGCAAGGTGATCTCATGACTTAACAAGCATTACGACCATGTGGTTTGTACAATTTTTGGTGTCTTTCCAGCATGAGGGCCAAACCAAGACTACTCCATCTACTGGTAGACTATTGCGATCCAAAGTCTAAATTTTTTTTGATAGATGGGATGTCGCTCAGTATTGAGGTTGAGGAAATTTATTTCATCATAGGTTTATCCCGACGAGGGGAGATGGTGAAGCTTCGATCTCGCGGGCCAGGAGGCGAGCTGACCATAGATGAGTACATAGTTGTGTACTGCTTTCCGAATATGGAAAAGGTTGGGAGTCAAATCCAAACAAACTTTATTCAAATTATGGAGCTGAAATCCATACTTTTGGCACTAGGCAGGATTGCAAGGTTGGATTCACTCCACCAGGCCTCACAGCCAATGATGTTCTATGCGGTAGAGTTCATGCGACCTACAATATATGACTGGAGTACTACACTGCTGAGCAATATGAAACAATATCTTAGTGACTGCAAGATGGGTAGAGTGCAGAACTTTGGGTTCGACAGTATACTGAGCACATTTTTCTTTGAGCGGGTGCCAGGGCTAAGCCCTAGGGTAGACATTGCTCCACATGGAGTCTGGGATCCAGCCTAGCGACGTTGGTGAATGTCATGCGTAGACTCGGGGGTGGAAGGGTGGCTAACCCCTACCTAGCAAATTTCTTTCCATGGTGGTAGATATAGATCATCACCATAGACTAATACCCCTATGTAGGGATAGACTTCCGCAGAGACCCAGATATGCCCCTACCACCAGGAGCGGCTTACGGAGACATAGGTAAAGAATCCCAAACCCACTTTTTAATTTTTGAATTATTTAATTTTTTTGTGTTTTTTGATACATGAAGTCAAAAGACATGTTTTTGGTGTGACGACACATAGTGACAATCTATCATGTATATGCAGATGTAGGACCACGACGGCCAGATGGATTTCTTCGTCATCGACGAAGGGGAAGAGGTGATGATATTATGGGTGCGGATGCAGAGTGGACACACCAAAGAATCCACATGAACGTTGTTCATTTGACACATAGAGTACCCATGGTGCAAGTCGAGGACTTGCCTGAGGCTATGCATCATTAGAGTGTGGGAGTACCACGAGCATGGGTTTGGCTATTTCGTTGGGTAGCTAGAGATGTAGTGTGCTATCATGATCAACACCCTCTTCCACCTCAGGCTTAGAGACCTGAGTGTATTCATTTTTGTACGACCGTGTAGTATATTTTGGTGGCTCGGAAGCCCCAATTTTGTATATGACATGTTGGAGGAGCAAGTCGGTATGCCGACTTGAACGATAGCCGACTGAGTCGATTAGCCAACTAAGTCGGTCAGCTGACTAATGAGAGATTAGGTTGGCCACCTAAGGTCATGTCGGTTGAGTGAACCGACAAGTATTTATTTGTAACTATTTGTAAATCATATATATTAGGCTGTTGAGCCAGACGAGAACTCGGTTCAGTTCTCTGTATTGTATGGACCCTTTCACTATAATATAATCTATTATTCTACTTACTTGTTCTTGTCTCTTGTCTCTGTTATGTATGTCTATATTAATGTGTACTATTGGTAACCCTATGTGATCTGTGAGATTACAACATTGGTTCCATTGCCGGTAGTACATGTATGAGATGTATACAAGTAGATGATATCAGAACAAGAGATTAAGGACTGGTGGGAACGTAAAATAGAAAACTACTTGCAAAATTACGCACGAAGAAACAGATTAACGACTGCTCAAGCAAAAGAAAGGTTCTTTACCGAGACTCATGAGAAGTTTGTAGAATCAGTGCACCATATTTTGAAGAAACTCCTGGATGAAAAAGCCAGAAGCTATTAAAGACCAACAACTGCTAGACAAACTGATTCAAGGGGTAAGAACAAACCTGTCAGAGTGGTTCGAAAATATTGCCGATGAATTCTGATAGGAGCAAGCCGTAGAGGAAAGAAATTCGGTGGAAACTATCCAAAATAAATTATACACAGACCTCACCAAACAATTATTGTGTTCCTTACTGACCTTGCTGTTCAAATTTCTGATCGAGAAAGGAGTAGGTCATATCGTTGAAATTCGTCCATTACTACGCGAATCGCCACAAAATACTAATTGGGCAGAGAAACAAAAGAAGTGGGTGAAATTCATTTCCGAAAGGGAGTGGGAATACTTCATAAGCAAGTGAACAGAACTATCCAGGCTTTCTAAAGCATCAGGTAGGCAATGGGGGGGTAGCTGGTCGTATGTCGGGGTAAAGTGGAGAGGATTCTTGTCGACTAAAGAGAAACCATTCACCAGCAATGAGAAGTAGACCTAAAAGGGAAATCAAAAGGATGATATCACATAAAGGTATGGTGGACTTTCAGAAAATAGAGAGGGAGAAGAGGCTGTAAAGAAGGGAAGAGAGAAGAGAAAGAGGCATAGCGCTGCAAAGGGGAATGAGCACTAGGGTGACAGACCAAGAGAGAAGTCCTCCAGAGTCGGGTCATGACCAAAATGAGGAAGGAATGGAAGAAGAAGCGTCCCCTATGGAAGAAGATTTGTGGATAGAGCATCAAGAAGCTCTCCAATTAGAAGTCCCCCAGGAGTTAAGACCTCTATCTCTGACAGATCCGAGTACCAGGATACAAACAATTGTTGAAGAGGACCTCAGACTAGGAGCTGGTGACTTTGGTATTTGGAGACGACTAGACGACGAGAGAAACGATGATAATCATCTAATTATCCGTCGACCAAAAGAAGGAAATTGGGTCATGCTTCAAGTGTTACCCTCCAACCGGAGTATCCACTTACTTTACTCGACACATGAATGAGCACCCCTGTGCCAAATAAAACTTTGGAAGATACAGAAAATTTGGAGTTGCAGACAAATAATTGCAGTTGGACATCGATGGGAGAAGTCGACCCCGACCGACTACTTGTCGAAGAAGAAATGACAACCAAGATGACCGATGAAAATGAGAGTTCTGTTGACAATAGTTCTACACAGAAGAATAAACAAATAACCCACTATCCCCACCACCGCCACCTCCTAAGGAAGACAGTGATAGTGACTTCGACATGGGTCATGGGACGACACACATCCCTCTATATGAGGGCAATGAGGACCCCAGACGACATTGGTTCGTTTATGAGTCAACTTGGGATGCCAACCAAGTTACTGATGAAGAAAAACACATGGCATAGTTCACCGGTGCCTTAAGGAAAAGGGAATTAACTTGGTATATGACCTTTTCTGAGAGAACCCCACGAGCAACAAAATCCGAAGTCAAAGCACAATTTCTATCGTTCTTTAAAACTCCAGATTCAAAACATAAGGCAACAAATAAATTAAAGACAACATCACAAAAGCTAGGAGAAACTATCAGCGACTACGACAAACGTTGGAAAGACCTTCTCAGCCAGTTGGATTATGTCATTGATGAGAAACTATTAATCCAGTGGTTTCTTATAGGTCTATTACAGAAGATTCGTCGACACATCATTATGGAGATATTCAAAACTTATGAAGATGCGCTCACAAAATCTCTATAAGTAGAAATGGATGAAGAAATTCCAGCATACTCAAACGATCACAAACTAGAGGAACAACTTGAGATCATGCAAAAATATCTAAAAGAGCTAAACCTTAAGAGTCAGGATATTTGGTGCACGAAGTGCTCGACGAACATACATTCAAAGGACAACTGCCAACAGGTTATTAGTCGACAAGATGTTTGATTTGTGCAAACAAAATGTTTCTGCAACATCTTCCAGGAGCATGGAGAGCATACCACAAAAGATTGCCCATTCAACATGAAGAATGGCAAAGCATCATGGTGCACAATCTGTGAAACTAAAAATCACAACACCTTAGACTACCACCTGAATCTAAAGAATCAACAAAATTATCAGGCAGTATATCAGACTAATGCAGTTGCACAAAACAATGAGAAAAACAACCAAAATAATCAAAGGTATGAAGGTCGTCGGTACGAACTCCGGTTTGATAACCGACATGGAGGATATGGAAGTCGAGGTCGATTCTCTGGGAATCGAGACAACCGACCATGTCGGCCCATCCAATGTTTCACATGTTACAAGGAAGGACACCGACATGGAGACTGTCCATACAAGGACAGGACTGACCTAAAATTCTGTGCTAATTGTGGTGTAGGGGATCACTCATTAGAGGATTTCCCTATTATGCTTGAAAATATAAATAAAAAGAATAATGTTAATGTCTTGTCTTGTGTGCAAAAACATGATATTATCAATACAAAAAATTTACATATCGTAACCCGACAAGGGACGAAAACTGGGAATGATAACCCCCAAATAAGCAAGATAAAAGAAAAAAATGTTTATCCTGACCTAGTTAAAGAAAAACAAATATATAAAGATGCAACAAATATATTTAGAGAATTTGCTCGACAGGAAGAAGAAGATGATAATCAACAGGACACAGTAAAAGAGCTAATACATTTGGTACAAAAAGATAAAACAATATCGCAATTCATTGACTTACTGTATAAAATAAAACACAACAAAAACACCGAAAAACAAACAAAGAATATCTGCAGCTTAAACCAAAAAGATAAAAGTGATGCCGACCCACTTGTCGACTTGGAAATTGAAGGATACCATGTCCGACAAGTTGTACTTGATTTTGGATCACAGGTAAATATTATGACTCGAGACACATGGGAACAGTTAGGCAAACCTCGATTATATGAACCAAGCATATACCTGAAACTGGCAGACCAAGGCCTAATTGAACCTATTGGAGTTTGGAAAAATGTCGACACAATGATAAAAGGTATATCAACTAAAGTCGACTTCGAAATTATTGACCCTAAGGAAGGATCCAACTCCTTTCGAGCGTTAGTAGGTCGACCTTGGGGGAGAAAAATGAAAGCCTCGATATCCTTGGACAAAGAAAGAATCAAATTAAGGGGAATGGACAAAAAGTCATAGTACCTATTCATCCATCCCAAGGAGAACTTTGGACAGAACCAATTGATGAAGAAGTTGACATTCGACAACTATATCAGATACAAAATAATGAAGATTACACAGAACCTAATACATATGGTGAACTTTACTTAGGAAACCAAGACTCAGTAGGATACAATTCAGATGCAGAACTATATGATTGGGAGGTTGAAAACTATGAAACAAAAGCAAGATGATGCTGGACTATTCAAAAAGTACAGAAGAAACCAGTCAAACAATGTTTTGTGGTGTCCAGCATCCGAAAAATATTTGAAAAGAAAATTAGGGAATATCCTACATTACAACCAACAAATATAAATACCACAAAAATGCCAAGGTATAAAGAAAGAGAATCACCAGTTATGCATGTAGAGCAAGTATCTAGGAACATCGGTGAACATGGCCGACTAAAAAGTTTAGTAGAAAATTTTACAGGACAAGCTGCTAGATGGTGGGATACCCATCAGTCAAGATTACAGACATGGAAAACAACTTCGACTTATTTTGTAGAAAGGTTTGGAGGAAAGAATTTAACCAACCAAGCTTAGATACCTATATTTACCCAAGGACAGGATCCAGAAAACCATATAAAGATATGTGAAAAAGAATGGAGAAGATTGGGATATAAGGATGAACGTACATGGCCACACTTATTTCCATCAACACTCGCTGACTTATCAAAAAAATGGTACAAGATGGAAGAAGCTCGGGGTGAAACATTTCTATGGCATGAACTTAAAGAAATTTTTATCAAAGATTTCAACTTTGAACCCCAAAATGAGATTTTGGTCAAAACTGCAAAACAGATCAAAGCATTTGTACAACCCATAGAAAACAAAACCCTAAGGGACAACCAACCAACAATAAACTGTAACAACCTACAAACCAAGACAATAACACAGTCAACGAGACTACAATTGGAAAATGAAAAGTCGGAAGGGAAAAGTTTTAGATGGAAATCAAATCATGTCGAAACGACCAAACCTATTCGGACAACACTCAAAGTTGAAACAACTGATAAGGAGGATACCGACCGAATGACTGCAGAAGAATTCCTTGCAACATTCTCACAGTTTAAGGAAGGAAGTCGACCAATCAATGAAGCTAAAGTACCAGAATGGATAGATGCTAAAGTTAAAACTAGAGAAGTCGACATATCAAATGATGATCGAACAAAAATAGCAAAAATTGGAGACTACTGGTCTGAAGCACAAACAACAGAGATCACAAACCTACTGAAATAATTTATGGATGTATTTGCTAGAGACTATAAGGATCTTAAAGTTCTAGTACATGAAATGGGTGAAATGAAAATCGACATAAAACCTGATGTTTGACCTGTCAAGAAACAACCATATAAACTAGCTCACAAATACAAAGAGATAGTCAAGAAAGAGATTGATAACATGCTTGCAGCAGGAATCATCTAGCCTATTGACCAATCATAATGGGCAAGTCCAATGGTGGTTCAACCAAAGAAACATGATCCAACCCAACTAAGGATCTGTGTCGACTTCAAAGAACTCAATAAAGTTACATTAACATACCCATTTCCAACTCCTTATGCGGATGAAATATTAAATGAGGTAGCAAGACATGAATGCTATTCATTTACAGATGGATTCTCAGCTTATAATCAAGTACCAATAGCCAAAGAAGATCAGAAAAAGACAACATTTGTATGTGAATTTGGCTCATTTGCTTACAGGGTTATGCGTTTTGGACTTAAAAATGCACCTGCAGTCTTTTCAAGGATTGTGGTTAAAACATTTCAGGAGTACATTTACAAAACAATGGCATTATATTTCGATGATTGGACAATATACTCTACACTAAAGGACCATTGTAAATGGCTAAGACTTATGTTGGAACGATGTCGACAGATCCAACTATCACTAAACATCAAGAAGTGCATATTTTTAACTCCTATAGGAATACTATTAGGGAATATCGTCTGTAAAGAAGGTATTAAAGTTGACTTCACAAAAATAAAAATCATCCTCGACTTAAAACCCCTGATGAATCTGAAACAAGTCAGGGTACTACTTGGTCATACAGGATACTACAGAAAATTCATAAGACATTATTCAGACATGACATACCCTTTGGAAGAATTGCTAAGAGATGATTAGGAATTTAATTGGATAGAGGAGTGCGACAAATCATTCGAAAAACTAAAAAGAGAGCTAGTCGAAGCACCCATCCTAAGGTTTCCAAACTGGTCGATCAAATTCCATGTACACATCGACGCATTAGGCCTAGCAATAGGAGCAATCCTAACTCAACCAGGAGATGATGGAATGGACTATCCTATAGTTTACAGTGGCAGGAAACTAAACAAAGCTGAAAGAAATTATTCGACAACTAAAAGAGAAGTATTAGGAATAGTCTTTGCACTACAAAAATATTGACACTATCTACTAGCTAATCCATTCATCTTTTACACTAACCATCGACATACAGAGAACATTGCAGAATTGGACGGATTTTCAACATCAACTAGCAGTGACAGCTGAAGCAATTGTCGAAGTCCGCGTATAGAAAATACCAACCATCAGACTTCATAGCCCATGAAGATCAAGCACAATAATAACTACTTAGACAGACAAAGAAATTTTGGTACCCCCCTATTTCTTCGGGACGAAGAAACGTTTTTTTCGTGGGGGAGATGTTGGAGGAGCAAGTCGGTATGCTGAATTGAATGATAGCCGACTGAGTCGATTAGCTGACTAAGTCGGTTAGCCGACTAATGAGAGATTAGGTCGACCACCTAAGGTCGTGTCAGTTGAGTGAACCGACAGGTAGTTATTTGTAACTGTTTGTAAATCATATATATTAGGCTGTTGAGCTAGATGAGAACTTGGTTCAGTTCTCTGTATTGTATGGACCCTTTCGCTATAATATAATCTATTATTCTACTTCCTTGTTCTTGTCTCTTGTATCTGTTATGTTTGTCTGTATTAATGTGTACTATTGGTAACCCTATGTGATCTGTGAGATTACAACATGACACTTATGTATTATGACGTCACCTTTTGAAGTTAATGAATTTTTTTTATGATGATCAATTTTATTTTATTTACATGTGTGTAAAATGTGTTTGTGATATGATTATGTTCTATGAAACAAATGCCAATATAACACATAGTTATCATATGATTCAGCAACTTGATTAAAAATTCTTGGAACATAAATGTATGTTATACTCTCAAATTGTCATTCTAGCAATCTAACACGTGAGAATCTTCATACTAATGTTGGATCCCTAATGCGATACAAGCCATTAAGCTGTGAAACCACTAACTATGAGTCAAGACATACCTCAAGAGAATGAACACCATGTGAAATGGCATCATGCAATAACTCAATGACGACACTATATTTAGCAACATTGTTTGATGAAGGTTGTAAACATATGCCTCCTGAAGACGATACTTGAACCGTAGGAGTATAGATCACCTAAGCAGTCGAAGCTGAGTTTTGAGTGTGGTGGTTAGCACCATCAGCAAATCCTATGTAAACAGAAGATTCCATTGACATCTGCCATAAGAAATGAAAGCTAATCAACAAACCCAATCACCATAAGAAGACCTAACTATGCAATGCAAAACTGTACAATAATATACAAAAATCAGCCCTGGCTGAAGATCATGCATAGTATTTTTTGAGATAGGGCCCATTTCTAGGCTTTGCCAAGGCTGTCCCTTCATAATCAACTAGCTCATATGCACTTTTCTCTAAGACTCGTTTAACCACGTAAGGACCATGCCACATGGAATTAAATTTCCTTGCCCCCAAGGGTTCTTTAGCTTGATCCCACAAAAGGACCAAGTCACCTTCACTAAACTTCCTCAGACGGATAGACTTATCATATTGGACCTTAACGCGATTCTTGTTAACCTCTAGAGCCACTAAAGCATCTCGGTGCTGCTCATCAAGCTTCTCTAAATGGACCAAATGCTCTTCCAATGCAGAAGCGTATGGTAAAAGCTCCACAACTAACTTCAGAGAAGGGATTTTGCATTAAACCAAAAAAACTAACTCCACCCCATGCACAAGCTGATAGGGAGAAAAACCGGTGGTAGTCTTAACCGCTATTCTATAGGCCCACAAAGCAGGATACAACATGATATGCCAATTAGTCTTGCTTTGTGTGATGGTTCGTTGGAGAATAGACTTAAGTGACTTGTTCACTGCTTCAACCTGTCGATTCACCTAAGGGTAATAAGAAGAGGACTGCTCTTGCTTATATCCTAACTTGGAAGCCAACTCTTCCATCATTTTGTTCTGAAAGTTCCTACCATGGTGAGTGACAGGCTCTTTCGGAATGCCGAACCGGGTGATAATCTGGTTGAAAATGAAATGCGTGGCTATCTCACTGTCAGATTTAACTGTGGGCATAGCCTCTACCCATTTTGTGAAGTAATCGACAACCACAATAATATGATGATGCCCCCCAGCTGAAGCTAGGTTGCAATCCATAAAATCAAGCCCCCACTTGATGAAGGGACCAGCGGTGACAATAGGATGCAACGGTGCTGGACGCGAGTGCATATTACTTTCAAACACCTGGCAAGGGTGGCACTTCTTGACTGCATTAACGCAATATTTGAAGATGGATGACCAAAAATAGCCCGCTCTCAAGATTGTTTGGGCTGTAGAAAGCCCAGATAAATGACCACCACATGCCCCTCCATGGAAATCATTAAGAAAAACCTCAGCCTCATCATGGGTTAAACAACGATGTAAAATGGAATCTACCCCACGACGGTACAAAGTGTTATCCACTATAAGGTAGTTCTTAGCTACATGATGTAATCATTGCCACTCATCCTGTGAGAGGTGAGAAGGGACCTTTAATGTTTGAAAATACATGATGATATCCCCGTACCAAGGGTCCACAATTGAGATGAGGAATATATGCTCATCGACAAAAGAATCCTCATAAACCTCCTCCTCCTCCAAATTTGGAAAATAGAATATAAGCTTCGCAAAGATTAACGATTTCTTTGATTTCATCGAAATGAATTCGAGATCAAATTCTTGCAAAATCACAATCCATTTATTATATTTTCCCCCAATCATCCTTCTAGTGAGGACGAACTAAAATGGATTGATATGAGATACGACCAAAGTTTGGCGAAGGAGAATGTAATGTCTCAAATGATGAACTGCATGAACGATGGCCAAGGCTAGCTTCTCCACATGGGAATAGCAAAGTTCTGCATTTATAAGGTTTCAGCTCAAATAATATATGACATGCTCATGGAGCTCCTCATCCTCCTGAACTAAAACCATACCAACCATCTGTTGAGACACGACCACATAAATTAAGAAATCACGGCTATAGTCTGGTGGACTAAGCATGGGGGTCATTGCTAAGGCTTGCTTAAGAGCATCGAAAGGCTCCTGGGCTTGCTCATCCCAGTAAAAAGGAGTGTCCTTCTTCAAAAGATGCATAAAGCCTTTAGTCAAGTTGGAAAAATTAACCACGAATCTTCGCAAGATGTTTGCCATGCCTTGCAAACACTGAAGGTGTCTAATATTGCGCGAGGGAGACAATTGAAGTATTGCCTCAACCTTTAAGGGATCGACTTTGATACCCTCCTTGGATACGATGAATCCTAGTAAATGACCAACAATCACGCAAAATATGCACTTATGAGGATTTAAACGAACTTGATAATGACAGCATCTTTCGAACACTAATCTCAAATGATATGGATGATGCACTCTCAAATGAGAGTGAGCAGCGAGATCATCCAAATATACTTCGATAATCATTTTAAGATCATGAAAGATTAAGGTCATGGCCCACTGAAATGTAGCTCCGACGTTTTTAAGGCCGAAGGGCATTTTTCGATATGCAAAAGTACCCCAAGGATAAATAAATGGGGTCTTGTGTTGATCCTCGAGCTTAATTTGAATCTCATTATATCCAGAAAAACCGTCCATAAAGGAAAATACCTCACTTCCCACACACTCATCCAAAATTTGGTCAATAAATGGTGTGGGGAAATTATCGTTAGGACATGCTCGGTTTAAGTCACGGAAATCAATACATATTTGGATCGCTCCCTGCTTCTTATCCACCGGAACGAGATTTGAAACCCACTCCATCAAAGGAATGGGATAGATAAAAATAGCTTTAAGTAGTTTCTCTATCTCAACTTTAATGGAGGGTGATTTTCTAGGATTCACTGCACGCAAACGCTGTCGAACCGGTTTTGCATCTAGATAGGTCTTGATCTCATGTTCGACAATACGAGGGTCTATACCCGACATTTCCTTGTATGACCAAGCAAAAATGTCACGAAACTATTTAAACAGCTTGGTATACTCCTTGATCTCATCGGGGGAACAACCCGCCCCAATGTAGACATTATCAAACTTGCCAGGATCATGAGAAATATTGATAAGAATTGTTGGTGACAAATTAGCCATGTTCCCATCAGCCATATGACCAGGAGAGATTAATGGAACCATGGAGCTACCAATCTTCTCGCTAAGAATCTCCCTAAATTCATCACACTCCATACGATCAAGCTTAGGAAGGAAATATGATCGATGATGCAACTCTTCCCAAGGTTGTTCAACCCCAGACATGGCCTCAAGAATAGTTTCATCCGATGGAAAAACATCATTGAGGAAATCATGTGAGTGAGATGACTCAACTTCCCATGCAGGCAGCACATACGGATCCTCCTCCTCCGTCCATGAAGAGGAAGGACTAGGCTCTACAACTTGATCAAGATTCACTTGATACGCCACCATTGTTGCAGGCAACAACATGTCTATCTCGACAGGAACACTCGAAGTACTCGGTGAAGGAAGAATCCAAGGATCTTCCATATGGGTAGTGTGAAAAGACACCGAATTCGACGAGGATGAAGCCCCACCAAAACTAGACCCAATCATAAGAATGGGCGCAGGACAACTAAAGGTTCCCATAAGAGAAGGATACATACCCACACCCACACTCCCAGTTTCCAGCTGAGAATGATCAATAATTGGGATAGAAGCTCCCGATGATGCATTGACACTTGGATTATGGAATGAATTTTGATCAATCATAACAATATTCCCATTAAACAAAAAGCATATCACTCGAAAGAGGGAAGAATCTAAGGCTTGCATACTATACATCCAATTCCTACCCAACAAAATATTGTAGTCAAGGGGCGCATCAACCACCTCGACCTCGATCGCGACGGTCTTCCCTCCCAATTGGACCTCTAGAGAAAGAATAATTCCATGTGGCCAAAATGATATACCATCGAAATATGTCAACATGTTGGCAGATTGAGACAACGGGGGAGAACCTAAGCCCTTCCAACAAGATAAAGACATCACGGAAGCAACAACGCATTCATCAACGACAGTACGCATGATGGTGTTGTTAAGACACTCTACATGAATCAAAAGAGACACGTAGTAAGGAAAGTGAGGTTGTACTCCCATGGTTTCAAATTTGATAATGGAAGAAGAGATATCATCACTAACCCCAAGAGTAGACAACAAGGATTTCCTCTGTGGAGGACAAGTCTTAAGCACTTCTAATGCAGACACCGCACAAGGAGTCTGGCCCAAATCCTCGACAACTGAATAGTTTTGGGCAACTCAGGCATTAGGATCGTGCCCTGAACATTTTAAGACTCCCTTTGGAATGTGAGGTGGAGTTTCAGGTTTATCCATAGGATTTTCGATTCGCAAAGGGCTCTCAGGTGGGGAAGGTTCTTTCCCAAGGTCTGGTTGTGACGAACCATAATCTATCACATGAGTCACAACTTTAGCAGATCTCACCATGTTGATGCAACTGTGACCACTAGTGGCCTCCAACGGGTTTTGAGTTCCACCAGATGCACAACAAGGATCAATGGTCCTCGAGTTCATATTTTGATTTTTGGGTAAAGGATTAGTAAACACAACTGGGCCATGTGCTATGAACTTCGAGGCATCCTCCATACGAGGGAACAAGTGAGTGAGGTGGTCGTCCTTACACAACTTACAAGGAAAATTCACCTTACATTTAGACTGCTTGTCCCCCCACAACATTAGTGTTCTTGTCATTATTATTAGCATTTTCGTTCTTATTCCCATCCTTATGATTATTTTTTCCTTTTTTCTTATTCCTTCCAGGCTGCTGGTTTCCTTTTGGGTTCGACGATTGCATGGAGAGTACACTCACCGATTGGGTAGGTTGAGACGAAGCCGTAGCTTGTCCCAATGCAGACTGGTTAATCGATAACTGGCTCACTTGTTTCATAACCGAGTTTGTAGGTTTGGTACTCGTAGATACAACCATACCATTGGCATGTGGCCCAGGCTTGATCTTGGGGTTGAAATTGGATCTTGGATAATTTGGTATAATCTCATACAAAAGTCCAGATTGAGCATAGATCAAATCCAACTCTTGAGCCCTAAAGATAGCTTGTTCCTTGTTTTGAACTTCGGATGTAGAGACATCCTTCGTGATGTAAGGTAACAACGATTTGAGGAACCATTCAAGAAGAAACTCTGGTGGTATAAAGGCTTTGATTAATCGTTTCCGTCTACGCCACTCTTGAATATGATCCGAAATGTGTGTGGCTTTGTCTTGTCGGAAGGTTGACAAGAGTTCGGTACCGACGTTGTAATGTATGGGTAGCTGGGAATGATTTAGGAAAGTCATAGCAAGATCATCAAACGTAGCATAAGCCCCCCCGATAACTCTATATTACATTTCGCTGTAGGACCCGTGAGGGCGCGTTGAAATAGCCTCAAATGGATGGAATCATCATGTAAGGAATTGGAAGAGCACCGAAGGTGGAAAGTGGTGACATGCTCACCATGATCTTCACCAGCCTTACCTTCGAACTTGGGAATGTCTGAAGGAAGCTTGGTAGGGACTGCGGGCCATGCCCAATTATGAGACACAAGATCATTCATCAATCTCAACAAGTCAGGTAAGTTCAATGTCGCAAGGAACGAGAGCCTAGGTTGAGCCGATCGATTCCATGCTCCCTGGTAGTTTTGATTCATGTAAGGTTGATTTCTATAAATACCATGGCCTTGGCCATAATAACCTCCTCCCATTTGACCCATGAAGGGCTGGATGCATGGAAGCATTGTGATGTGGGGTACCTTGATTATGAGGCGCTACAAATCCATAATTAGAAGAGTAAGTGGGTTTTTGATACCTGTACCCATATGGTTGGTAGTTTTGTCCATACTGCGGTCCATAAGAATGTCCATGGGAAGCTCCATAAGGTGTTTCATCGGATGTACCATGAGAAGGTCCATAGTTAGGGATATGGGGAGCTCCATGAGCTGGAACATGAGACGATCCAAAAACAAGTACATGACCTACTGACACAACAAGAGGTACTTGGCTCTGGGATACTACTGGGTTAGCAGTCACAAAACGAACATGGCTAGTAGCAACATTCGGCCTAAAGGCCCACATGAGTTAGGGGGAGGATGGGTCGTTAAAAACACATTCGAAGGAATGGGGTTTGAAGACGAAGGGACATGTGAAGGAATGTAAGTGGTGTTCCCAATGTTCACTCATCTCGGTCCTGGTATCTGAATAGGATTACTAACACTAGGCCTAGGAGGAGCATGTGAATATGCCTCTACCATGGGGATGGAAGGTGCAATGTGACTAGTGCCCCCAAACCTCTCCACATGGAAAGGAATGGGAATGCCCCCAGGAATAGTGCCAGGGTCAAATTCTGACTCAGCATGATGTGCTAGATCAAGCTCTACAATATCAGGCATGCCATATATAACATGACTAGTGCTTGTGGGTTCATAGTGAGTCTCGTCACACAGAAACCAATACCGATGACCTGTGAATGAGGGATCATAACCAGATCGTGAAGTTTTTCATGTGGTGGATCATATGTGCTAGTAGGATCTTCCTCCCTAACCTTGGAAGGTGGAGAGTACTTCCCTAGAATCTCATCCTCATGATCTCCCATGGTGCGTGAATCAAAGTGAGAAGTAGTTTGCTCGCACTGTCTGGATATCTCTCCCAAAGGAGGAGGAGATGTGGAAGGTGGACGTCCTGCTAAACGACAAGAATGGTGGGGTGCTGTACCCAAATCCATAATGACTAAAAAAAAAAGACTCAATCTAATTACATAAACCCTAGGCAAACTATCGTGCACAGAGCATACACCTAAAAATGTAAAGCCAAATCACAAGAAAAGCAAAGGTAGCATATGTGAGCTCCCGAAGGAAGTAGGTATGTCTTGCCTAGGAGAGGCTTGAGAATCCCATACACAATAAGCAGAGGTTTGTAACCAATTATAGTGGCCCTCAGCTTCAATGCATATAGTGATTGTGTTGTCTGACCCCTACCTGGCTAGGACACCTGCAGAATAACCTCCGCAAATACCCCCTCGATAACCTAGGTAAGGAAACTAAGGTCAACTCAATATAATCAATGCTCAGGAAGCCAATTGCAGGCAGGATTGACCGTATGCACAGGGTAACAAAGCCCGAATCCTGAAAGCACAACTAGTACCCTAGGGGTGCACTATCCAATACCTCAAAGGCCCCCAGATATGAATACAATCCTGGAAATATCTTTGGTGCTAATCAATCACAATCAGGGGTCATCCCAATCATAATTGCTCACACTTCCTCGTGCTTAACTCCCTTGTAAGAGGTAGATCCTGAGAAACACTAATTATATAAAGGATTTCACACTCTCACCTGGACAGACACCTAATTGTTTTGTTTAGTGGTCTTGGAGAATTAACTCACAATGAACTATTCCAAGACCATAAAACCTAATCTTCTTGATGCACCCTAGAAAATAAAAGAGTGTAATTCATTTTATTATGCGTTGACTTTAGTTGGCTTTATTACTCAAAGGGTAAATGGACGTGCAACTAATGATGTTATGACACAACAAGAAGTAAAATGCACACTTAACAATCAATGCAAATGCACTGTGTCGAATGAAAAATAGGGTATGCTACTACATGAAGTGCAAAATTTTTCCTTCAAATGTATATGCAATAGTTCCTATATGAAAATCTGACTAAGATTCACCAAGAAAACCTAATGCAAGTACCATGCTAATGCAAAATGCAAACAATGCATAACTATGGAAAAAAAAATGTTTTTGTATTTTTGAATTAAATGAGATAAAAAGCAAAAATATGACTCTACAACCCTCAAACTCTGCAACCACTCACAAACAACAACCAAGCAAAGCACCAACATAAAAGAGACCTAATGCACTATTCTCAAAACAAAAAGTGGAAAATGAAATGACAAGAACATTTTCAACAATCAAACTAAAAGAAGTCTCTGGTCAGAAAAAGGGGTGTCTATAGACTCTAGAAGCATCAAATAAGACTCAGCAATCATCTAAACTCACCCAACAACACTTAATCTTCCCCAAAAAGCAAAAAATCAGGGCATACACGACTGTTCTCAATAAACCTGCATACATACGCGACTATTCCAGGAAAACCCGCGTGTACACACAACTGTGAAAGCAAAAACCACATATAGGAAGGAAAAGAAAGAAAAATAAGGTAAATAGACAAGTTGAGACAAAATTTACTCCTATAGGACACTACTAGGAAAACAATCCCCCAGACCCGACACAGAAACAAATAAATCAGAGCAATTCAAGCACATTGAATGCCGAAAAACCCCCAAATAAAAACAACTAGGAACCTCCCCAGTATGGTCGCCAATTATGTTACAAATAAAACTTCCTATGGCTTGGGGTGTACCACAATAGACAAAGAAACTGGAGAAATCAATCTCTTCCCAATATGCAAGAGAAATAAAACATATAACACTAAAGGATCTCAAATCATACCTTATTCCGGATGGTTGAAATAGATCCTTGTTGAGCTTTTTCCAATCCCGCTTGCTTTAGCGATTCAATCTCAACAACAATAAACAAGGAAAAGATGCTATATAATATAGCGTTAGGCCTACTCTAGCATATATAATCAAGAATGCATAAGCAATTAAACACATCCATGGATTCAATATTCATTTAAATGCACATCATTAGACAGGAAAATATATTTGTATTTATAAAATTAGAGATTACACAAGTGACAACCTCTATCGGCATGTCTGCGAGTCAGAGAAACTGAGTCCTCCACCTGGGCCTCCACCACCTCAATCCTCCATCTCTCGATTACAAGCTCACAAGAAAAGGCAAGCTTGGGAAGAACACAAAGTGATCCAAGGGACAAAGGGATGCAGACTCAAGTACAAGCAAGCTACGAAAACAATGGACTATAGTTTTCTTGCTCTTCAATTCCTCCTCTTCAATGTATCTAAGGGGTTCCTTATATGGTACTCCAAAGGGGTAATGGAGGGAAAAATCCAAGCGATCTTGAGGCATATGGAAGGCCAAGAGACAAGTGATTCAGATCCACATCAAAGAAAACTCCAAAAATATTTGGACTTATGCACACATCCCGATGTACGCGGGTTTAAGGTCAATATCCGCGTATATATGCGAGAAAGGGATTAAAAGTCGTGTACAACAAATAATAGGTGTTTTTAGGGATGATATTGGAAACATCAAACGTACAATAATGGTCCATGGGGTCCAAAGAGTCTAGAGAGGGACAGGGAAGGCCATAAAAGTGTGATCAACCATGTGTGGTAAAATCAGCTGTAACAAGGACAGTTGGAGCGGCTATGTATAATGGTCGATAGATATATTTGTGATTTCTTGGCTAGTTTGAGAGGAAAACCTATCCTCGACCTTGTATAGTACTCGTATGCTAGGATGGATTGGAGAGGATGTTCAAAAATCCTATTTATTCTGGAAAAGACACCTGATGATAGAAGTATATTGATATGATATTTGATATGTATATCGTTCATGTATATTATGTTTTTTCAAGTCATATTGATGTTGTTAATGTTTGATTTATTAAATGTATTATGGATATGTTAATGATTAACATTATTAACTAGCATAGGTCCATCTTATACTTGGATCTATTAAGCACCAAGAGGGATCCAAGTACTTGAGGTGCAAAATCTTTCTTGGTGTGTAAAAACAATAAGATAAAAAAATGAACCTCAAGAAATTGGATCCCTCTCGATGCTTAATAGATCTGTGTTTAAGATGGATATATATTTGTTTTAATTTTTACTTTATGACTCGACATTAATTCTTTTAATTAAATTTTTATTTTTTATAAGTTATGAGCCGACATTTTTGAAATACTTTTTATTTTTGGGAAAGTTATGTTGCGTTACATAACGTGAAAACATCTCCCACGTAGAATAGTGTGGCAACATCTCCCCCATACTGGGTTGTGTAGCACCTCACCACTTTAGGTGCAACGATTTATCTGTATTTAAATTGAATTTGAGATGTATCACACAGTTAAAGTTAGAGTTTCCATATAATGTTTAACTTTAGTTTTATAAAATCGTTTAATTAGGAATATGAGTGCAAAAACTTATAACCATTAATTCCATATAATGTTTAAATCTTCTTCAATATGAATTCTTTGTGGTCCAACAAGATTGGTACATGTGATAAAGATCAGGGAATCCATTGTTTAATATGGATTCTTCATGACATTAGCTCGACAATATCGGTGTGTGAGAGGAGTCCTAGCCTACAACTTGTACCCTGGAGTCCCAGTTTGAATACTTCTTGTCCAACCTATGCTAGAGTACTAGAATTGAAATGGAGGTTTCCTAAGGGAATATTAGCTCAGAGGAGGGAGCTTGTTCCTAGCATTATGCAGGTTGATGGGGAAGGAGAATTAAGAATTGGGACAACTATGGAGGTGGTTTCAGTACTAGTGGGTTGCATGAGCTATTGAGCTAAATAGAAGTTGTGAGGAAATGCTTAGCCCCTGTGGATTGATAGCCCCAGCTCGAGGGTGGCCTATCAAAGTAAGAATTGTCTTGACAGTGTCTATGGCTGAGAGGAACGTCCTTCATCTGCAGCCAGTTGGAGATCATTTTGATTAAAATATAAGTATCTGCTTATGTATAAATGCCATGGATACTTTTTTGTCATGGTGTTTGTTTAAAATATTGTCTTACGAATGTGTAAATTAATATGGAAATGCATGGAATGATTGGCATGGATTGGGTGTGTTTATGCTTATATATACATTTCCTATAATTATTTGTTGAATGCATAAGATCATTTGGGTCACCATATAAATTTATATTCCGTTGTTAAATGAAATAAAAATGAAATTAGATATGAATGAGTAAATTCAGACACAATATTTGATTACCCTATGGTCTTGATGGTTGAATGAGAATGTTGGGTACATTACAAAGTGGTATAAGATCCATCGTTTTCAGCACTGGGACTGTATGGGCTAAAATTTGACTTTATAGACAATTTCATAGGTTGTACAAAAAGTGTTTGCATAAATGTTTGTATGGACATTTTGGGGAAAAACAATATGGAATTCCCCAATGGTTTATTTCCTAACATTAATATGCATATAGATGACTGAATTATGGATGGGATGAATGTGGAGAGAAACTACAATTAAACTTTTAATGTTTGAAATGGTTATGTGTAAATTGGAGAAAATTTACAGTTTGCATGACAATTGTTTGATGAAATATCCCTATGAAACTAGGGTGAGAATTGAATTGCCAAGATTATAGTCTATGTTAATTGACTTGAAAATTTTGACCAAGGGGAAATAGGTTGCCATAATTCTATATTGGCCATGTGTAAATTTTATGTTTTCTAAGTGTGAGTTATAGGTTGACATATGTTAACAAAAGGGTGCCAATTGGAACCACTTAAACCATATGTATATAAGAAGAAAATTTGAAATTTAAGTGTTTATATAAATTTCAGAAATTTTGATGTGGGACCCACATTTGCCATGTGGAAAAATGTGACATGGAATAGACAAGAAGGAATTAGTGGAATTCAATCAAATGTTATCAAAGGGGATCCCCAATGCTAACACTCCAGATTGAATTGTGCAAGTTCGTGGGATGATGATGACCGTTTGCATATAATGGAGGTGATAATGCTTTAAGGAAAAGGGTATGACTCTAATGGCTCAGATTAAATCATACATCTTACAACTCTTAATCTGAGCCATTTATGAAAAATAAAAGTGCCCAATGTTTAATTTGGAGGCCATGCCATCAACGGTCTAGATTGAATGAGTAAGTTGTATTGGGAAATATCTGACCATTCAAGAAATAAAAGATGCACTAGAAGTGATAAAGATGACCATGCCATCAAAAATGGAGATTTCATCGCATAAATCCCTTCATGTGGTCCTGACAGTTAGTGGAAAAGGAAAGTGCATAAGGATATGATAAAGGTATTCCATTGTTAGTGGTTGAGAATTAATATGGGCTACAATTGTAACAAATCATGACCATTTGTGAAAGTAATGTTAGCGGGTATGGAAAGGATGAAAAAGGGTAAAAATAACACTATCAATGTACATGAATTAACGAAAATCGACAACAAATTCAGAATTCATTCTCAGGGACTGGAAATCGAAAAATACAATGGAATTTAGGTGCTATATTGCGCAATATTAGATGATTTATTTATTTTAAATGAGGGAGCTTCCTTCGACCTGCCTTGTAGTGACACAGGTAGGATGCAAGGGGGAAATCCCATATTGACCCCCATTTTCCATTTTAATAAATCTATAAGGATAATTTATGAGTTTAAGGGGAGCTACAAAAATAGTACAAATTTAGAAGAATTGTGAATTGTAAATAACTGTAATTTGCAGCTTCAACATCATAACAGAACATGGCTATATTCATTGGAAATATTATCAAAAGGAGAATAAAAATAAAACAGGATTTCATAATAAAGCATTACATATCTTGTAGGAAATTAGCAGAAAGGGGCCTACAGGTCCTATTTGACAAAGTTGTCGAATGACGTTCTTCATAATTTAAAGTATATGGATATGTGTATTTGTATAAATGGATTTTTATTGAATTATAGAATTAAGTTATGTCTAACAAACATAAAAACATGCCACACATTGCAGACACGGTTTTGAATTAAGCATAGTCACAAGACACGATTTCAGAAAAATATAGAACAATAAAATGGAAGAAGGGGAGCTTCCATACAACCATGAAGAAGATGTCATAGGTCAATATATCAATGTGGTAAATGCAGAAACATAAACAAATGGGCATAGAGATGATATAAATCCATAGGAGTTTGTGGAAACCATGAGAAGTCTTAGTATAGAAGTATAGAGTTATAGGGTAGACAATGAGAGGTTGTTGAGGGCCCAAGAACAACAAAATGAGTTGAATATTCAGCTGGTGCAAAGTCTAAATATGCTACAGAGGCAGATCAAAATGGGCTCAGCCTCAATTGAGGGTAAAGAAGGAACAAAAGGCTCAAGGAAGAGATAACATGAGAAATATAAACACTCTAGAAGTGTTCCCAGGAGTCATAATAAGCACTACTCACCTTACTATGAAGCCAGGAAGCCATATATATCTGAGACTTCTAGCAGAAACCCATAAATGTCTCTAGTTATACATCATTAAATAAGGCATGTGAAAGATGACTTGCAAGGGGAACTCAGAAAAATTAAATGTCTAACATTTTATGGTGAGAACAAGAAGGGAGAAGATGTTGAAGCTTGGTTTCTTGGAATGAGGAACTATCTTCAGCTACATAATTATTCTTCTAACATGGAATATAGGATTCCCATTTACAACTTATAGGGCAAGGATTCCATTTGGTGGGACCAATTGGTTAAATTTAAGTATATTAGTGAGAAGAATATCTCATAGAGGAAATTCAAGAAGTACTTCCAAAAAAAGTACTTATCAGAACATCATTATGATAAGAAGATGGAAGAGTTCTTTGAAATCAAGTTGGGTAATATGAGCATGGGTGAATATGAAAAGAATTTTCTAGAATTACTAAGATATGTTGGGTTTATGAAGGAGGAGAAGGTAAAAATACAAAGGTTTCTAAGAGGTTTTCCTTCATCTTACAAGGATAAAATTCAATATGATGAACCCAAGACTCTTGAAGAAGCAATTCGTAAGGCCAAGCACATATATGATCATAACAAAGGAAAGACAAATTTTCAGAAATATTAGAGAGATAAGATGAAGGATAAGCAAGATGAAAGAAAAAAAAGATTCAAACCATCTTTATTCGGGAACCAACATAATTGCGCCGAGAGGCGCTCTACAGCCCAGTATGGGGGAGATCTTGTAACGTTACGTAACGTTACCTAAAGTTATATAAAGTTAATGTTATGTCGGCTATAAATGATGAAAAAAAATTAAAAATAAAAACAACTATATAAACGGACAGAGACCACCCTTTTTGCAACCCGGTTGGACCCCGTTCACCCGCTCTGTCGAGTATGGTGTATCCTCGAGTGCTGGTATTTGTGGCAGGGAACGATCTCCCGAGAGATCACATAATTTTGTATTACGAATCGCTGAAAACAACTGGTAAAGATGTCGATTTTGTTATGACGGAAGGTGAAAACCACATGTTTCATCTCTTCAATATGCAATATGAGAATGCGACGCTTATGTTGAAAAGAATTTCAGAATTCATCCATTCGTCCTTCTCTGATGATTGTAACAAACCCACCTTGAATATTTCGGTTTGAATAGCAAATCAAATATCTATAGCTATATACATTGTTTGATGTGGGATTGTCAAAGCTATAGGGTAATAGCTAGCTTTACCATAAGTTAATAATAAAGAAATTGGAGTGCACACTTTTATGCAATATGATTCTGTTTATGTTGACCTTTTGCATTTATTTGGGTTATTTTTTTATAAGATCTGTAAATGGCATGATGCTACATTCAAGGAATTCATGAAATCAATTAGTTGTTTCCCATATGAGATGCTTTCCAATATAAATTAGTGAGTTAAGAAATCACAAATCAATGTTTATTTTTTCAAATATAATTTTTTTTTATTTTTTTATTATATTGTTATATTTAAACTATCCATTTTAAATTTGGATTTATCAAGAGTTTAATTTATTGAGGTTTTTTTTTTTAATTATACTTTAAAAAATAGGATCTCTCATGAAATCCATAATAAATCTATGTTTATTTTATTTTTTTATTTTTTGTGTCTAGAGGGGGCTTTACAACTCAGTATGGGGGAGGTCTTGTTACTCTTGTAAATGTCCACCATAAAAAATAAAAAATAAAAAATTTAATTATCCGCCAAAAAAAATGTCGACCACAAAAACAACACAAAATGGGGGAGATGTTGTAATGTTCATACATAACAAAATAATAAAAAATAAAAAATTGAATTATCCGCAAAAAAAATGTTGGTCTTGCACATGGTTTTAAAACCTTGTGCAAGGCCTCCTAAACAACCCATGGTTCTATTGTACATGGTTTAGGAGGGCCTTGCAAATGGTTTTAAAACCATGTACAAGGCCTCCTAAACAACTCATGGTTTTATTGTACATGGTTTAGGAGGTCATTGCAAATGGTTTTAAGACCATGTAAAAGGCCTCCTAAAAAACCCATGGTTTTAGGAGGGCCTTGCACATGGTTTTAAAACCATGTATGGGGGAGATGTTGAAATGTTCTTTCCTAAAAAAATAAAAAATATTATATGTGGGCCATAAATAGTATTAAATATTAATAATAAAATATTATATGTGGACCTTAAATAAAAGATGTGTTTTTATGGTCTAAATCACACCAAAGCTGATAGTTGGTAGTTGAGTGCAATACTTAAGAAGAGGTTTGCACCTCCAAATATTTTGATCCCTCTCGGCGCTTGGTAGAGCCTAGGATTTGGATCTATGCTGGTTAATATCAATAAAGTAATCCAACTCAGAATGAGCCTAGGATGACCGAATATATTGGGAAAGGAACTGGGAAATAAGTAAAATGTTGGGGATGTGAAGGAGTCCATACGTATAAGGATTGTCCACAAAGGGGAGATAGAATGAGAAATGTGCACAATTTATAGGAAGCAGTTACCATGGAGGATGTAGGTAGGAACATTTCCAGAATATATGTAGTGTTGGACAACAAATAGGAAGATCATCTATCCAACATGATTGAGGTTGAAGGTAAAATTTCCAATCAAACTATTGTTATTCTCATTGATTACAGAGAAAGTCAGAGTTATATTGCTCCTAATTAGTTGAAAGACTTTAGATAAATAAAAGTAAGCATGATAGATCATGGATGCTTTAGTTAACTACTAGAACAAAAAGGAAAATTACTTGAACTAGTAAAGGGTTTTCCATTGGATATGAATGGACTGAACACTTGTGTGGAGATGAACATAATACCACTTGGTCATATAATGTAGTTATTGAGATGGATTGGTTAGATTCCCACCCTGATATTTTGGATTTTCATAACAATTCACTTGTTTTGATGAAGATGGACAACAAAAAATGGTGAAAGGAATTCCAAGGCCTATTTCCATAACAAAAGTTTCATCTTTGCGATTAAAGTGTTCAAGTACACAGGGTACTCCCAAAAGACCGAACACCTTGAGCAACCGCTTCACACAAATAGATCGCAGATCAACACACCGATGTTTGTCATGTGGTTAAAACCCTTGAGAGGGAAATAGTCCATGGCCCCAACCAAATAACTACTTGGAACTATTTATTATGCAAAAGAAAGAAAGTTACATGAGTTTCTCATAATCGATCAACTAGCCAAGGACCCTCCATGCTCTTTAAATAGAGATCATGGACCAATCGGGTGTTAAGCCACGGATCAATGGTAGGTATGATCTAAGAGAAGTTGAACCGTCAGATCACTCTATGTCTAGAACATATCATGACTGTTGGATTAGAATATTTAAAAATGCATACTAATGCATACTAAAGAAACACACTTTTACCTAACGGATATATTACACAAGTTGATCTTAACTAACTCCTAAGTGTCTAAATATCCTAACATCGCCCCTTAAGAACAACTTGGGATAGGATTGAAGGTTATACAATAGTGACACTATTAGGAGAAGGAAAGAGGCATTAGAGCCTATCCCCCCTTAAGGACACATTCCTGAACTCCTAACATAGACCAAAGTTTAGAAAACTTCACTTCTGTAAGAGACTTGGTGAAGATGTCTGCAACTTGATCATCTATAGGGCAATAGAGCACTTCAATAACACGATCATGAACAAGATTTCTGATGAAGTGTATGTGTAGCTCAATGTGTTTGTTGCACTGATGTAGAATTGGATCTTTGGAAAGCTTGATGGCACTTTGATTGTCGCACCAAAGTGGAGTAGGATGTTGCTGCTTGAATCCAAACTCTGAAAGGATCTGTCGAAGCCATAAAGCTTCCTGACTGGAATTAACTGCGGCTCGATATTCTGCTTCTACTGAAGAAAGAGAAAGAGCTTGTTGTTTCTTACAAGCCCAAGTGACAGGTCCAGATACCAGACTGAAAACATAACCTGCAGTAGACTTTCGATCATCAGGATCGCCGGCCCAATTTGAATCAGTGAAACCAACCAACAAAGGTTTCCCCCATATATTGTAATGAATCCCAAACTGAATTGTGCCTCGAATATATCGAAGTATTATTTTTGATACTTTCCAGTGACTTTCATGAGGAGTTTGCATATAACGGGAAACACAGCCAATAGCAAAGGAAAGGCCAGGACGGGAATGATTCAAGTATAAAAGACTACCAACAAGCTGATGATACAAGGTGGCATCTACTTCAGGGGAAGTACAAGTGATATAAATTTTGACTCCATACTGGAAGGGAGAGGGGGCTGGCTTACAATGTTCCATGTGGAAGCAACGAAGAAGGTCACAAGCATACTTAGACTGGGAAAGAAAGATTCCTTCTTTGGTTTGCAAGACTTGGAGACCAAGAAAATAATGCAAATGTCCTAAGTCTGACATTTCAAAATTTTGCTTGAGACTGGATTTCACATGGGTTATAAGTTTAGTGTCACTACCAGTAAGGATAAGATCATCAACATAAAGAACAAGTATGATGAGATGGTTTCCTACTTTCTTGGTATAGACATTGGGGTCAGAATGGCATCTAGAAAAAAAAGTGTCAAGGAGAAAGCTATCCATTTTGGCATACCAAACTCTAGGAGCATGTTAAGGCCATATAAGGATTTCTTAAGGAGACAGACAAGGCTAGAGTTATCCTAAACATATCCAGGAGGTTGTTCCATGTAAATTTCCTCCTATAAATCACCATGTAAAAAGGCATACTTGACATCCATTTGATGGACTTCCCAATTATGTAAGGCTGCAAGGGAAAGAACAAGGCGGATGGAATTCATTTTTGCGACAGGAGAAAATGTTTCATTGTAGTCATTCCCTTCAACTTGGGAAAAACCTTTGGCAACTAACCTTTCCTTAAGTCTTTCAACACTTCCATCTGATGCATAGTTAGTTCTATACACCCATTTACATTTAACAAGTTTTCTTCCTTTTGGAAGAGGAACAAGATACCAAGTATCGTTCACCATTAAGGACCGATATTCTTCATCCATAGATGCATCCCAATATGGATTTCCTGAAGCTTCTACAAAATTTTCTTGATCATGATTCTTAGAAACTTGAGCCAAAAGAGAAGAGGCTCACTGAAACTGAGAATGCGTTCGACATTGATCTCCAGGATCATCGGTAAGATCACCAGCTGCTTCATATGTTGAACGGACCCATCGAGGAAGCATTGGTGCTGGTGCAATTGGAGGAACACGAGTAGGCAGAGGTGAATTTTCATCCTCACTGTCATCATAAAAAATTGGAGTTGGAAACCTGTCAAGGAACTTGGAAGAAGAAGAAGAAGAAGAAGGCACAATCATCGAATCAGACTCGCAGGCCAAAGATGGCACACCCACCAAGTTAGGCTCATAGGCCAAGATATTTTCGTCAAATTTAACATCTCTTCAAAGGATTATATCATGTGAATGGGGCTGAAGAAGTCTATAACCTTTTACATCTTCAGAATATCCAACAAATATGCACTTTTCACTTTTAGGCTGCAATGCTTTCCATTTTTCATCCGGAATGTGAGCCCATGCTTCACAACCAAACACACAAAAGTGACTTACATCTGGTTTAATTTTATTCCATGCTTCTTCTAGTGTTATACCTTGTAAAACTTTAGTGGGTGTGCGATTAAATATGTAATTTGCGTAATTTATGGCCTCAACCCAATATTGAAGACTTAGCCCCTTAGATTTGATCATACAAGTAGCCATTTCTTTTAAAGTGCGGTTCTTGTTGGAATAATCAAACCCATAGTATTACCCACTTAGACATTAATTCATTTTATTTTTGTCTTATTTGCCTAGTACATGAGTCCCACCATGTGCAAGTTGCTAATTGTCTATCCATAGAGGTCAAACTTGCTATCTTTGACTCATGTAGCACTTGGGAAAGAATTAGGAATCAAATCTACTTTATTCCTGGCCTCCTAGGCACCCTTCTGCTTTTTCTGCTTTATTGACTGCTTTTTCAGTGTTTTAAGGCACATAGGAAAGCAAGACTAGGTGAGGTGAACTTGTTTTCTTGCCCTTTCATACTCCACTCTTTCCTCCATGAAAAATAATGTATGATATGCCATTCCACCACTCATTAGCTTGTCCATGTGCCCTTTCCAATTTGTGAGCCTCATGACAGATTTGGGATCAGCTTTTTACACCTATGGGGGATTTGCTTATTTTGGGTAAGCCTGCTTTATGCTAGTTTTGGATGCCTCCTTATGCATTCGACCTATTGATGTATTCTATATATTCATAAACCTATGATATTACAGGGTTGTCTATTGTACACTGAGTTAATATAATTTTGTGTTACAGCTCCATTTTCAGTCTCCATTGTTGACAATTTTGCATGATCAATTGTAATTTGTTGTGAGTGAAATTAATCTATTGCTAGTTAGAATTTCTACATGGCATCAGAGCCATTGTAGGTTGTTACTCTCCTTCAAAAATTGTTTTGCAAGTTTGACATCAAGACTGGGAGCCTTCTACTGACAGCCGGGACATATTTTCTAAAGCTATGGATTCACAGAAAACTATCTTGACTCCCTTCAACTATTTTGAATGGAAAGAAGAGATGGAGATCTTGTTGAGAGAAAAATGCCTCTACAGGGTGACTATGGCAACAGAAGCAGAGCCCAATGCAACTGCAGAGAAGATCAAATGGCACAATCGGAGAGATGAGGCTTATGGCCTCCTATGTCTCAGTATTTCCCGAGACCTCCTTTTCCATCTCGATGGATTAACTTCACCGGATCAAGTATGGGAGAAGCTTTCTGATATTTTTGGAAAACAGATGAGATGAGGGGACATCAGATCGAAAATGAACTGATTTCTCTGAGTCCCAGTAGCTTTGAATCCCTGCAGCTATATTTCTCCAAGTTCAAAGCACTAGTTTTGCAGCTGAAGCAGTGTGGTATCGAAAAGAAAGATGATCAGCTCGTATTGGCCATCCTCTCGAAGCTAGGACCTGACTACTCAGTCTTTGTTTCGACCTTCTATGCCACAAAACTCACAGCTCGAACCTGGAAGATGCCTAGCCTTGCAGATTTCATGGAATCTCTCACACAAGAACAAGACAAGCTGGTGATGATGGGCACCATCAAAACTTCCAAAGACCAAGCTTTGGTTGCTGGAGATTCGAGGGTGGATTCTAAAAGCAAAAAGAAAGCTAAAAATCCACCTGAGCAAAGAAGAGACAAGAAGCAATCTCCAGAGGATCAACAAGGTCCCAAGAAAAATACCCAGAAGAAGAAAAACAAAGGTGAAATGAACAAGTGCTCATACTGTTCGAAGGGCAATCACACAGAAAGCTCTTGTATGAAAAAGTAGATTGATATGCTGACCAATATCTTGGAAAAGAATGGCATCTCCCTTCCAGAAAGCTCAAAGAAGAGAGAAGGAGGATCAAGTTTCGATGACAGAGAGAGAGTTCATGCTCTAGTTGCTGGCACATCAAGCTCACCCAGTTTTATCATAGATTCTGGAGCTTCAAGACACATGGTTTCAACTAAGGAGGCCTTCTCCTCACTGGATATGTTGAAAGGACCATCTATTGTACTGGGAGATGACTCTCTCACTAAAAGAAAAGGAAAAGGAAGGATAGATCTTGATCATGGTAACTTCAACAATGTGCTGTATGTCCCTGGTCTCGCCTCCAACCTTCTGTCAGTGTACCAGATGACCCACACTGGGTCTCCTAAGAAAGTCATATTATCACCAGATGAAGTTGAGATCACAGAAATCTCAAGTGGAAGAATCATTGCAAAAGGAGTAGTGAATCATGCTCAAAAGGTATACATGTTTTCACACTTCCTGCCTTACTCAAACCCCTCTACTCTTCTTATCCATGCTAATCAAGCTAGCAAGCTATGGCATGAAATATTTGGCCATTTAAATTACAAGTATTTGTCTGATCTTAGTGAGAAAGATATGGTCATAGGGTTGCCCAAGATAAAATTTTCCAAAGGAGTTTGCCAAGGCTGTATCCTAGGAAAACACCCAAAGCACAAATTTGAGAAAGCCAGCCATGAGAGAACCTCTGCACCCCTTGAACTGATTCACAGTGATGTTGCTGGCCCATTCCCTCATATGTCCATGAGTCAGGCCAAATATGCATTGACCTTTATTGATGATTTTTCCAGGTATTGTTGGGTTCACTTCATGAAACACAAGTCAGAAGTTTTTGGCCTATTCAAAGTCTTCAAGGCTTTGGTTGAAAACCAGTGTGGAAGAAAAATCAAGGTCCTCAGGTCTAACAATGGTGGTGAGTATGTCAAGACTGAGTTTATTAACTATTGTGCAGATGCAGGTATTCATATGCAACATTCTATCCCTTACACACCACAGCAAAATGGTGTTGCTGAGAGGAAGAACAGATCACTGAAGGAGATGGCAACATGCATGATGGAGGCCAAAAATTTGCCACCAAAGTACTGGGCTGAAGCTATCAACTGTGTAGCCTATATTCAGAATAGGGTGCCTCACAAACAGTTGGATGGAATGACTCCCTTCGAAGCATGGAGTGGGCACAAGCTAGATGTGACCCATTTCAGGATTTTTGGCTCAAAGGCATGGGCTAGAATCCCGACAGAGAAGTGGAAGGCTTTGCAGCCCCAAAGCCAAGAGTGTATTTTTGTGGGATACTCTAAATATTCAAAAGGGTACAAGTTGATAAATTTGAGCACAAACAAATCCTTCATCAAAAGGTGTGTTCAGTTTGAAGAAGAACCCCTTGCAGATGTGGAAATTGGT